>CM065126.1:35850000-36450000 GCA_033026305.1 Cirrhinus molitorella
ATTTTACCATCAGCTAATGTAAGCAGAAGGTTTTCAGACTATTTTTTTGTTTTGTGGGATTCCTGACAATTCAGTGATAGTTTTATTCTTGATTCAGCCCAGGGCTTAATAAGCAATGTCTCAAATATAAATGACCAAGCCCCACGTTTTTTTTGCATTTTTTCCTTCTTTTGCAACCAAACTAACATTCCTGGTTCAGAAACAGATGTGGCCTTGAGTCTTTATAAGCTTGTTAACAAAAACCAAAAACACATTAGACGCTCCATATCTTCAATCACTCCCATTAGCCATTACCATACTCTTTATATCTCACATACAGAAAAGAGAGGCACAAATCACAGCCAAACTAGTCTCAGACAAAATGCAGATGTACGCAAGAAGTACACAGGCCGTGATCTGAGGTGTGATGCATTGGTTAGCACACTTCCCTCAAAGTGACTCATCTCACACTTCGACGTCCTTGCGACAATGGCAGTCCGAAAAAACTGATTTACATTGGTAAGATACAGAAACCACATGGCCCTCGGCTAGTCACATCTTCCTTGGATCATGCAAATGATCCCAACTAATACAGTTTTCACTGCTGTGAGTCACTACGCGGAATCTATTTGATTAAAACAGCAGCTGAGAATCTTGATTCACACTACAAATAATTAAATGCACGCAACAGCATTTGCAACAGTTTATTTGGAAACGTGAAGCAGGAATGAGGTCGAAAGCTACTCCGATCATGTGACAAAACATCTATAAACATTTTACTACAAATGCAACAGACAGGCAAATAGCAACAGCAAAAGCCCTGGAGGGAAAAAAAAACTATGTACACTTTAGCATTTTATGGTGATGGATTTTGTTCTTATGCATATTTACATATGAGTGCAGCCCAGTATTAGACAAGACAAACTAGCAGTACTTTGTGTAATGAAGATTGCAACAGTTTAACAAACACGAAATATTACAAAGAAAACTAATATGATCACACTGCGCACACACACAAAACTGACAATTTAAAATAAAAGCTAAAGTGCTTTTACAGTCTGATGTCATAGGAGAGCCTTTTCAAGTTCCACAAAGACATTTTATTTTTTAGCTTTTCTTAAATCCCTCTATGCAGCTGTGCTTTGGAGCAAAAAACACACGTGGATCATGCTCTTATGCACATTTATTTACACATTTAATTGCATGTTTGTGGTATTTCTACCACAAACTTTAAGTAGAGCTCAATATTAGACAACACAAGGTAGAAGTATTTCATGGCAACATTAAAATAAATATAAAAACTTACAACAAAAAAAAACATGGGGATACACACACATACAAACTCAAAATTACAAAGAAAGCTAAACAGGCTTAAAGCCTGATTTCAAAAGGGAACCATTTCAAGTTCCTCAAAGAATTTTCATTCCCTAGCTCTTTAGAAAACCATCCAGGCAAATGTGCTTTACAGACCAGACAACAAAATCCAGTTTAAACTGGTAGATGTGTTTTGGAACATTAAGAGGTTTCTATGACTTTTAGCTGGTAAACCATTTTGCCCACCTTAAGCAACATGGTTTACCAGTTTAGATAAAAATAAAAAAAAAAACTAACAACCAAATGTTTCAAAAAGCAGCTACAAATTTGTATTTTCAAGATTCAGAGTTTCCAGAGGAGTTTTGTTACATTTCCAAAGAACCATAGCAGCAACTTGGGAATGCTAAATGGTTCTTGATCAGATGGTTTGTTGCTTATTATTAAGAAACACTGAAAAGCATATAATGGTAGAAAACCCATGTTTGCCTTTAGACTTAAGGCAACCTTTAGCCCCCCCCCAAATGTGCTTTTTAACTTTCAATGAAATTATTACAAATCATCACTACTTTAGAATGCAGTTTGTCTAAATGTGTTTATAAAACACTCAAACAGGAAATGTTCTGTTGAAATCAGATTTAGTGTCTGTGTGATTCACAGGCCTGCTGCATGTGATTTTTTTTTTTCAGTATTCGAATTAGTTTTCAATAATAAACCCAAACGGTTTAAACAAAAAGCTTGTTTGAAGTGTATGCATTGCCTTTCTTACATTTCTCTGTAAACTTTAATTAGATTTATTCAGAATCTATGAGACTTTAACGAAGAACTGAGTTCATCATTCTTCGTAATGTTGTTATAGGCCTATTTAACATTAAATATGGATTTGATAAATATAAAGGTGTGGAAACGATTACTATCCACAAATAAAAGCTATCCGGGTGACAACCGCAGTTACGTGTAGTTACATACTATTTGCATAATTGACAACATGATTTATTTTATATCTCTATAAAACTGACTGGTATAATAAAGCATTACATCACTGTCACAAACGCGGTTTAAGCCGAGATCGGATCGTGTCCTGCGTTTTACGGCTCTGATTCATGGAAACCTAACTTTATAACTCGGACAGACAGATACAAAGTTTCCATGCAGAGAAACTCACCGCTGAGCCCCAGTAACCGGCAGAAATCCAAACTGAACTTCATTAGTCCAACCATCCAGCATTATTACCCTCAATACCACTACAGGAACGTAAACACGATAGAAAACACGTCAAAACTACAAATGAATCGTCATATTTAAACTTGTGGCGATAGATGTGTGGTGTTTCTCTTCCTGGGCGTCGAGTGGAGCGTCAGGCGGGTGTGTTGAAGTGAACTCAAGCGCCTCCCAGAACGAGCGTCTTAAAGGGCCGCGGGGGCCATAGCGTTTTGGAGCCACACTTCTCACATTTTTATGCCAAAAAAAGCTACTTTTGGCTACTATGGCAAAACACATTTTTATATACAAGTAAGTATATTATGATCTAATATATATATATATATATATATATATATATAAAAGCTGGGTGTTTGTAATTAAACAAATGCATCATTAATATGTTTTAATTTATTTATTTTACTTTTTCAATCAAGTCCTCTATATACAATATTGCTTTGCTAAATCAGGAGAGAAATATGCAGACCAAGAACCGTTTACAAGCGTAAACAGTCCAAAACACTTAGAAACAAGTATGTTGCTGGATTTTAATATGAGATTAACTTTTTACACTGGAGGAAGTGCTATTATTGATTATAGACTTGCATTTTGGCCAGAAGCAACATTTAAAGGTAAAATGATAGATAGATAGATGACGGCACCCATTCACCACAGTGGATCCATTGGTGAGAAAGATGCTAAAATTCTCCAAATCTGTTCAAATGAAGAACAACTCATTTCGCTAGTCTGGCAGCTAGTACATTTTAAATAAAGATCATGTTCCATAAAGATATTTTGTAAATTTCCTACTGTAAATATATCAAAACTTTGATTAGTTTTTGATTAGATATGCATTACTGAGAACTTCATTTGGACAACTTTAAAGGCCATTTTCTCAATATTTCGATTTTTTTGCAGTCAGATTTCAGATAGTTGTATCTTGGCCAAATATTGTCATATCCTAACAAACCATACATCAATAGAAAGCTTATTTATTGAAATTTCAATTTTGAAAAATGTACTTACAGGTCCTTCTCAAAAAATTAGCATATTGTGATAAAGTTCATTATTTTCTGTAATGTACTGATAAACATTAGACTTTCATATATTTTAGATTCATTACACACAACTCGAAGTAGTTCAAGCCTTTTATTGTTTTAATATTGATGATTTTGGCATACAGCTCATGAAAACCCAAAATTCCTATCTCAAAAAATTAGCATATTTCATCCGACCAATAAAAGAAAAGTGTTTTTAATACAAAAAAAGTCAACCTTCAAATAATTATGTTCAGTTATGCACTCAATACTTGGTCGGGAATCCTTTTGCAGAAATGACTGCTTCAATGCGGCGTGGCATGGAGGCAATCAGCCTGTGGCACTGCTGAGGTGTTATGGAGGCCCAGGATGCTTCGATAGCGGCCTTAAGCTCATCCAGAGTGTTGGGTCTTGCGTCTCTCAACTTTCTCTTCACAATATCCCACAGATTCTCTATGGGGTTCAGGTCAGGAGAGTTGGCAGGCCAATTGAGCACGGTAATACCATGGTCAGTAAACCATTTACCAGTGGTTTTGGCACTGTGAGCAGGTGCCAGGTCGTGCTGAAAAATGAAATCTTCATCTCCATAAAGCTTTTCAGCAGATGGAAGCATGAAGTGCTCCAAAATCTCCTGATAGCTAGCTGCATTGACCCTGCCCTTGATAAAACACAGTGGACCAACACCAGCAGCTGACATGGCACCCCAGACCATCACTGACTGTGGGTACTTGACACTGGACTTCAGGCATTTTGGCATTTCCCTCTCCCCAGTCTTCCTCCAGACTCTGGCACCTTGATTTCCGAATGACATGCAAAATTTGCTTTCATCTGAAAAAAGTACTTTGGACCACTGAGCAACAGTCCAGTGCTGCTTCTCTGTAGCCCAGGTCAGGCGCTTCTGCCGCCGTTTCTGGTTCAAAAGTGGCTTGACCTGGGGAATGCGGCACCTGTAGCCCATTTCCTGCACACGCCTGTACACGGTGGCTCTGGATGTTTCTACTCCAGACTCAGTCCACTGCTTCCGCAGGTCCCCCAAGGTCTGGAATCGGTCCTTCTCCACAATCTTCCTCAGGGTCCGGTCACCTCTTCTCGTTGTGCAGCGTTTTCTGCCACACTTTTTCCTTCCCACAGACCTCTTGCTTGAGGGTGTCAATGATGGCCTTCTGGACAGCAGTCAGGTCGGCAGTCTTACCCACGATTGCGGTTTTGAGTAATGAACCAGGCTGGGAGTTTTTAAAAGCCTCAGGAATCTTTTGCAGGTGTTTAGAGTTAATTAGTTGATTCAGATGATTAGGTTAATAGCTCGTTTAGAGAACCTTTTCATGATATGCTAATTTTTTGAGATAGGAATTTTGGGTTTTCATGAGCTGTATGCCAAAATCATCAATATTAAAACAATAAAAGGCTTGAACTACTTCGAGTTGTGTGTAATGAATCTAAAATATATGAAAGTCTAATGTTTATCAGTACATTACAGAAAATAATGAACTTTATCACAATATGCTAATTTTTTGAGAAGGACCTGTATATGACTGGTTTTGTGGTCCATGGATACATATATTACATAAAATTAATTAATTACTGTACTCACATTACTCACACACTCAAAAAAGGAAGGATGTGTTCATTATAGCATGAAAGTGAAAGTGACGTGTGGCCAAGTATGGTGACCCATACTCGGAATTTGTGCTCTGCATTTAACCCATCCAAGTGCACACACACAGTAGTGAACACACACACACACCGTGAACATACACCCGGAGCAGTGGGCAGCCATATTGCTATCGCTGCGGCGCCCGGGGAGCAGTTTGGGGGTTCGGTGCCTTGCTCAAGGGTCTCACCTCAGTCGTGGTATTGAAGATGGAGAGGGCGATTGTCGGTGGGGGAGATTATTCACTCCCCCACCGACAATCCCTGCCGGACCTGGGACTCGAACCTGCAACCTGTCAGTCACAAGTCCGACTCCCTAACCATTAGGCCACAGCTGCCCCCCATGCTATGTAAAACTCCTACTATTTCTGCAGTATATAAAGTACTATGTAAACTGTGCACAGTATGCAAATGTTTTGCATTCACTGAAACCCAGGTGACCTTCTATAGTACATATGCTAAATATGAAGTATACAACAAAGCACTCTATTTTCCATTTCCAGTGATGAAAAATTTAGCTGTTATTTTTAACATCTCTTGCCAAAAGCTACAATATAGTGGATCAGCAAAAGTGTGAAATAGATTTTATTGCTGGTAACTGTATTAAAATGAAATGTAAAGAAGTAGTTCACCCAAAAATGAAAATGATCTTAATATCCTAATGATTTTTGGCATAAAAGAAAAAATTATAATTTTGCCATATACAATGTTTTCTTGGCTATTGCTACAAATATACCCATGCTACTTAAGGTACTTTAAGGCACTTGGTGGTCCACTGTGAATTCTGCAGTTCTGAACTATTAGCATCACCACAGAGAAATGTTAAAAAAAAAACTATTACGCTTCAGTCACATGGTCCATCACAAGTTGACTATTCCTTAGTCTAGTTAGACACCATACTGAATTTAACACAGATAAAAAAAACAAGGCTGTGAGGAATATATGTACAGTCTTTACAATGGCACAATGGCACTATATTTAGAGCGTAGATCATATAATTATTACAACTCAGCTTCTTGCCCACTTTTTTTCAGAAGGACATTTTGTCAGCTGAACAATGAATATGTTGTTATACAATAACTGAATCCACTGAACACACTGTATTCAGTCACAGCTCATTTTCATTCCTGTCAAAAAGCAAATATAGCACTACCCTGACTAAGGTCTATTTATTAGAACTGATTTCATGTTTATATATGTAACATTTCACTAAAAAAACATGGAATATTTTAGGACATTAACATTTTTGGAGTGTTAAAAACACAGAATAACCACATACAATGTTAACACCACTTATTATTTGTCCTCTTCTCTATTTTCATTCAAATATCCCTCTGGAAAGTGATATTCCCAATTGAAGGCCAAGATCACAGTCGCTTGAAATCTGCAAGAACTTTGAGAGCTGAGTTCCAGCCAGCTGCCCCCATAACGCCTCCACCTGAATGAGACAAACAGAAAAATGCTGGAAAAACACAGGGGAGGTCATGCATGTCAAGCTTAACATTTACCTGACCTGGTTTTATGAAATGTGATATCACACCGATGACATTTCTAAACCCAATACGTACTGTTAGCTTTTATTTATTCAGGCACAGACCTGGATGGCTGCCACTGCCACATAAGTACAGTCCTTTGACTGGTGAGCGGTAGTCTGCGACAGAAGGTAAAGGTCTCGCCAGGTAAAGCTGATCCAAAGACATTGAGCCATGAAATATATTCTGTGGCATAAAAAATGCATGTGATGAATGCTTGGAATGATATGACTTTAGGGACAAAATCATTCTGTATGGCTGTGAAAATTACTAACAAAACAAAGTTATGAATTTATAAAAAGTCCATTAATGTACATTTAAATTTAAATATTCATACCCCTCCAGTGAGACCAAAGACCCTCTCAAGATCAGAAGGGGTTAAAATATCTTTGCCCACTATAGACTTCTTAAAACCAGGTGCGTAACGCTCAACCCAGTTGAATGCTGTGAAACAGGAAACAAAGGACCAATTACAACAAAGATCTTGTTACTTTGAGGCATGTGATATCACTGCAGTAGCACAAACAGTGTCACTGTGCTTGAAAGTAAGTAGTTCATGGCCTGTGGTCTATCAGTGTGTGAATTTTACAGGGGAAGAAGGGTCTGACTCACCTAATTTTGTGAAATATTATTGCAATCTTTAAACATGCAATGATTTATCCTTCAGAAATTGTTATAATATGTGACCCTGGACAACAAAACCAGTCATAAGGGTGAATTTATACATCATCTGAAGCTGAATAAATAATATATTTGGCCGAGATACAATCGGCCAAATAAAATCTGAAATTGAAAATCTACAATTTGAGGTTGCAACAAAAATCAAAATATTGAGAAAATCGCCATTAAAGTTGTCCAAATGAAGTTCTTAGTAGGGCTGGACTAGAATATTCGAATATTCGTTTGGTGGGTTGGCATTCGATTTTCAATTCTAAGATTCGAATATTCTTTTTCTTTTTCTTTTCTTTTTTTTGCCGTTTTCAACCGAAGCCTTACGCCTGGGACACACTGCCTGCGTGGCGGACGTGGAGCGGGTTTGTTACGTGACTGCTGAGGAAAAAATCCTGTCGTGGGGCCGCGGTTACTGTGTGGTTGGACCGCACCTGATACGCGCGTAATTCACATGCAGTGTGGCTGCTCTAATCTGTTAACATAGGCGCTGAAAGGAAAATCAACAGGCAGTAAATCCGCGACGCGTCCGCCAAGCAGCCTATATCCTATAAAGAACTCACAGAAACAGTTAGAAAGCCTAGATATGTTATATAGCCTAATTTGCGCGCATTGGGAAATCGCTTTCTAAACGCGGGATATTAAAATTGATTTTGAATGCGCGTGCGCGTTTTAATTTCAGTTTCGTTTTAACAATAGCGTAAAACTCTTGACGGGACTGACCGTGCATTCTACAGGCGCGTCTACAGGCTTTGTTATAATGAGAAGAAAAATTAGCTGCAGAACTCAGGACTGAACAAAAATCCGGCGTTTTGAGAGGCGAGTGGATTCTGACTGAAACGCAAACAGATACGCACTGGAGTCTGGCGTGAGGCGGCTGCCGTTTACTTTCGTTTTGTTAATGTTTATTTTGTTATTAAAGTCTTGAACTTTGTTAAATACATATATCATATTCCGGAAATCATCCTGGCGACCTATTTTTTAAGTCCCGCGACCCACCCGATGGTCGCGACCCAGGGATTGAAAACCACAGCCCTCGACTCGTATCGGAGCGGAACTCCATTGGGTCTGCGGCAACACGTTCGCGGCGCTTGAAGTTATTATTAATGATGAAAAATTCTTTTGATGGTTAATTTTAATGGTTATTTTTTGTGGAAACCAAAAAAATTTTTTTTTTCTGAATTATTTGATGAATAGGATTATTTAAAAGCAACGATTAATCGCATCCAAAATATTTTGTTTTTGTTTATATAATATATGTGTGTGTACTGTATATATTCATTATAAACACACACGTACGGTATATATTTTGAAATATATTTATATATTTACATGTATATATTTATATTACTATAACTTATATATACATATATTTAATATATAAACATAACATATGTTTCTAAAATATATACATGCATACATGTGTGTGTATTTATATTTACTTTATATTACTTTATATTTATAATAAATATACACAGTACACACACATATATTATGTACACAAAAACTCATCACAATTAATTGTTGCCCAGCACCAGTATTGGGGAAAGTAACTTTCAAAAGTAATGCATTACAACATTGCGTTACTACCTAAAAAAGTAACCAGTTATGTTACTTAGTTACTTTTAATGGAAAGTAATGCGTTACATTACTTTTGCGGTACTTTTGTGTTACTTTTTAAATCTGGACAGGGCTTGCTTGTTTGTTTTTAATACAAAAAGTTTGATTTTTTAGCAAATTTCACCTTTCACACCAAAAAGTGAAATGAATAAGCCTAAGGCTGAAGGAAAAGTAAATTCACATCTGTACAGTAGAACTGTAGGAGAAGTAAGTCCAACAGCAATGAGAAAAATGAAGCACAAATGTTAGTTAATCTAAAGTAAGTTTTGCTTATTAGTAAGATTGAATTGGATCAACAAAGGTCAGCAGCAAAGACACCGGTTAATAAAATGGATTAAATACATAAATGAAACAATAAGAAACTTTTTTGATAAAGTAACTCAGATATTTTCTTGTAAATGAAAAAGTAATAATGCGTTACTTAACTGATTACGTAACTCGTGTTACTTGTAATGCGTTACCCCCAACACTGCCCAGCACTATAAAAAGTAACTATCTGAAATAGTTTTTGTAACAATAAATATGTCCTTATGGTCACTTCTGATGTATTTAATGCACCCTTGGTGAATAAATGTATTATTATTATTTTAAAAAATCCTTGCACAACTTTAGAATGGTAGTTTGCAGAAAAATATTAAACAGCAAAAACAGTATTCAACATAGTTCATGTGACACTGAAGACTAGAATAACAACTGCTGAAAATGTGGCTTTCCCATCAGTGGATTAAATAGCATTTTAAATGTTATGCTAAAATATATTTATTTTAATAGTATTTCACAATACTACTGTTTTTCTATATTCCTGATTAAATAAATACAGCCTTTGTGAGCCTGAGAAACTTTTCTCAAAAACATTAAAAAAGAACTCATCAAACCTGTTTGGATTACACTTTGAAAGACCTCAGAGACCTTTTTACTAACACAAGGCTTACAATCCCTGTGCCCGCAAACGTCACAAAAAATGCAAATAAGGCATTCGGTACTTGTGTCAGCAAATCTCTCCCTGTCCTCGTCAGTCCAAGCGTGGCGACCTTCCAGCAAATATGGCGTGTACTGGATGAAGAGAGACACCACATGGCAGCCGGGGGGCGCTAGAGTCGGATCCAGCACTGAGGGAATGGTCATTTCTATCATAGGCCTATCATACACAAAAACACCAGAAGATGAATTAAGATATCATGTAAATCGCTGTGGTTTGGTGGACTGAATGGAAAACCATCGCCATAAACCCCGTCCACGAGCAACAGATGTGTTGTCTGTGAAACTCTGGTCATGACTTGCAAATTCAGATGTCCTGATGCCTTCATGTGTGTAATGTGCAAATATTAGTTGTTCCATTATAAGCAACACTGCATGGTTTTGCCAACCTGGAGGATGGGCGTCCCTGCAGGCCCTCCCTGTAGGCCTCCTCCAGCACCTCCACACTCTCACAGTTCAGGTGGATTGAACACTGATGATGCGGACCTGGTTTTCCATCCGCAGTATTCGGAGCGGCCAAGAAATTGGGCAGCTTGTTTACAGCCACTGTTTGTTTGCAAAGAGACAGATTATTACAATCACAAATTTACAGGAAATTTACAGGAAACAGACTATTAACATTAATTACAGTTCTTAAAAGGCAGCACCCCAGCTAACAAAAGTATGCGCTAAGAATGTTTTGCTAACGTTCCCTTCAGGTTATGAAAACATAATTTCTCTGAACGATCAAAATGTCCAGTCTATTTTAATGTCTTGGTTATGCAAGAATTCAAGAAACTTTTTCTTTTTTTTCGTTACATATTTGAATGTTCTCTCAACGTTCTGATAAAAAAAAAAACACCAGCTTCAAAATAAAAAGGTCCATGAGCAATGTATAATTAAAATTTTTAGAACATTGTTAAATTTTTGAACAAATGTTCTATTACTATAAACAACTAAAAGTTAAAGTTGGTAAATAAATTGCCAGAAAATGATCCTGCCAGAAAAAAGTTATAATAAGGTTCCCTGTTAGCTGAGCTGTTTATATTCCTCACATATTACATTTGTTCTACAAATCAAACTTCACACTACAGAGAAATCATTTTCTTCTTCAGTACTTTTGTTTTGGTTCCAGTACAAATATTTAAAGATTCTTAAATCATAAAAACATTTGTGAGAAGCAAAATTACTTGAGATATACTACCAGTCAAAAATGTTTGAACAGTAAGATTTTCTGTTTTTTAAAGAAGTCTCTTGTGCTCACCAAGCCTGTATTTATTTGATCCAAAATACAGCAAAAGCAGTAATATTGTTAAATATTTTTCTATTTAAAATAACTGCTTTTGATTTGAATATATTTTAAAATGCAATTTATTCCTATGATCAAAGCTAAATTTTAGCATCATTACTCCAGTCTTCAGCGTTCAAGAAACATTTATTATTAACATTATTATCACCAATATTTTAAACACTTTTTTTGGGATTCTCTGATGAACAGGAAAATACAAAGATTAGTATTTATCTGAAATAAAAATATTTCGTAACGTTATACACTATACCATTCAAAAGCTTGGAGTATATATATATATATATATAATTTACAGAAATTAATACTTTTATTTAGCAAGGATGCTTTAAATTAATCAAAAGTGATGATAAAGACATTTATAATGTTACAGAATATTTCTATTTCAGATAAATGCTGTTCTTCTAAACTTTCTATTCATCAAAGAAACCTGAAAAAATTCTACTCAGCTGTTTTCAACATAATAATAATAAATGTTATTTTAGCAGCCAATCAATATTAGAATGATTTCTGAAGGATCAGCTTTGAAATCACAGGAATACATTACAATTAGTGGTGTCAAAATTAGCGCGTTAACGCAGGAGATTAATTTTTTCATTTTAACGCGTTAAAAATATTTAACGCAATTAACGCATGGGCGGGGCCACCCCACTCACAACTGCTTATGAAATGCTTTTATTTAAATGCGCAGAGCGTCTTTACGAACACATCAAACAGGAGACTTTTCAGATGCGCGCTCCAACTTTACTTCAGAACCAGACGCGAGTCAAACGACCGCGGAAGCAGTACCGGTGACGGGGAGCTTAAGTAAAACGTTAGTGAACTGCGGTCAGATGAGATGCTGTCAGGCCATATGTCGGTAAAAACGAATTTAATTGTCCTGTCAGCCTATATACTCTGTTTGTAGCGTGCGCTCTTGAAGTTCCCGCGCAAATGTGCCGACGCGCGCTGTATTAGGCTATATTAAACCCAAATGAAACTGCGAGCATGCAAAGTCGTAGTTGTATCGTCAGGTAAAACATGAATTCACAAAAAAAAAAAAAAAAAAAAAACGATTAAAGCTGCCTTAACTGTGCGTGTAAGAATTTATTATTTATAGGTCAAAGCAGTGTCAGATCAAGTTCAGCAGTGACAACCTTTAAAGTAACAGCAGCCAAAATATCCTTATAACCAGTTGCTGTGATGTCTGTTTATTAAGGAACAAAATTAAAAAGAGGAAATTAATAACTAAGTTTTATCTTTATATAATTTAGAATTTTATATAATTTAGGCTATATTGTCTTGCTGAAGGGCACAGGTAGCTACTATATATATATGACATTTATTATAATGGGTTTGTGTGAAGATTGTTTCAAGTTCACTTAAATTATTATTATTAGTTATTTTTTTAAAGTCTAATAAATGTTAAAGTGATAGCTCTTAATGATACTGTAATGTTGAATGATTATATATATATATATATATATATATATATATATATATTCAATGGTTAAGAATTAGGGGGGAAAATCAATCAGTGACATTTGCCTTCAGTCCTAAAACAAGATGGTGTTAAACAAATATTACAAATATATGTTCTTTATGTTGTTTCTACATTAATTTGAAGCATTAAAGTGAAATTATTGCAATATAAAAGTATGATTAAAAACTTTAATGTCAGGTAGAATTAATCGCGATTAATTTCAGGTAAAATGTGCGATTAATTAGTAAATTTTTTTTAATCGATTGACACCACTAATTACAATATAAAATATATTCAAATAGAAATTTTTTATTATTTACAAAATATATTTCAAACGTTTACTGTTTTTGCAGTACTTTGGATCAAATAAATGCAGGCTTGGTGAGCAGAAGAGACTTCTTTCAAAATTCAGCAAGAAAAATTTACTTAATTTAAAGGGAAAACTAGTTTTTTATTATTTTATTATTATTTTTTATTTATTATTATTTATTATACCTTTTGGCAGACATATTGGACCAAAATGTTTAATATACAGAGTTCATTCAAAAAATTTTTTTTACTTTATTTAATCATTATTTTAATGAAAATTATTTATATTTTATGAATTTATCTTAAATTACAGAATTACTTATTAAATTACTAAATGTTCACCATTCAAAATAAACAACAATGATGTCATCATAAAATTTTGGGCTCTGATTTCCAGCTGGAATTATCTTTAGTCTTTTCTTGCTTGAAAAGTGTCAAGACAACATTAGAGGTTCCTTACAGGGAACAAAAGCCTGAAAGATGAACACATCTTTTGCTGCCTCGTAAGCACTGTTTTTCCTTGAAATGCATATTAAGTTTGATGAAATGAAGCGTTAAATTCTCTGTAATCTTACCATTTATCTTGGTAACGGGAGAGGTGTAGTCAATCTGATCTACAGCCGTGATGAATGCCTCTGACAGGGCATCCTTTACCGGGACAACCACAGACATCAATTATTCAGACTTGTCATTAACATTTAAGTAAATGGTTGTTAATTTTTCCACATTGCTATTATTATTTTTTTTTACATAGGACTAATAAAAATGGGTTCAATTAGATATTTTGCATATATATACACTACCGTTCAAAAGTTTGGGGTCAGTAAGACTTGCAATTTTTTTTTAATGAAGTCAAGGCTGCATTTATTTTATCAAAAATACAGAAAATAAACTGTAATATTACAAAATGTTATTACAATAGAAAATATTTTTATTTTCATATACTTTAAAATATAATTTATTCCTGTGATGCAATGCTGATTTTTCATCAGCTGTTACTCAGTTTCCCAGGCTTAAGTGTCACATGATCTCTCAAAAATCATTCTGATATTCTGAATTATTAGTAGAATGATCAGTTTTGGAAACAGTTGTGCCGCCAATGTTTTTTTTTTTTTTTGAACCTGTATTTTTTTCTTTCAAGAACAACATTTATTCAAACTATAAATCTTTTCTAGCAATGTAAATCTATTATGCCACTTTTATTAATGTAACAATTTATTCATTTCTTTCAAAAAAAAAAAGAATAAATAAACTTTTACTGACCCCAAACTTTTGAACAGTAGTGTATATAGATACATAATCTTACTCTAAACTGAACTAACGTGGACAGTGTTGTCAGTCAAAGAAACAGGGTCACTCCTTCAGTAAACACAGATAAAGTGACTCTACCTCACAGCCACAACAAAGTGTTGACAGAATAGGATGACATTAACTGTGAATTAATGACCTAGTTATTTCTCTAACCATAAAGCCATGACCATATCTACATGCACTGCTTAAGCAAATGCTCTTCATCAATTTTAAACATTTAAAAATGAGCAGAACTGACATGGTCTCTGTACTTCAGGTCTGTACCTGCGGTGTGAGCTGTTTGAAGGTGATGTAGGGAGTGGCGTTGGACAAAACCACTTTACTGCGGACTTCAGTTCCATCTGTCAACACAACGCCCTTGGCAGAACCATCTTGACCAATAAGGACCTTTTCAACATCCTACAGGCCCCCAGTAAGGCGACAGATTAATATCCGTGAGACAACCGGTTCTTTTGAATGAACGTGCAATGCACAAAAACAATAGCTTGAGAAAACGGTTACACCTTCTTCCTGAATACTAACCTTGTTTGTAAAAATATCTGCTCCGAGAGAGCGGGCGGAGCGGGCGATCGATTGAGACACTCCACCCATTCCTCCCTCCACATAACCCCAGGCACCTTTCTCTTTCTCCAGCTCTCCCATGACATGGTGCAGGAGGACGTATCTACAAGATCAAGCATACAGTATCCACAACAGCAAGCACAACATATTCTGAATCATTTCAAACACATAAATGTCAAACTATCCTCACCCACTTCCAGGATTATTTGGGCTTGTGTTTGCACCAATCACAGAGTCAGTGGCTAATGTGGCTCTCAACGGCTCTGATTCAAACCAGCGATTAAGCACCTATAGATGAAAAAAGACTTCCAAAATGAAATTACAACCAAGAATGCTTTTAATGCTCTGCTCATGTCATGAATCACATCCTCAAACTCAAAAATAGTTCATTTGTAGGGCAATGCTCATAAAGATCATATCATTTTGATAAAGATTTTTTAAAAGAAGTTTCTTATGCTCATCAAGCCTGCATTTATTTGATCAAAAATACAGTGAAAACAATAAAAATAAAATTTAAATAACTTTTCATTTCAAATTTCTGTGAAGCTGCTTTGCAATGTGTATTGTGAAAAGCGCTATATAAACAAACATGAATTTAACTGAACTGAATCAACTTAAATAAGTTTACTAAATAATTAGTCTATTTCAATATATTTTAAAATGTGATTTATTCCTGTGATGGCAAAGCTGACTTTTTTATTATTGCAAACTTTTGCAAGCAACAACAAAGTTTCCAAGCTCTACAGTGGCAGATGTGTTTTTTTAAACTGAGCATAATCCAAAAAAAATGAGGACAAAAGCATTATTTGGATATTGCACTGACTGCATTATCTGGATATTGATAATCTACGCTTACATTTGTGACCACAAAACCAGTCATAAGGGTCAATTTTTGTCAAATTGATGTATGGTTTGTTAAGATAAGGCAGTATTTGGCCGAGATACTACCATTTGAATATCTGGAATCTGAGGGTGCAAGAATATTAAAATATTGAGAAAATCACCTTTAAAGTTGTCAAAATTAAGTTCTTAGCCATGCATATTTCTAATAAAAAAATTGTACTGTATATTTATGGTAGGAAATGTACAAAATTATCTTTACTTAATATCCTAATGATTTACAGTTCTACAATTCTGACCCATACAATGTATTGTTGGCTATTGCTACAAATATACCTGTGCTACTTATGACTGGTTTTGTGGTCCAGGGTCACATTTATGTTGCAAATAATTTACAATGCTTGACTCCCAGCTGGCAGACTCCCCAAATTCCTCAGTCCACTATTTGTTTCACTTTTACTTTGGTGTTAAATTTGATCAAAAACAATCAAGAAATTGTTCTCGGATTGACCTTCATGGGGTTTGGTATTTATTCAGTCAAATATATTCAAAAATGCCATGTATTCCTTTTCTGTCCAGGACGGGAGGCGTAACCCACCTTCATAACTGGAGCTGTGACAAGTTCATAGAAATCTGGTATATTCTTTCCCAGCTTCAAACCTTTAAACATAAAAGCACATGGATTTTACTGTAATGTATCTGTTTTAGAAGCACTAGTCTTTTAAGACTCTGGCTTATGTTAACAGCAGTAGAACAAATAAGGAAAATCTAGTTTATTATGCATTATATAACAATGAAGCATAATTACCAGACTTAACCAAAGGTTTCAAGCTCCCCAGGGAAGATATTTTCTTTCTCAAAGAGCCCTGAGTCAGTCCTTGTATGTCAACAGGTGGAGCATCTAAAAGAGGGTGGATGGCACAGGCCAGACTTTCCAAGTAGGATAAAAAATCAGGATAGACCTTTAGTGATAGGACAGAGAAAAAATCAAATACAAACAATGTAAATTTAGTTCATTATCTAAGGTAGAATGGTGTGTATGCAGTTTTCACAGTATTTTGTTTTCAGTGTCACATGCAAGTTTGTGGAAGTGCTCTTGCAAAAGTCTAATTCCTCTTGTGAGTGACAATGAACCTTGGCATCTTTCTCTGAGAATTTGGCAATCTCTTCCCGGGTCTTCGCCAGGTCAGCTCCAAGCGTTAAAGACCGCGGTGGCCGCCCTCTTACACCATCCTCCAACATGGGGGTAAATGAATAGGGGTCCCTCATGTACACCTTCAGGCCGTGTTTCTGCACAGAAAGACACACTGTGGACAACTGCTGTCATTTTAGCTTGAAAGGAAAGACGTAATTAATCATCCGCCACTTGTTTCTTCTCCTTGTGAAAAAGAAGTGTGCTTCTTGTACTAAAAGTGCACTTGTAGTGTTCTTCAAATCTTAAAACTATTTGCATATAATGAAATAAAACTCTCTTAAAGAGAATACACTATAATAACTATGCTTCTTAACACACTTAAGTACACTTATAGAAAGTATTTAATAATGTCAGATTAAAAGCATTACATTAAAGTACATTTTAAATCGCGGTTTTGACAGGCTTCAAAGAAGTACATTAAAGTATATTTTAGTTTACCATAAATGCTTGTCAGTGCACTTGGCAATACAAACATATTTAACATATTTAACAGAAGTAATTATGAAATTATGAAATGTCCAAATGTTTGGGGTCAGTATGATTTTTAATGTTTCTTATGCTCACCCAGACTGCATTTATTTACAATTACAGCAAAAACAGTAATATTGTGAAATATTATTTTCACAATTTACAAATTAAAATAACAGTTTTCTATTTTAATATACTTTAAAATATATTTCTTTCTGTGGTGGCAAAGCTGAATTTTCATCAGCCACTAATATAGTTTTCAGCTTCACATGATCCTTCAGAAATCATTTTAATATGCTGATTTATTATCAATAGTTAAAACAGTTGTGCTGTTTGTTTATTTGTTTATTGTTTGGAACTTGTAATACTTTTTCAAAATTCTTTGATTCATAAAAAATTACAAAAGATTTCAATTGATGTCAAAAACATAAAAAATATTTTTGACATGTTTTATGTAAAAATGTACTTGAGTCCTAATCATATTTAAAAAAAAACACACACATTGCATTTACTATAAATTTAAGCAATAACACTTAAAAAAGCATGCAATTAAGTGTTGTATTACATTAAGTTGTATAAAAAGTATTACATTTAGTTCACAATTTCAAGATGTTCACATTCTTTTTAAGTATATTATTTTTGTAATAAGTATTTAAGATTTATTTTTCACATTCTATGCTTTTATTTTGATAAGAGAGTGAGTCTACATGAAGCGAAGTGGGATAGAGAGGGGAGGACAGGATCGGCAAAGGCCTGCAAGCCAGGACTCGAACTCGGGATGCCCGAAGCGCAACAGCGCTACATGTTGTACAAGGCATGTACAAGGCTATCTGCGCCAATAAGTACTCTTTTTAAAAGCATTCTAAAGTGTACTTTTTTTTCACAAGGTGTGTCAGGCTCATCTGAGGCACAACATCAGCCAGTTGCATTTGAGATAAAAGAAGGCCTGATCAGTTTTAAACAAGAATAAAAGACAGAATTGGGCATGCAACATCAATAAGAACATCACCTTGAGCTCCAGGTCCTGGTAGATGTGTGGCCGCAGTAAACTGAGTAGATAGGAGGCCCTGGAAAAGTGGAACCCTGAAATAAATAGGCAAAGTCATGCAAACTACAGTGACCCACATCAGAATTTTAATATACAATGGTGGCCAAAATTATTAGAACACTAGTATTTTCAGCAGCTAAAAATAGTTTTAAGTATGTTATTTCTATCTTTTGCTGTAGTGTCAAACATTGTGTTTCAAACATTTATTTTGCCATTAATTGTAATATTGCAGTGAGATTTTTGTTTGCACAAGGAGTCTGACAACAGCCAGTGCTCCTCACAGAGATCTGATTTTATCACCATCTGGTCTGTCTGGAATGACATGAAGAAACAAAACAAACTGAGACAGACTAAATCCAGAAGAACCGTGGCAACGTCTCCAAGATGCTTCAAGAAACCTACCTGCAAAGCTACCTGCAAAACTATGTGCAAGTGCACCTAGGGCAAAAGCTGCTTTAAACGCAAAGGATGGTCACATTAAATGTTAATAGAGGATAACTGATAAAGAAAATCTATTTTTGACATTATTTTTGACAGCATCCTATTTTTACACAAGCGCCTAAAACTTTTAACCAAGGTAGATTTCTTGACAAAACTTGGAGACGTTTCCACAGATCTTCGAGATTTTATCTGAGTTTTCTGTTTCCTCATGTCATTCCAGACAGTCTGGCTGGCTGTTGTGGCTGTTGACTCCTTGTGCAAACTAAAATCTTACTGGATTATTACAATTAATGGGAAAATTAATGTTTATAAATCTAAACTGGTATTTCCTACTGTCACACTACAGCAAAAGAGTGAACTCTCTAGGATCAATTAGAAACCCTGACTTAAAATGCTTAGACTACAGACTGTATCAGCTGCAAATTTCTAATTATTGATGATAACTGAGTGCTCTAAGAAACTGATTTTTGACCAGTCTGTAGGGGATTCAGGTAACCATGTTCTGGATGATAAACCTGGCCTCATACCTGGAACAATCTCTTCAGATACAGCTGCTCCTCCCAGAACATGTCTGCGTTCCAGCACTGCAGTTTTTAGGCCTCCCTTCTGCAGATATGCTGACTAGACAAAAGAAGGTTTCTTGAGATAAAATTGTTGTGCAACTGGTAAGATACAGTAGATGAGAACACTTTAGGTGTGTACTTACAGCAATAAGGCCATTGTGACCTACAAATAAAGAAAATTATTTTTAGGTTTGTTTAAAAGAGTTTGCATTTTATAATAATTTACTAGCAGATGTTAAACAATAGCTGATGAATGTAGCACTGAAACATGGAGGTTATGAAACAATGTATGACTGTGGTACAAAGTATGCAGGAGTTTGCAACAACTTTTTTTTTAGATAAAGTAAAACAGATTAAAAAGTAAAATACACTGCATGTTTTTTTTTGCAGTACACAAACTTTTACTCCTGCAGGGGAAGCATATAGGCACAGCAAGGCGAATTTCATATGGAAACGCATTAAATCTTTAAACGTTTTTTATCTCATCGTTACATTTTTAAACATAATATTATAATCGTTTAAAAACTATCAACTCCAAAGATTAGTATCTGGTACACAAATATACATTTTCTCCAGTTTGGATGAAATTGTTTTAACAAAAACAATCCTTACAACTTCGCGAACACGACTGTGATTGGGCTTTCCTAGCCAGCGCTGAGAAAAGCAACATACGCCACGTGACCACGTTGTCTGTTCACTCACTACTTCAAAAGTGATTTGAATAATAATTTGTAGCTATACAACGGTCATTTTAAAAATAAAGTTAAAATACACACCGAAGGGGTCACGTAAAATAATTATTGTTTACATAATCGAGAAAAAGACCCGCCCATTTCGGCACTCAATTTTAAGTCACATATTGTTCTGTTTCTGTCTGTAGCCTACCTGCACCGATAACAATCGCGTCATATTGAGGTTTGAGGGCAGTGGTGCTGTGGCTGCAGCGCCGTGCGACTGAAATAAACCCCCTGTGTGCTCGACTTGCCCTGACAGCCGCAGCCATGACGGATCCTGACAACCCTCAAACCCAAAGCTCAAACTCCACAGCTTCGCCACTTCTGCACAGTATACTGGGAGAAAAAAAAAACGCACTTATGAACTTATGAACACACCTCCCTAACATGTAAAAAAAAACGTAACCAAAAAAATTAGGGGTCATGTAACGCCCAGGAGGCCTCAGGATTACTAGGGTGTCATAGCAATATCATGTCTCTTGAACCAGGGCTGACACCACTCATGTCACAATAACACAAATTGTGAAATATGACTTTTTAACATTCAGCTATTGCATTGATTCTGCTGTAAAGCATTTATTTTTTGTTTTTTTAATTTTCATGACTGCTGGATCTGAAAGTGTGCAGAATGGAGCATTTATGCTTGGTATTGAGCCAAAAGTATCTGAAGAAAGCTCAGTTGGAATCATTGTAATATCAACAATCTCTCATCTTGGTAAATCTTTATACATGGTTAACTGCCTGTTGTTTTGCTCATCTAGATAACTATTCACAGTGACACTGAACATCTAACTGGTTGAGAGTGATAGATCAAAGTCCAAAGCTACTGTAATAGAAAGTATGATGGTCAAATGGCCTTTAACCTTAGATTAAAAGATAATAACCTGGCTGCATCCAAAAGCCTAGGCAGCTGACTTGCTGCCTCGCTGCCTTATCAGGCAATAACTTCACAGGCAGCATTTTTGCACGAAGGCACCTCATGGAAGTGATTTTGGACAGCCTTCTGAGGCAGCACAAAGGTTTAATGATCTACAGCAAAACAGAAAGGTATTTCATGATAACTAAACAAATATTTAATTAATATAATACTGATTTTTTGCTAGAAATAACATCAAAAGTGCAAAAAGTTAGTCATAAATATACGTTTACACAAAAACTGACCACCAAATGCAACTTTCAAACAGCATCTTTATTTTTTTTCACAGAATGGAACGCACAGGTTTGTGGGATATCATATTGGGGTACCTCCGGAGACAGGAAGTGAAGCAGAATTTGGATTCGGACGTGCCTTGATGCCTTCCTGCCTTGGAATGCTGCCTCTGAAGGCAGCATTTTAGAGCTTTCAGACGCAGCCCTTGTTTTGTTTTGTGAGTAAAGGTAGGCCTCAAACAGAGTGAGATTCCACTTCTTCAAAAGCACACAGTAAAACCACATCAAGATACAGAAAGTTATTTAAAAGAGCTTTATTAATACCCTGGCACTCAAGGCACAAGGAAAAATCACAAGACAGATCCAAATGATCTCACATCAGAGCCACAGTAGCTCTATTGTCTTAAGCTGCTTCTTAAAGCGGCTGTGCTGAGTCCAGTGTGAAAACTGATTTGATCAGATATCACCTGTTTATGGCATGCCTGCGATCTCAGTTTGTGAACATGTGATCAAAATCTGTGGACATAAGTACAAGTTGTTTAGTCTTGTTTTCTTACATAACTTCTTCATAAGAGTTTTGTTTATCAGGCAAAACTGAGAAGTGAGATAAAAAAAAAACCAAGCAATGTACTATTATATATGACTTTATATACTTTATATATGACAATTCCATTTTATATACAATTTTATAATTATAATATATATAATAAAATTAATTATAGCAATGATTTGGATTATTATCAGGGTATGAATTCTCAAAAAATGATATATAAAATCTTAAGTCATTCAAAATCGGGTAGCATTCAATTATTTTCATTATTAAAAAATATTTATTTAATATAATATTATTTAAACTTAAATGTAATGTAATATTGCGTTAAGTAAATACATTTTTAAATGTTACATTCTGTAAAATGGTGTAATTAAAATAATACAAACAAAATACATCCCAATTTGAATATTTTTGCATGTCATTCAAAGGCATTTGGTTACTAAGAGGAGTTGCAGAATAAATAAAAGAATGAATGAATACATTAATTAATTATAAAATAAATAAATGTATGAACAGAATAAGACAAGACAAGACAAGACAAAGCCATATTTTGTTCCAGTAGGTGGCGGCAAAGACTTGTCATAATACAGAGGAAGAGCTCATTCCCTTATTAGCCACAAATGTAAAACAACAGATATGAGTTTAGACAACGTATTATTTGAGGTATCATATAAGCCATTTTTTATGAAAACAAGTATAAATACGTTAGTTTGTGTATGATTTATTAATACTTTTGTTAACATTAGTTGACTAACAATGAACAACACATTTATTATACATTTATTATCTTAATGTTATTTTAAGCATTTACCAGCCAATACAGTTGCACAGTGACCTAACACAAACAATCATATTTTTATAAGACTACCAAAGATACATAAATGCTGTAACGAAAAAAAAAAAAAAGAAAGAAATGTTGCTCATTTACTAATGTTAACAAAAGAAATAATGTGTTAGCTGAGATTTACCATTTATATATCAGCCTTTTACTTTAATTCATATCTTGCTAGCATGAATCATTGACTATTTAAGATAGGGGATGTCATAAATAATTCAAAGCCTTTTGAATATTGTCTCTTTCCATTATAAGACATGTCAAATAAAGTTGCTTCAAAGCCTGGCCATCAGAAGAATACTTAAGAAATGTTCTCTTCAGCTAAGAGAAATCATCTTGACTGAAGAGGCCGTCTGAAGAGATCATAAGTGGTTCTCTCTCTATGCTAAATATGATAAGAGATGATGCATCAACGTCACGCTGATGGGACTGCAGACAGCTTTTAGAGACACATTTGAAAAACAGGAGGTTTGCGGCTTTGTGCATTTCACTCAAGTAACCGAAGATAACCAAAGCTTAGGCCTTAAATGAATTAGAAACTCAATTTGAGTCTAATTGCTGTGGCGCAGTATACAATATCCTTTAACTTGTATTTGTTTTGCTTATGCTGTGAAAAACAACTCCTATTGATTCAGGTTCTCAGAAGGAAAAGAAATAAAGTAGCCAGCTATTAGACAATCTAGGGTTTCCCGACACCTCTATCAGAGCCGTCGTCAGGGAATTATGGTCAAGACAGAGAGATACTCTGCAGGCACGCCAGCTTGGCTTTCCTTGAAGGAACACATCTGGACGACACACAGTCAACCTTAATTTGATCAAGGCCAGGGAATTTTGTTCTTGTAAGCGAAAATTAACACTTCATTCCCTTTGTCGGCAGAAATTCTACACCGTGGGCTCGTGGCCAAAATGAAATTAGCTGAAAATGGTCCTGCTTTAAAGTATAATTAGCTCATTGTTGAGCAGCCTAATTAATTTTCTTCCACAGAGATGATTTTAAACCTTGGGTAAAGATAATGATGATGCTGTTGTTGGTGTTTGAGCAACCGAGTCTCTGAAGACTATATCATTTTTGTTATTTTTCAGGCCTACATAACATTTTGATAATGAGAGCAGTACAAAGAAGCTGGCACACAAACATTAACATCAACATTTTGGTTTGCTAAATAAAAAAAATAATAGTTTGCTGGCATGAGTTGATTTAAGTCTGTTTCTGGACCTGAAACACTATTAGCTGACAGGCTGGTCAAATCATCAACAGACCGGCCTGATGAAATTAGAATTTGACCTTCAATCCTAAAGCAATACTGTTTAATTAGGTATTTTATCCATATACCTCAGTTTTTCTGAAGTTTGGTGAAGATCATGTAAATTGAATCTTTTAATTCAACCAGTGAATGAACAATGAATCAGACTGAATCAGTCCAAGTAGTTATAAAGAAAACCGACGAAGAACAGATTAGTGATCTAAAAGTGAAAAAGGAATTGGAATGAATTTGATGGCATCACATTTTTATTATGCTTATGCATTTGATATTTTATTAAAACATGCACAAACCTTTTCAGTCAAGAGATGTAAATTAATTTTGGTGTTGTTTATTATAAATGCAAATTACATTCACAAATTACAACAAATTTTTAGGAAATGAGTCAGAGCTGCAAAACAATAAACACCCTTTTATTATTAGTAATAAATTAATAGAAAACTTCCGCAAAAATATTTGTTACACAAAGCAAGATTTTTTTATTGCAGAGCAAGAAACTTTTCACAAACAGAGGATTTACACAGTGTACCACAGTTACAATAATAGACTTACTAACTTAAATTAGATGAATTAGAAAGTGAAACATTTCAAGTATTCTGTACCTTTTGTTATAAAATATTATTATATTACGGTCATTGTTGTCCATTTTTGTTAGTATATGGTACTTTCTGTACATAATTACCAAATTTTGTTTCATATACTACCAGTCAAAAGTTTTTGAACAGTAAGATTTTTTTTTTATTATTCTCTTCTGCTCACCAAGCCTGCATTTATTTGATCCAAAATATAGCAAAATCAGTAATATTGTGAAATAGTTTTACTATTTAAAATCACTGTTTTCTATTTAAATATATTTTAAAATGTTAAAAAAAATCTCTACTCTATTATTTTTGTCATCTATCTTTTCTATCTTTTTTCTTTTCTAAAAAAAAAATATTTTTGTAAAAAAGTAGCTTGCTCTATTCTTTTTCTATTCTGTCTGTTTTCTTTTTATTTACTATATAATTTGATAATCTGAGACTTGTCATAGCACTTGTCAGAGCATTGCTCTTTTGTTGATTTGGATTGCTTCCATTGTCCTCATTTGTAAGTCACTTTGGATAAAAGCATCTGCTAAATAACTAAATGTAAATGTAATTTATTGATTAAATCTGTAAATTATCTAATGCTGATTTGCTGTTCAATATAATAATTATTATGATTATTATGATTATTATTTTTATCAATATTTAAAACAGTTGAGTAATTTTTTTTTCAGGATTCTTTGATGTATATAAAGATCCAAAGATCAGCATTTATCTGAAATAAAAAGCTTTTGTAACATTATACACTATACCATTATAGAAATTAAATTGTAAAATGCTTTAAATTGATCAAAAGTAATGATTTATATGGAAAGATTTATATTTCAGATAAATGCTGTTCTTCTGAACTTTCTATTCATTAAAGGAACCTGAAAAAATTCTACTCAGCAGTTTTCAACATAATAATAACAATAAATGTGTTTTGAGACCCAAGGATTATGTGACTGGAGTAATGACACCAAAATTCAGCTTTGAAATCACAAGAATAAATTAAATTTTAAAATATACTCAAATATAAAACAGTTATTTTAAATAACATATATATTTGCTTTTGCTGTACTTTGGATCAAATAAATGCAGGCTTGGTGAGCAGAAGAGACTTCTTTAAAAGCCATTAAAACTCTTACTGTTCAAAAACATTTGATGGTAAGTTAGTGTATATATCCTACATAGCAAAAAATATGCCACGCCAAGATGTCAAAGACGACGTGATAAAAGTACTTCAAGTGGTGAAAGACCCGCTGAATTGTTTTGGAACGCTTCTTTGAAGCAAACTGTCCAAAAGAACCGAATCGCGAAAATGAGTCAGGCTTTTCTATCTCTATTTGCTTATATCGGATCTTACGCTATGTTATGTCACTGCATCCCATAAATACCGACTGCGCGCGTTCTGGTTTGAATGACAACGGCCTCCTCCAATCACAGCGCAGGACAGAGCGAGAGGGCGTTTCCGTTTCCCCTCGCGGCCTGTTCTGTCGGTCACCTCCTGCTGCGCAGTTCTCGCTGAACGGGACGCGTCCTCTCCCCGGTGCGCAGGCGGGAGAGGCCCAAGCTGAACGCGTAAACATCAGGCGTGGGACGCATGATTTTAAAGGACTGGGTGCTGCAAATGGAAGCGGATGGTTTTGTGCGCAGGCGGCGGATGACAGCGGACACATCGGGCGGCGATGCCGCGGTGGCCGGAGCTTCCGCGGGCGCGGAGATACACTGGCTCGGCGGCCGGTTCTGGGGTGTTTCCGAAAGTCTCGTCGGCACTCTGACACCTCGGATAGCAGGAGAGACGGAGCTTCATGTTGGACATTTCTATGGCTCCCAGGAGGCCAGTGATTTAGCGGAACCGGACTATGAGGGTTTGCCCCAGGGTGCCTCCACCAGCACGCACATGTTGGCAGGGGCAGTGGCAGGAATCATGGAGCACTGCCTGATGTTTCCTATTGATTGTGTGAAGGTAAATAAACGCAGTAGCAAAACATCAAGAGTTTCATAAAGAATTCAAGCAGAACTAATGTGACCAGCAGGCCCTTGTAAGATCCGACAAGCTGGCAAGGTCGAGTTAGTGCCCCTGTGTGATCTCCAGACTGTATATTATGCTCTAACGTTACACACTTTGCAGACAGTTTAGTTCCCCTCTGCTCCGTTCTCAGATTTTGGTTGTTTACATTTAGAATTAACTGTTGCTCTTCACATTCATAGCATTTAGTAATCTTACGAATCATTTGTAGTCATGTAATCTCTCCAATGTTTAAATCTGTGTGGACTAATCTGGTAATAACCAACTAAAACCCCAAGCATGTAATTGCACCAGCCTCTTTTTTTCTTTGTGGATTGTAATATGAAGTATCCTGTAGTTGTGGGTGTTAGTAGTACCTGTCTGTATGCGAGGTGTCATTATGAAACATGAACGTGAGATAGGAAGGTCACACGTGGCTCCTGCGCTCCTAAACCACATGACCTTGTTGACGCTGCATTGGGGTACTGCGCATGCGCATTGCGTCTGTAGTTCAAATGTAGTCTGAGAATTAGGTTTTGTCTTTTAAGTCATAGGTTAGCTGAAAATGTGTCACGTTTTTTTGATATGCTGCTAGTTATGTAACTACCAGACAGACTGCATACATAACACTGTACTGTTGAACAGGACACTTCATGTGTCATTGAAGCTGTTTTGCATTAGAAGTGTTTGTGGTGCATGCGCTGATCAAGATGCCATTGGGAAACTGTAAGGAAGTATTACTTTGAGTGTTCAGCTGCTCTTGTCAGGATGAAGTGAAGGGTTCTTTAGAAACAAAGACACTTGTTTTATGTCTTTTACAGCTGTTCCCTCTCAGTCCAGACTGTGGTCCTAGAAAACTCTGAGCTGTTTTGTGCAGTTCAGCACCGTGTTTTTAATACACATCAAATATATTCTATAAAAATTACACTACCAAAAGTTTTTTAACATATTTATATTTATATTTATATTTATTTATATATATATTTTTTAAAGAAGTCATTTCTGCATTTATTGGATCCAGAAACAGAAAATGTAAATTTTTTTTGTAATTTAAAATAATGACTTTCTATTTGAATATATTTTAAAAATGTAATTTATTCCTGTGATTTCAAAGCATCATTACTTCAGTCACATGATCTTTCAGAAATTATTCTAATATTCTGATTTGCTGCTCAAAAAATTTATTATTATACTAATATGAATATTATGTTGAAAACACTGGAGCAGATTTTTTTTTTCAGGTTTTTTAATGAATACAAAAGTTCAGAAAAACATTTATCTGAAAAAGAAATATTTTGTAACATTATACATGGCTTTATTATCACTTTTGATAAATTTTAAGCATCCTTGCTAAATAAAGTATTAATTACTATAATTTCTTTCTCCCAAAAATTATACTGACTCTAACCTTTTGAATGGTGTAGAGTATAATGTTACAAAAGCTTTTTATTTCAAATAAATGCTGATCTTTGGATCTTTCTACTCAAAGACTTCTGAAAAAAAAGTACTCATTCATTTTAAATATTTATAATAATAATGTTTCTTGAACAGCAAATCAGCATATTCTAATGCTTTCTGGAGGATCATGTGACAATGAAGACCAGAGTAATGATGCTGAAAATGTAGCTTTGATCACAGAAATGAATTCCATTTTGAAAAATATTCAAATAGAAAGCAGTTACTTCAAATGGTAAAAAATTTTCACAATATTACTGCTTTTGCTGTATTTTGGATCAAATAAATGCAGGCTTGAAGAGCAGAAGATAATAATAAAAAAAAACCTTACTTTAAAAAAAAAACTTTTGACTGGTATATGTTAGGCTGTTTCAACTTTTTCATATTATTAGAGTGCCACACATTTGACAAAAATGTACAATTTGATTTGCTTCTGCACTGAAATTACTTACTTTTTTCTGACGTTTCAATCCCACCTCTTTATCTTCCTGTAAGAGACAACTTTTTAGTCAGTTTTTAATGTATCAAATCAAGTTCAGCAGTTCAGCCCACATTTATTGTTGGAAGCATTTCATGTTGACTTAATGTTAGATTTGTGTAATCTGTCTCTTATATGGAAATTCCATGCTGAGGTTGATTCACAGCAGTATGAGTGATGAGGAAACGTAAAGCTAACAGTAGACTCTGTTTACACACAAAGGTCAAGTTAAAATCTCTGAGCACATTGCCCCTGTTTAGAAAAGTGAATCAGAAAGAAGTAGAGAACATCGAAGTAACTACAGCACCTATACAGTCCATAATTCGTTTATTTGTATAGGGAAAGTACTAAAACATTAAGTCTTCCAAAAGATATATTAAATAAAAGCAATGCATTGTACAGATTATAGGACAGACTAAGTTGTACCTTTGGTCCCTAGATATGCTTTTTCTAAAAGAAAAAACAAACAAACATGCAAAATATAATTAAAAAAGTGTAGAAAATGTAGAATTGCTAAATTACTGAAAATAAGTTAAAAAAGTTGTGGAAGGAAATTGATTGGTCAAAAATATGGGAACTCTTTGTACTGTTTGTTTTGTTCATGTCCCAGCACATTTTGCACTCTTGTACATAGTTTTCTAGGTGGTAAATGCACTACAGGGTATGGTTTTTGTGAACAATGCATTTTGCATCATGTTTTCTGATAGAAATTAAGTCATTTAACTCATTGCAATAAAAGATCAGTTCTGTTTCGTACAAGATTCTGTTCCTTGGCCCATTTTGCAATCTTGAAACTTCCTTTTGGAGGTTGTAGTTCCTTACTCCCCTGTCATGAGGAAGTGGCTTACACACATTTATTGGCAAACATGATTATTTCCCAGGCCTTTTATGGAAGTTTTGTTTCCTTACAGGAATAATGTTACTCATGCAACCACAGTATGCATCTTAAATTTCACCACATTGCAGCTGTTGTTCTGAACCAATGTTTTCAGCCACTCTGGCCATGTCAGTTTAAACACGACTTTCCTGGTATAAGTTCAAGGCCACAATGTAAATCTACAAAATGCGGTGTGCAGCCAAGAACATTACAAAGTACTAAGTACATACATTTTTTTTCCCTTGTTAAATCAGTGCCAGTGTTTCTGTAGAATCTGGTTACAGGTACTGAATTGCATCCACAATTCTCATGTATGTCAGGTGATACTGTAGATCTGCAGGAAAAGCGGATTAGGTGGTTAGATTATGTCCCTGCATGACCTTATTGCTGCAAACTTCAGTTCTGATCTACAGATCAATGTGATGCTTTTTAAAGCTTTATTCTTACTAATTATTTTTGTATATTTTTTTTAAAAAAGTGTACTGTTTTAATGGTATGTTTTAAGCTGATTTACCTTCAATGTAAAATGCATAAATATTTTATATGTTGCATTGAGATTTTTTTTGTTGCAGGCTTGATATACAGTAGTCAGCATTTAAAGTTGATCAAAAAAGTTAATCAAAGTTGTCCTAAGACAAGAACAGGTATTGTTTTGGTTTTAGGACAACATTGATGAAAGGTTTTGATCCACTTCAAATGTTGACTTGTGTGTGTGTGTGTGTGTGTGTGTGTGTGTGTGTGTGTGTGTGTGTGTGTGTGTACATATATATATACACTACCAGTTAAAAGTTTGGACACACCCTCTCATTTAATGTTTTTTAAAGAAGTCTCTTATGCTTATCAAGGCTGCATTTATTTGATCAAAATACAGAAAAAAAACAGTAATATAGCAAAATGTTATTACAATATAATGTTTTTTATTTTAATATACTTTACAATATATTTTATTCCTGTGATGCAAAGCAGAATTTTCATCAGTTGTTATTCCAGTCTTAAGTGTCACATGATCCTTCAGAAATCATTCTAATATGCTGATTAGAATTATCAATGTTGTAAACAGTTGTGCTGCCAAATATTTATTTATTTTTCAGGATTCTTTGATGAATAACAAGTTAAAAAGAACAGCATTTATTCAAAATATAAATATTTTCTAACAATGTAAATCTATGCTATAACTTTATATTAATTTAACACATCCTTGTTGAATAAAAGTATTAATTTCTTTCAAAAAAAGAAAATAAAAATTGACTGAGCCCAAACTTTTGAACAGTAGTGTATATTGTTAGAAAACCTTTCTATTTTAAATAAATGCTGTTCTTTTTTTAACCTTTTATTGATCAAAAAATCCTAAAAAAAAGTATCACAGGTTGCAGAACAAATATTAAGCAGCACAACTGTTTCCAGCACTGATAATAAATCAGCATATTACAATGATTTTTGAAGGATCATGTGACACTGAAGACTGGAGTAATAATTCTGTAAATTAAACTTTTAATTACAGATATATTTAAATTTTAATGTATATTAATATAGAAAAACATTGATTTACATCATAATAATATTTCACAATATAATTTTTTTTTTCTGTATTTTGATAGTGAAAACAGCCTTGATAAGCATAAGAAACTTCTTTAAAATTTAAATGAAAGGGTGTGTCCAAACTTTTAACTGGTAGAGTGTGTGTGTGTGTGTGTGTGTGTATAAAATATATATATTTATTTATTTATTATATTTTTCCCCCACTATTTTGTGTTGCATCAATTTATTTATTTTTTGGTTGCAGGCTTAAGATAATAAATGAAAGAGAAATAAATAGGAGGACACTTCTATTGGTGCATTGTCCCTGTATGTTTGTTGGTCATGTTTCTATTTTTTTTTTTTTTTTTTTCTCTCTCTTTATTCAATGTTTTATATTGCAATTCTTTTTTTTTTTTTATTTAGTATAAAATATATTGCTGATCTCGCATTGCCACTGCATCTATTGTTTATTCATTTAATTTATTTATTTTTAATATTTCATTTTTTGCAAATGTAAACTTCTCTAACTTTTTCTAAAAGGAGTATAAAAAATAAAAAAAAACATTATTGCAATCTTGCTGATTGAGATATTAGCACAGTAATATTTTCTAGCTGTCTAAAATGTTGAGCAGTAATTAAATGGCTTCTAATAGCTTTGCAAGCATCAAAATAGGTTGAGATAAAAAACCATCTCACTGCATGCTATGACTCCAGCTAATCTGTGAATTTAGAGATTAAAGAAAATGTAATAAATAATTAGTTGTAGTTTGTTTTTAATGCATAAATGTGAAGAAAAATTTCTGGAAATATTTTGCAATTTTGATTTATTTATTTTTAAATATCTGCTTATATTTATTTTTAAATATGGACTTATTTAAGTCCAAGAATAAATCTGAACTGGAAATCCCTGTTTTTAATGCCTGTATTTATACTAATACTTTAATCCACATAGTAGGGCTTGTAAGTTTAAACAATTGTTCTTTGTTCCAGACACGCATGCAGAGCCTTCAGCCAGAGCCGGCTGCCCGCTACCGTAACGTGATGGACGCTTTGTGGCGAATCGTGAGGACGGAGGGAATCTGGCGGCCAATCAGAGGGCTGAATGTTACAGCTGTAGGGGCGGGGCCAGCCCACGCACTTTACTTCGCCTGTTACGAAAGGTTGAAAAAGGTCCTCAGTGATATCATCCATCCGGGAGCGAACAGTCATTTGGCGAACGGTACCAGTTTTCCCGCCCATCAGCACTGCTAATTCTCTCACCAGCCATTAGAAAATGTGTTCTTTGAAATCTTTTTTACTTTATCAGAAGACCTTTTCAACTTTATTAACTTAGCATCCAAATTAAGTAAAGTTCGGCAGTAGTTTAAAGCCATCAGCATTCTGGAACTAGTTATTTGGCAGTGACTACATTATTTCTGTGATCAAACATCTGGCCATATCTTCTCAGTTGACCTCTTTAAAAAAGTCCTCCTAGTATGAGGTCAAATCCCAAAATAGCCAAAAAAAAAAAGCTGCTCTCCAATATCATGACACCAGCTATAAATATAAGAGGAGATCACGTGGGTAGTAAATCTTTGAACGTACAATGAATAATCTGTTTTTAATTGCTTAAATTATTCTTTTTGTTTAAATGATGGACCATTAGTTGGTATCTTTAGTCATTAGTTATTGTTGGTGTTTGTGTGTAGTGTCTCCTTTCTTTCTCTTTTCTCCAGGTCAGAGTAAAAGGGTGGTAAGTAACTGCTGGCATATTACTGTTTACCAGTAGAATTGCCTGTAAAAGAATGACAATTTTATTTGACAGCATTTTATTTGATATTGTAGTTTGCTAAGTTTTTGTGTATCATAGTTTGAAGGCAAATGCTTAATGTCCTGTTAGACTCAGAAGCTACAGCAGTTTTTGCTTCTTACCGTAAAACAGAGTGAAAGAACGATGAGTGAAGTAAATGCCGGTATGCTGAACAAAAGACTCTTTTTCTCCCAACTTTACATTCCCCAGAGTTTATCCAGTCAATCCCTAATCTCTGTGTTAAATCATAGGGGGTGTTCTTGGCTGTTCTGGACACCGTTTTTGTCTGACTGTCATATGATATGTCTGTATATCTGATTGTTGTATTTCGAGTCCAGTGACTATCCACTCTGTGTGCGTGCTCTAATTTTGGTGCTAATGTCTGAGGGTATGTGTTACAGGGGCCGCTGGATGTGTCGCCACATTGCTTCATGATGCTGCAATGAATCCAGCTGAAGGTATATTTACTTTAATCTCCACTTCCTATAAAAATTAAAATAAGATTTTAATATACCATTCACTACTGTTCAAAAGTTAAGGGGGTGAAAAAAGTTTATATATATATATATATATATATATATATATATATAAATTGTTTAAAAGTGACAGTAAAGACATTTAAAAATTGCAAAATATTTCTATTTAAAAAAAAAATATGAATATAAAAACTGATATGGAAGCCCACCACTAAATAAAAAATGTTTTTTTTGTGTTGTGAGATATAAACTTAGAGATATAAATTTGCAATTCTGACTTTTTTCCTCAGAATTCCATGATATAAACTTGCAATTGCAAGTTAGAAATTCAGAATTACGTGATTTAAATTCACAATTACGAGTTACGAATTTTAACCCGCAGTCGCGAGTTTATATTATGCAATTCTGAGAAAAATCTGAATTGTGAGTTTACATCTCAGAATTATGTGATATTAACAATTGCGAGAAATAAAGTCAGAATTGTCAGAATTTTTTCTTGCAAATGCAAGTTTGTATTTTTATCTCGCAATTCTGACACAGTTATAAGGTCCAATTATGAGGGGAAAAAAGACTGATATGTTCCCGGAACTGTCTCACAATTCTGATTTAATAAATTGCAGTTGCATGGTAAGTCAGAATTGTGAGACATAAACTCACAATTCTTACTTTATCTATTGCAACTTTGTTTCTCAGAATTGCAAGTTTATTAACAGTAATTAGCAGTTATCTTTTTTAATTAATTATTATTATTTTTTATTTAGTGGTGGAAACAGGCTTTCATACACTAAAGACTGGCCTAATGACTGGTTTGCATCACAGGCGTTAATTACACTTTAAAATATATTTAAATAGAAAACAGTTATTTTTAAATATTCCACAATATTACTAATTTGCTATTTTTGGTGAGCATAAAAGACATATTTAAAAACAAACATAAAAAAATACTCATAATGACCCCACACTTTTGACCAGTAATGTATATTTTGTATAATTATTTTTATTTTTTGTACAATTTATATGTCACGACAATAACATTTTTGGGCACTTACCATGGTATTCTTTGTTTGTATTCTTGGTATGTATCAAAGTATATTGGTGGTATCATCAGATACCATCACTTTACTATGGTACAACTACTGTAGTACTTTTGTTGTTTGCTAAATTTGATCAAAGTACACAGGTACTATTAAACAATAGACAAAGTTGTTTATTACATCAGTGCTAATTAGTAGGGCTGCAATAGCGATTTTTACTTTTATTAATTAAAATAAATACATGTTTATTTAATTTTAATAGTGCTGGGCAATGATTAATCACATCCAAAATAAAAGTTTTTGTGTACATAATATATGTTTGTGTACTGTGTATATTTATCATGTATATATTTAACCAAAATAAGTTATGTTTATATATTAAATATATTTATATATAATATAAATATATACATGTAAACTACACATACATACTGTATGTGTGTGTCTTTTATATATAAATATACACAGTACACATACATATATTATGTACACAAAAACTTGTTTTGGATGCGATTAATCATTGCCCAGCACTGGATATTTTTTTTTCTATTTGTGACCCTGGACCACAAAACCAGTCATAAGGGTCCATTTTTGGAAATTTAGAATCATACATCATGATTAAATCTGAATAAATAAGATAGTTTGTTAAGATAGGACAATATTTGGCACAGATACAACTATTTGAAAATCTGGAATCTGAGGGTGCAAAAAAAATTGAAATGCTGAGAAAACTTAAAAATTTACGGTAGGGGTTTTACGAAATATCTTCATGCAGCATGAGCTTTACTTAATATCCTAATGATTTTTGCCTATTGCTACAAATATACCCCAGTGACTTATGACTGGTTTTGTGGTCCAGGGTCACATTTTATTAAAAAATAGCATATTATTCCACATCCTGCTCAGTATTCCGCCCAAAATTGAGTTGCAGCCCTACTAACCAGCAAACTTTGACTCCTTTGGTTTTGAAGTTCACTTTGCGCTCCCAACCAGGAGATGGCAGAAAAGATCTAATTTCCTCTCTAATTCCCCCACCAAAAAAAAAAAAAACGCATTTCCAAAAGCCTCGTGGGAGCAGATTGGCCTTGCTCTAATTAACAGCTGTGCAATGTTGAAACAGTAGCATTAGCCGAAATCCCTCAGAGGGCCAAACAGACAGCAGTGTCTGTTTCTGCACTCATGAGGCTCAAGGTCAATCAGTGCAGGTGGCAGACTGAGACCTTGCATAGACACCTGCTCTCAATCGCCTCGTCTGTTCCCCACAGACCGCTTGACTGTGGGTCAGACAGGAGGCGCGTTTGATCCGCTCACGGCCGGACGTTTCTGCTTTGATGGGCCTACTGTATTTCAGTCATGACCTGACTTCTTGCACTTGCCTAATGTTCCCCTTCCTGTCCTCTTTTGTTTCCTGTCTGACTTTCTGCGACGACTGCCCTTGTTCAGTGGTGAAGCAGAGGATGCAGATGTATAACTCGCCATACCGTAGCGTTCTGGACTGTATACGCTGCGTGTGGCAGCAGGAGGGGGCGTTGGCTTTTTATCGCAGCTACACTACGCAGCTCACCATGAATGTCCCGTTCCAGGCGTTGCACTTCATGACCTACGAGTACCTGCAAGAGCTGCTGAACCCCCAAAGACAATACAACCCCTCCTCCCACATGGTGTCGGGCGCGCTGGCAGGCGCCATCGCTGCCGCTGCCACCACACCACTGGACGTTTGCAAGACGCTGCTGAACACGCAGGAGTCTCTGGCGATCGATTCCGTCAGCCAGAGCGGAAGACACATCACAGGCCTCGGCCATGCCTTTCGGACTGTCTACAGGCTTGGCGGCCTTCCCGCTTACTTCAAAGGCGTTCAGGCCAGGGTCATATACCAGATGCCCTCGACTGCCATCAGCTGGTCCGTCTACGAGTTCTTCAAATACGTTATCACCAAACACCAGCACGAGAAGCGCAGGATCGTGAGGGACGGAGAGAAGTAACCGCTCGCAGCTGGCCTGACCTTGGCTTTCTCTCGCATAACCAACCAGATAAGCACTCGAGCTGCGAAAGGACTGATTGAATAAATGATACGCACATATAGAGTCCAAACACTCATGTCTGTTTACTTCTTTTCAGTCGACATTTAATGCTAAAACTCTCCTGTATAATTCAACTAATAATCAAGTTCTCACTGTGAAGGCTCACGTTTTTGGTCACCACATCTGACTTTGCACTTAACCCAGATTACACCTTCCACCAGAGGGCGTCAGAGCCCTCTTTAGACGTTATATGCTAATGAATGGGTGGAGCTTAAGTTGTGGGTGGGGTTTAGAGCCTCTAGACTTCAATTCCTTTCTTTCTTCCCCCTACTTGTTTTTATACTCTTTTCAGCCAAAACCAATACGCACAATTCAAGACCTATCTCTGTACATTCAAAATTGGATTTTAAACATCATTAAAATCAGTTTATGTCAGAATGTAGATCTGTACAGTAATTTATTGCCTTCTCTGGCTGAATAGCACTCAGAGATAATGAAAGATATCTATGTTAGAGGTATTTTTGTAGTATTTGGCGGTGGCTTTTTCGTCAGCACTTGCGGGAAATGTCCCTGCAGTTGATCCAAAGTTCTGAGACTGAGATCGTTGCCCCTTCATAACTTCTATAAATAGATCTGTATAACAGCTTTAGGAAGACTCCTAGTCCTTTCTGGCCAACATTATTATTATCCAGTCAACAATGCCTTAGACATGCAGATCACATGACATGAGTTTCATTTAAAATTTAGATTCAGATTTGATCTGTTGAGGTCCTTCTGAGTGATTCAGTGAATATGAATTGGTTATTTGGAGATATTTCTTGATGGACACTGGAATGTATTTTGGTTTGCTCTTAACTGAATATTGAGCTCTTGTGTTTGAGAGTTTCAGCTGAAATGCACCTGGCAGTTGAACATATGAGGAGTTTTATTGACGGAAATCTGACTGCCCCATTCTTCTTCTTTTTTTTTTTTTTCCTCAGCTTTCAATAAATTAGCAGTGCAGGGTTTTCCCTGGCTTGCATAAACAGATGTTAGTGTGAGTTTATTTATTTATATACTCAAATTCAAGTTTGGAGTTAAAGGAATCTTCTGGGTATGTACAAAGTTTGAGGTATGCAAGTATTTGTTATTATTATTATTATTATTATTGTTTTATTTTTTTGTTGAAGAAGACTATTATTCTAACCAAAGCATTTATTTGATTAAAAAAAAAAAAAAAACAGTTAAACAGTAATATTTTGAAATGTTATTATAATTAAGAATGACGATGATAGGATTTTCAATTTAAATACATTTTCAAATGTAATTTATACCTGTAATGCAAAACGTAATTTTCAGCATCATTACTCCAGTCTTCAGTGTCACATGATCCTTCAGAAATCATTCTAATATGCTGATTTGCTACTCAAGAAACATTTATTTATTTGGAAACCTTGCCATGTAAAGTCAGACAAACGTTTAATTTAGACAGTTGTGAACCTGGACAGCAAAACCAGTCTACTGAAACAGGTAAAAAAAAATTTATTAGGATTTATACATCATCTGAAAGCTGAATAAATAAACTTTCCATTCATATATGGTTTGTTAGGACAATATTTGGTCAAGTTACAACTATTTGAAAATCTGTAATCTGAGTGTGCAAAAATACAAAATATTGAGAAAATTGCCTTTAAAGTTGTCCAGATTAGTTGTCCAGTCCTTCGCAATGCATTTTACTAATCAAAAATTGTTTTGATATATTTACAGTAGGAGATTTACAAAATATCTTCATAGAACATGATCTTTATTTAATATCCTAATAATTCAATGGTCACAATTTAGACATTTTAGGCATTACAGCCCAAATAACACATTTGTATTACATAACTGATAAGTGATATAACTGATAACAAATATATAAATAAATGATATAATTGAATAATTAATATTACTTCTTTAACCATATATATTTATGCATTTAAACCTTATTTAAAAATTAAATTACTTGCATACAAGGATAGATTTCCATTTAAAGTACAATACTGTACATAGCTATCCATTATTTTTGTTTGTTTTTACAACTTCAGAGAATTATTACTTGTTAATTGATTAAAATAGTCAATACTCTATCCCAAAAGCTATCTAATACATATGTAGTAAAAATTTTTTAATTAAGTATTATTTCAGTCTTACAACTTCAAATACTGCATTTAGTTCAATGTGTTACTTGCCGTTTCTTTGTAATTCTTTGTACATTTCCTGGGAATTTCTGAGTAAAATTTGTTTTAAAGTAAATCCCACACCAGATTTTTTCCAGTGTACATGACTTCCACTAATTCCTCTGTGTGGAGTGTGGAATTCCTTTGCCGGTGTCCTCGGGAATAAAGGAGCAGCACCTCTAAGCCGTAAGAGCTGAAAGATCTCTGTTGGTGGCAAGTTCAGTGTTTGGTCTAAGACGCAGGTGCACATGTGACCTTTGACTTTTAAGTTTCCGAACAATTGCCAGGAGTGTGGAGGAGATCTCACTTTACCTGCCTGCTAATGTCTGGACAAGAGGGTTAAATGTTTTTTTCTTTTTTTATGTCAGCAGTCTCTAATGTGGCTCTAAAAGTATTTAGATACTCAAAGCACACTTTTTCTCAGAACTAAACCTTTTTGTGTTTTGCATTCGTACAACTGGTTTTGAGGTTGATGTATGAAGTTCACACAAGTGTAATTTATCTTATGAACTATATCATATTAACTACTAACTATACAGTCAAACCAAAAATTATTCAGACAGCAGATACAATTTTTTTTATATTTTTTTTTACTAGTGGGTGCAGGACACTATAGTTCATTTATGTAAGTGAGGATAGCCAAATAAAGTAAATTGTGACATATTATACCCAAAATTATTCATACAATAGACCGGCAGCAAAAATTATGAAAATTTGGGACCAAAAGTTATTCAGACTTTGACCTGACTATGTTTTGCTTAAAGAAATGGTTCACCCAAAAATGAAAATTTCCCCATGATTTACTTACTCTCAAGCCATCCTAGGTGTAGCCTATATGACGTTCTCCTTCCAGACACAGTCGGAGTTGTTTTAAAATTTATCCTGGCTCTTTCAAGCTTTATAATGGTGGAGGATAGTGGCTGATATTTTGAAGCTCCAAAAAGCGCATATATCCATCGTAAAACTAACCCAAACGCCTCCGGGGGGTTAACACTTGTCTTTCATGGGATTTTATAACAAAAAATATTTATATTTTTTAAATTATAAACTCAAATCATTGACTTCCGGCAACGGCGTATGAGCGTCCGCGTCAGGTTCGCGTTAAAAAACGCATCGCTGCGGAAAAGCATGATGTCATATCACGACCGTTGCAGAATCCGAGGGAATTTCGCATGCTAGTGTGACCGGGGCTTTAGGGTGTGTTCACACTTGTAGTTCGGTTCGTTTGGTTACTTTGGTCCGGACCAAAAAGGAAAATGATACATTTGGCCCTGGTCCGCTTAGCGTTCACACTGTTTTTTTTTGACAACGTACCAAAAGATACCGAACCTAAAGCCGTAGTGATAGGTTCGCGAACTGATGCGGGTGTATGACATCAAAGAACCCATTCACTGATCGGTCTGACGATTGCCGCTTTAAGCCGGATTTACGCAATACCGTCTGCTGGACTAAGCACGCTCGTTTTTGCGTGCATATGTTTTATTTTCACTATCTACGAACTCACAAAGAGCTCATATAAGGTACTTTATCTCCTCATTGCACTGCATTTGCCCTCTGCTCTTTTTGTTTTGGACACACCGCTTGTTCTCTTTGTGAAATTATGTCGCTAGTGTCACATCTTGTCATTACTTCCTTGTTTTGGTTCGTTTATAATTATTTGGTCCGTATTGCGTTCATATTTCATTCGAACCGCACCAGAGTTCGTTTGGAAGCGGACCGAGACCTATCTTTTTAGAGGTCTCACTCCGCTTGTTTGGTGCGCACCAGGGTTCGGATGGCAGCTTTCACACTTACTCAAACGAACCGCACTATCAGAGCAATCGCACCAGGGTTCGTTTTAATCGAACCAAACATGACAAGTGTGAACGCACCCTCCCGCGCTCGCTCTTGAAACAATACGGAAGTGACTGAAGCTGCAGTTCATTGGCTGGCTCCAAAAGGGAGCAAATCCCCATAGACTCTCGTGTTAAAATGCTCAACTTTATAACAGATAAAAACATGTTTACAGCCTGGTGCAAAAAGTGGTTTTGGTTTTTACAGCTAGTTTTGCCCTTCATGACAACTCTGAGGGGGGTGATTTTTTTTCTAACTCACCCGTTTAAATTATAATAAGCATTAAAATTCTGCATAATTAAGGGTGTGTCCACTTGAGTGACAGGTGTCAGGCAGCCGTCACATTACCTCAGCTTATTCCAGCAGTTGAACTTGGCATCTCAGCTGTGTTATTGCATTTTTTTTTTTAGGGTGTTACTTTATCAGGATTATTTTAATAATTTTAAAAACCAGACATCTTAGCTCCACCCACGTCCCACCTCTTTGTTCATTTTCTATTTTCCTGGAGTGACGTGCTTCCAAAATGGCGACGACAGGCCCCGCCCAACTTTTGCTTCAAAAACGCTCTTCAGAAACCTACGGGTGACACCACTGACACTACGTCCATTTTTTTACAGTCTATGGTCAAGATCCAGCTTCTTCGTTGACCTCTGACTCGATGTATGACGTAAGCCGTTTCGTAGTGTAAGCTCTGGTGAGAATAAACAAACGAGGATAGAGTAATACTAAATGCCGGTAACGAATTAAAAGTCGAAAATGATAAGTTAAAAAAATGTCAGTGGATTTCACTATAAGAGAAGAAGAGTTTTTTTTGTGCAGCCGTATTTGTTTGAACCGTAGTAGCGTTACACCGACCGGGAACTTGCGAACGCGCATATGGCCGGAAGTCAGTGATTTGAGCTTAAAATATCAGTCACTAGTATCCAAGACCATTATGAAGCTGAGAAGAGCCAGGATACATTTTAAAACAACTCCGACTGTATATACATTCTGGAAGGAGAAAGTCATATACACCTAGGTGGCTTGAGGGTAAGTAAATCATGGGGAAATTTTCATCTTTGGGTGAACTGTACCTTTAAATGTTTTTGTCTTTAATTGCTAATGCAACTTTTTTACACCACAGACTGAACAAAATTAAGCATTGCTTGGTAATTGTCATACTAACGGCTGTCTGTATTTTTGGTTGATTGTAATCTATTACATACCTTTCTATCAAAGTTATCTGACATTATCAAGATGAATTTGTTCTGACACAGTTGAGTTCCTAACATATTTTATTACCATTTTCTAAACTATAGTGAATAAACTGTGATAATGCAAGAAATGTTGAAGGTGTCTGAATACATTTTGGTTTGCCTGTACATTCCTTCATGCCTTTCTCTCTCTCGCTCACTTGCTATATATATATGGATAGAAAGTATAGATACATTCATATATCCCACTAAGTATATATAGAGAGAGATACTTTTATTCAGTAAAGATTTCAATTTTATATTTATTCTGTTCATTGAATTTTCTATTTATCAAAGAATCCTGAAATAATGTACCAATAATAATTGTGCTCCATATCAGCATGTTAGAATAATCTCTGAAGGATCACGTGACACTGAAGTATGAGTAATGACGCTAAAAAGTCAGCTTTGCCATCACAGGAATAATTTACGTTTTTAAATACAATAAAACATAAAACATAATTGTGATAATATTTCACAATGTTACAGTTTCGACTGTGTTTTTAATCAAATAAATGCAGCTTTGGTGAATGTGAGACTCCTTTCAGAAACATAAAACTAATTATTCTAAACTAATATTATATTTGTGCGTGTGAGGTTTTTTTTTTTTTTGTAAAAACTTAGCTGTCACAGTAATGTCTTAATGATTTAACAGGTAAGTAACAGCATGCCGCTGATGATAGGGTTCAGAAATTCCTCCTTTTTCTCTAAAGGTATGAGAGGGAGCAGATGACAGATGAAGAACCATCAGCTCCGCTCCTGAGAGCCGCAGGCTGAGCCAGCTGAACATGAACTTGACAGTCAATCTGCCAGGTGGACTGTAATGGAGCCGCACATGGACGTGGCTGCAAGTTAGACCTGATTCAAAGATTCAAACGCCCATATGAGAGGAAAAAATGAAAGTGTCTTTCATACTTGCAGACTGATGACAGATCTTCAATGCTCTTCAAGTACCTGCACAGTTTGATTTATTTTTTTGGATTAACCAAACCTTAGAATGTCAAGGTGGTGTTGTCTTCAGTTTGTTATTTCTCAGCACTTATTCGATTTGAATACAAACCTGACATGGAAATCAGGTCTGGAGTAAACCTTTCTATCCTTAGATGGCTCAGTGGATAGACAGGTCTGACGTCAGTCTTACCTTACGGGTTCACGTCCTTCAACTGACTTTCTATTATACTGTTTGCAAAAAAAAAAAAAAAAAAGCATTGGAGGACATTGAATCATTTGCTTTTGGAAATGATGTGTATCGCCTTTAAAGTAATGCACGATTAACGTTGCTTGGAAGCTTAGAATCAATGAGAACACTATATATCATGTACAAAATGGGATACAAAATACAAAATCTGGGTGGTTTTGCTACTGCCTTGGTTTGCAGGTGCAAAACGTTTTTTAATACACTCTTTATATGCTCTCCCAGACATATACTCTTGTCAGGCAGACATCTGTTCAAACAGGGAGCGTTAATGAACACTCTTTGAATGTCTGAGAGTATGTGATGGTGTGTTACACCCCACCCTAGCGTTCGTTTATGTCTCTCCTCCCATCCGTGTCGCGGGTGGCCCGCACAAGCTTGCCCACAATGGTGCTGATGAGCCTCCTTGGTAGAGTCTGTAGGGGATTATGAGGAGGTGTTTATGGCCCTGCGCAGTTCTTTAAGGAGTCAGAGATGGTAAATGAGGTATTTGTAGGGAATTAGGTGATGTTATTGTTGTTTTAGAACATGTGCCTGGGCTGATGTTTGATCAGCTGAGTCAGAGAGGGACTTGGAGTAGTTTCCTAAGTGGGAAAATGTGAGAAAGTGTGTGTTGCTTTAGTCGCTGGACTGCTGACAGACAGTGGAGTGTTTGCTTTTTCTTCTAACGCTAATAAAGAGCCCTCACGGTCTGGTAGAGGATGTGTCTCATGAGACACTTGTTTGTTTGGGTTTTTCTCCATCGCTTTACCACACACACATGCTGAAGATGTTTTATAGCATTTGATGTTCAGCATTGGTTTTGCCACTGAATTCTGGTGCTATGCTTTACCAGCTGAGCCACAGGAACCTGGTCCAAAACTGTGCATAACCCTGGTTCCTTATGTTCTGTAGAAGTCCTGGATTGTCCTGAGCTGTGAAGCTCCACATTTGTAGCCTATTATTCTCAAGTTAATCAGTGATGTTGAGATCCAGCTTTGAGGGACTTAAAATATCACAAAAGGTTTCAAGCAGTCATTGACACTTGAGGAGGCTTCTTGGGCAGTGGTGGATGAAATGCACAAATCATTTACATTACTTAAAGTCAGTGTTGGAGGTAACGCATTACAAGTGACACAAGTTACGTAATAATAATAATATTACTTTTTTCAAGTTCATTTTTTCAATATTACTTTTTTCACCAGTTACTTTTTGTTTCCTTTATGTATTTAATCCCATTTTATTAACCAGTGACTTTCCAGCTGACCTTTGTTCTTAAATCAAGAAGGATTTTGTAGACAAGTAAATAACTGTTTTGTTTTTCAGAAAAAACAAGTCAAAATTAAGTCAGTTTTTGCTTAGATCAAGCAAAATAATCTGCCAATGGGGTAAGAAAAAAAATTATTATTTTGCTTACCCTATTGGGAGATTATTTTGCTTGTTTCAAGCAAAAACACTTCATTTTGACTTGTTTTCAGAAAAAACAAGACAACAATTTTTACTTGTCTAGAGAATCCTTCTTGATTTTATAATGTTTAGATATTTTAACTGGAGACAAGACAAAAAAAAATCTAAGTAAGAAAAGCATATTTTGCAGTGTACTAATAAGCAAAACTTACTTTATATTAATTAACATTTTTTCTCATTGCTGAAGAGTGTTGAACTTTCTTTTCCTACAGTTCTACTGTACAGACTTCAGTTTAATTTTCCTTTAGCCTTATTCACTTAATTTAATTTTGGTGTGAAAGGGATGTTACATTTGCTAAGAATCAAATTTTTTTAATATTAAAAACAAACAAGCAAGCCCTGCCCAGATTTAAAAAGTACCGCAAAAGTAATGTAATGCATTACTTTCCATAACAAGTAACTAAGTAACGTAATTAGTTACTTTTTTAGGGAGTAACGCAATATTGTAACGCATTACTTTTAAAAGTAACTTTCCCAAACACTGGTTAAAGTACAAAATAATATAGACATACTCCTTTTATATTTATTGTATATATTACAATAAATAAAAGTAAAAGTACAAAAGTTCCTTAGTTTTATTTGGGGATGTTTTGTTTCGTTTGGAAAAAAACAAACAAACAAACAAACAAACAAAAAACACAACACACAATCAGTGAAAAGTTTTTGAAGTTTTTAAAGAATTCTCTTCTGCTCACCTGCAATTATTTGATCCAAAATACAGCAAAGGCAGTAATATTGTGAAATATTTTTACTATTTAAAATAACTGCTTTCTATCTGAATATATTTTAAAATGTAATTTATTCCTGTGATCAAAGCTACATTTTTAGCATCATTACTCCAGTCTTCAGTGTCACATGATTCTTCAGAAATCATTCTAAATGCTTATTTGCTGAACAAAAAACTTTTTATCATTAATATTTAAAACAGTTGAGAATTTTTCAAGGTTTCTTTGATGAATTTTTGCAACATTATACACAAAATGTAACAATTTGTGACTATACCTGTAACGTCACAGCGTCGGAAGGATGACGGAAACACAAAGTAGCATAAACAGCCTTTTAATACATGAAACACAAGGGGTAATCCCAAACAGGCAGTGAGAGCAGACACACAACCACAACAAAGTAGACCGAACAAAGGAGGAACACACAGATTGGAACTTAAATATATTGGCTGATCAGGGGAAAACAGGTGAACCGAATGAATAAACGATGACTGGAACATGACCAGATAAGTGCACACAGGAACTAAACTAATCAAGGATAGACAGAAATGGGGCAAAAACACAACAACACAGGTCCATAATCCTGAAAATACCATTAAAAAGCTTGGAGTCAGTATATGTTTAGGAAAGAAATTATAGAAATTAATACCTTTATTTAGCAAGGGTGCTTTAAATCGATCAAAATGATGATAAAGACATTTATAATGTTACAAAATAGTTCTATTTCAGAAAAATGCTGTCCTTCTGAACTTTCTATTCATCAAAGAAGCCTGAAACAATTCTAGTCAGCTGTTTCAACATAATAATAATAATAAATGTTTTTTGAGCAGCAAAACAGAATATTAGAATGATTTCTGAAGGATCATGTGACTGGAGTAATGATGCTAAAAATTCAGCTTTGAACTCACAGGAATAAATTACATTTGGAAATATATTCAAATAGAAAACAGTTATTTTAAATAGTAAAACATATTTCAAAATTTTACTGTTTTTGCTGTACTTTTTGATCAAATAAATGCACATTAAAAAAAACATTACAAATTCTACCGTGCAAAAACTTTTTACTGGTGAATCATTTATTGTGACGTCTGAACCATTTCAACTGAGTCACTAAAAAGAATCAGCTTAAAAGAATGTTATGTTCACGTATCATGTAGTCGAGCGGCTCTCGTTTTTTTTTTCAGTTCTAAATAACATACAGGTCCTTCTCAAAAAATTAGCATATTGTGATAAAGTTCATTATTTTCTGTAATGTACTGATAAACATTAGACTTTCATATATTTTAGATTCATTACACACAACTCGAAGTAGTTCAAGCCTTTTATTGTTTTAATATTGATGATTTTGGCATACAGTTCATGAAAACCCAAAATTCCTATCTCAAAAAATTAGCATATTTCATCCGACCAATAAAAGAAAAGTGTTTTTAATACAAAAAAAGTCAACCTTCAAATAATTATGTTCAGTTATGCACTCAATACTTGGTCGGGAATCCTTTTGCAGAAATGACTGCTTCAATGCGGCGTGGCATGGAGGCAATCAGCCTGTGGCACTGCTGAGGTGTTATGGAGGCCCAGGATGCTTCGATAGCGGCCTTAAGCTCATCCAGAGTGTTGGGTCTTGCGCCTCTCAACTTTCTCTTCACAATATCCCACAGATTCTCTATGGGGTTCAGGTCAGGAGAGTTGGCAGGCCAATTGAGCACAGTAATACCATGGTCAGTAAACCATTTACCAGTGGTTTTGGCACTGTGAGCAGGTGCCAGGTCGTGCTGAAATCTTCATCTCCATAAAGCTTTTCAGCAGATGGAAGCATGAAGTGCTCCAAAATCTCCTGATAGCTAGCTGCATTGACCCTGCCCTTGATAAAACAGTGGACCAACACCAGCAGCTGACATGGCACCCCAGACCATCACTGACTGTGGGTACTTGACACTGGACTTCCGGCATTTTGGCATTTCCCTCTCCCCAGTCTTCCTCCAGACTCTGGCACCTTGATTTCCGAATGACATGCAAAATTTGCTTTCATCCGAAAAAAGTACTTTGGACCACTGAGCAACAGTCCAGTGCTGCTTCTCTGTAGCCCAGGTCAGGCGCTTCTGCCGCTGTTTCTGGTTCAAAAGTGGCTTGACCTGGGGAATGCGGCACCTGTAGCCCATTTCCTGCACACGCCTGTACACGGTGGCTCTGGATGTTTCTACTCCAGACTCAGTCCACTGCTTCCGCAGGTCCCCCAAGGTCTGGAATCGGTCCTTCTCCACAATCTTCCTCAGGGTCCGGTCACCTCTTCTCGTTGTGCAGCGTTTTCTGCCACACTTTTTCCTTCCCACAGACCTCTTGCTTGAGGGTGTCAATGATGGCCTTCTGGACAGCAGTCAGGTCGGCAGTCTTACCCATGATTGCGGTTTTGAGTAATGAACCAGGCTGGGAGTTTTTAAAAGCCTCAGGAATCTTTTGCAGGTGTTTAGAGTTAATTAGTTGATTCAGATGATTAGGTTAATAGCTCGTTTAGAGAACCTTTTCATGATATGCTAATTTTTTGAGATAGGAATTTTGGGTTTTCATGAGCTGTATGCCAAAATCATCAATATTAAAACAATAAAAGGCTTGAACTACTTCGAGTTGTGTGTAATGAATCTAAAATATATGAAAGTCTAATGTTTATCAGTACATTACAGAAAATAATGAACTTTATCACAATATGCTAATTTTTTGAGAAGGACCTGTAGAACGAAACTTGAAATTGTCCACGATCGGATAATTGAATCATTAAGTTGTTAACCATTGCAGTCGGTTGAGTCGAATTCACAAATGAATCACTGAACGTGACATTTGAATCATTTAAATGAGGCACTGAAAAGAATCAGCGCAAATAAAAAGTCGTGAGGGCTCTCAATTTCCTTACCCAAGCCCGATTTACAACGGTAAGCTTGTAATAATGTTTTTGTTGTTGTTGTTAATGTTTAATTTCGGTGGTTTGGGTCGTTTGTCTTTACATCATTAGTCGCGTTAAAGAAAAAGTTCCGGCTAATAGGCAGGCTATATCGCGTTTGTGGAATAATTAAACTTGATCATGAACGAAATAGTCTTAAACGGCGCATAATGGTAATGAAACGCATGCAAGTGACTGAAATTTGATTACATTCCAGATTTAAAGAAGGACTTAGTAAGCAGGAAAGGGTGCAATATTTTGACAAACAAATTAATAGATAAAGATATTATCCTAATATTTCACCTACCTGACCAGAAATGATAAGAACAAACACAAATGTTGTCAAGTTTCTTGCCCTGGAAATTCTGGTTCAGTTTGGCCAACAACAAACGCATTTTGTTCCTCAGTTTGTTAGTTTTTTTTTTTTTTTCTCTCACTTTTCTCCTTGATTTATTATAACTTTTGAGAGTCTATAGTACTCCAAATGTTTTTTTCCTGGTCTGACCGATTAGTACAGCCCAAAAAATGACAATAATTAATCATTTTCAGCAGCAAAAATCAGCAAAATATGCGTATTTCGTTCAATTCAGTAGCACTGTTTACGTTCTGTAATATGGTCGATTGATGACGTTGATTGAAAATTCGTCTCAAAACAATAATTAATTTACGTATCTTGTTTTTTTCCCTCCAGTTTTAAATAACAAAGAACATCATGTTTTTCTGAAATGTAGTGCAGGATGATACTTTACTTTGGAATGTAGTAAATATACTCTGATGAAGCACAGTTACCTTAAAAAATGCACTAACAGACTAAAATACTTCCTTACTGTTAACCACTGGCAAGAGATATGCAAACTGATGATAGTTTGAGATGAGAGCCGTTCACCTGAGATGAGGCCACTTATGCAGCTGTGATATGAAGCTCGCTCTCCCTGGGGCTGACTTTTAACTGTAGCTGACACCTTGTCATTTCATTTGAACTGACAGCCGCATGTTTTGGCCTCCTAACACTAACCAGAGCCTTCCGTGCCATTTAAATTATCTTCAACAGCCACTTATAGCAAGGAACAGGTTGTGATTTATACTAATTGGTCTTGTGCTTTGCCATTAAAGATGTGTTTGTGTGTTGGTTGACCCCAGAGGCCTGATTGTGACTCGCGAGACCACTTGACTGTGAACTTTGACGTGGTGGTCATCTTCCTGTGGCCTTTTACAGAGGTCTCCACCTTTGTGTCTCTGTAAAAGCACACAGTCTTCCCTAATCTAAACTATTTAGTCTGGCTGTAAATTCCTCTCAGCATCAGTGCTATAATGCAAATAATGACTGTTTTTGGAGGCAAGAGCGATTTTATTCAGGATAATACGAGGACTATCAATTTATTTATTAGTTTTGTATCATACTATTAATAAGTTTGAGAAAAAAAGCTTTGTTTAAAGAAATAATTACGTTTATTGAGGACGCATTCAATTGATCAAAAAGTTACAAAAATTCCATTTCACATAAATGCTGATTTATAGGAAACTTCTTTTAAAAACACAACAAAAATCCTACCAGCGGCATTTTTTTGAGATGCGTGTTGGATAATGTTTCTACTAGGACACTTAGGTAGGTATAGGATTAATGCACTTTTACTTTTTGGGCATTAACCGACCACAAACGCCTCTGATCTTGTTTTCAGTTATAGCACCACTTAGCAGTCATGGTGAAAGGCGTATGATTAATCAGAGAGACGCACTCTTAGTTTTGACAGCAGTAACTGGCAGGCCTGCAGGCTTTGAGGAAGCTCTTGTGTTTACCCAGTTTTCCATCACAGATCTGCTTTCAGACCCACACACAACTCCATTTGTTTTCATTCCCTACAGCTGACACCTCACCTCAAGTCCATCTTTCTGTTCTGACGAGCACATAGGAGCTCTCTTCTTTCTCTTTTGCAGGAGTCTTGAAAGTGCTCATTCCTTGTGAACTTGACCGGTTTGTGTCTTCGGGCCTGGAGACTTTATACAGAGCTAAAAACCCTGCGGTGCTTGCGGTACCTTTGAATTATCAGGTTTGTACTCTTTGTGTGTGATGTAAAAAACCTGCTTCTGTTCTATATATCAGAACACATGATTCGTGTCCCTGGGGCTACGTTTACATGCACCAATTTTTGTCAATCGGAATGAATTGAATCGGATTGCAGATCTATTTACTTGTACTCTTAACATTGTAATCTGATTCAAATATCAGTTTATATGTGTTTTATATACATTCCGATTAAAACTTTTGTGCACAAGCTCTGCCTGTGATGTCATATCAATCACACTTGTGGAGACAACCATGGAGGTTACAGAGCTCATCATTATTTTTGCACATTCATACACATTCATAAATCAGCAACGTTTTTTTTTTTGTGATCTAAAGAAGACGTGAACGTGAACTTGCGCACTGCGTAATGCGTGTCAACATTGCACGGCGCATGTGCCCCAGAGACTTCCGGATACGATTGAGAAAGTAGTCGGATTCAAGCGTTTACATGGTCATTTTTTGCTGTTGGATCGGATTAGAAAAGGAATAAACCACCCCTTTCAATCCGATCGAGTTTAATCGGATCGATTAAGGTGTTTACATGAACGTTTTTCAATCCGATTACAAATGGATTATTTTGGTGCATCCGTGCGGATCACGATCCACGGTTCGGCACGCACGTGACCCGCGGATTAATAACTACTTTTTTTAATTTGTAGATAATCCAAAATTTTTAACAATCGCAGAGAAAAAGACAGTTTTTTCTGCCGATATTGCTTTTTAAGTAATTAATTACACAGAGAAGTCGTGTTCACGTGAACAGGGCATGTTAATCAGTCAACAATGGCTAGCGGAGGAACAGAAGAACTCGAAAAGCCTCCCGCGTCATTCAAATCGCATGTATGGGAGCATTTTGGCTTCCTTATAAATAAAATATAATGAAAATATAATGATGATGGAAGAAGGGTGATGGACAGAACTATTACAGTGTGTAGGCACCGCGGCACGAGAAAGCCGTATGAATGCGGCAATACATCGAGCATGTGCGCTGTTCTGTGTATGCGCTCAGAGACGGAAACGAACACGGACAAGTAAAGTGAACGTTTAGCTTAAGATGTTACCTAAACGGTCAAATACAGGCAAATATATGTCAAAATGCGGCGTTTGGTGATTATTCGTGTAATCCTTCGTCAGCTGTCTCAAATTAACGCAAACAGTTGAGAATGAAAGTACGTGTGTAACAGTATACTGGATCCGTGCAGCTCTTAAAGCGGCCACAAGTAATATTCCTTCTGCCGCCTTTGCGGTTAATGTTAATCAAACAACAAAAGACAAAATCACTCACTGCTCTTGACGGATGGACTTTTGTAGTTTTTATAAGAAACAAACATGATTAATTCTTACAGTGAAGACTGCTGTTTTATTTTCCATTCAGTTAATTACATTAAATTTCCAAAAAACAAAAAAAAAAACCTTTCATTCCATTCTTTCACCATCTTTTTTTTTTTTTTTTTTGTTCTGTTGTATTGCTAGCTTTAAATTAACCAATTATATAAAGCTCTGGACCCACTCATAATCGTATTAAAAAATCGTGATTACAATAGCCTATTGACCAAAAATAATTGTGATTATGATTTTTGCCATAATTGAGCAGCCCTACTTGTAATAAATGGAAAGCAAATTACATTTGTCTCCTCCCCTTTTTGCTGATCCAAAAAATGGTCCGATCCGTGACTCAAAAAACGTAATGTGATCCGAACCGTGAGTTTTGTGATCCGTTGCACCACTATTGATAAAATGAACAGAATACATTAACAGTATATCAGCCAATTTGGATGTCTCTGTTCATTAGTATTACATTTAATGAGTTAAAAAGAATACAAAATAGTTCAAAATGAATTTAGACTTTGTTCATTTGTTTGTTCCTCCTATAAAAATAATACATTGAAGTCTATAGAAATCAATCTTATCCACATTGATTCAAACAGAAGAGTCTCTTAACATCTTTATCAGTATCCACATATTCATCTTAGTCACATGACTTTTCTGTTCATCCACAGAATTTATTACCATCAGCAGAGCAATATAATGGCAGTGACTACAAAAACACATGAACAGAGATATAGACAAAAGACGAAACGCTGATCGTTGGATATGAAACCGGGTGCAAGAAAAACATATTTACAGATTTTAAGTTACCAAAATCTAACATACACAGACATTTACTTTTATGAATTTTTTTATGAATTATACTTTTTATTTTCTTCACTTAGCATCCATTTACAGATAATCGTTTAGCAAAAACCCACCCCTCCATCCCTTATAAATCCAGTAAAGCTTAGAGCTTGAAGTAAAAAAAAATCTGTGGAATAAATATAAAACTCTTCATATTTGGTGGCATCTATGCTAAATATTTTTTGTGACTTGGTATGTATCAAATGATTCATTTGAAAATGACTGTGCTGCAATGAAATTTGTAAATGTAAAAGGGTTGGCACAATTTTTTTTTTTAATTGCATGGTCAGTTTGTTTTATATTTCAGTCACCGGTTCAGTTTGTTTATTTCATTATATATATATATTTTTCTTGACTTTACTTAACTTTTAAAAAATAAAATTTTTAAATTTATGTAAAAAAGTCTTTAACATACTTTTTTTGTACATTTTTTATTATTATTATTTTATTTAAAAAAATTTAATTTCATTTGTATTATATTTTATTACAAGGGAAAGCCAAAACTAACTGACAGAACCCAGACATTTCATGGTCAGTTTGTTTGTGTCAGAGTCACCAGTTTAGTTAGTATATTTCATTGTATTTTTACTTCTTTTTTTATGTTAACTTAAAAAATTAAGTTTTATTTAAACATTTTAACTTTCATTTTAATTAATTTCACCAGTTCAGTTTGTTTATTTAATTGTATTTTTTTTGTAAACAAATTTTTTTTTAAGTTTTAATTTTTCACAATTTTTTTTTTTGACAACATTTTTTTTTTGATTGTAATTAATGTAATTTAATTTGTATTATTACATTTATTTTTATTACATATAAAAACAATAAATAAAAAATAACTTTCATGGTCAGTTTGTTTGTGTCACGGTCACCAGCTCAGTTTGTTCATTTAATTTTAATTTCAGTATTTACATTTTTTATTATTTTTATTTTGTTTTCATATTTTTTATTTCAAAAAATATTTAAAGTTTTTTTATTTTAATTAATTTCATTTATTTTGTGTGGTATTTTATTACAACGGAAAACCGATTGACAGAACCCAGAAATTACTCATTTATTTATTATTAAATGATTAAACATAGGGTTCAATTGTAGTATGAAAAATTATTAACTATTGGTACTTTGCAAGGCTGTGACCATTTTTAGCATGAGGCTAATAGTTTTAAAAATAGCAGATATTCGTTGACCACTAATGTGGGATTGGCAGTGTCTGAAGTGGGCTAATATGATGTTTTAGAGTAGTTGCTGGCTAATGTTTAGCTCTAATGTTGAATGTGATGGGTGAGAGGCAGTCTTTCCTTTGGCAAGGTTTTTGATCATATCTTCCTTCTCTCACAGAGAGCGTGTTTTGGATAGACAGTATGGCGCCCGCTTGCTTCTGTGTACATTACGGACAGACTTGAAGCTCTCAGCTGAGAGAGGGGAGACCTACGCTGGATCTGGATTCTCAGAGCCGCTCTGCTGAAGAATCCCATTGTCTGGCTTCCCGTGAGTAGAGAGCGGTTCCCAGGACTTGGCTTGTCTAAATAAGCCATGACAGAGTGGACTCCCTCCTGCAATAGCCTCTCTGACTCACTTATCTCTGGCAGACGCACTCTCAACACAAACCAGTGCCGGCTCTCTGTCACACAGCCTAATCTGTAATGTCATGGTTCACTGAAACACTCCCACTCTCTCCAAAAACTGGCACGACCTCCTTCAGCACTCTGATGATTCTGTACGATTTATACACTGGTGTTCAAAGGTTTGGGCTCTATACAACTTTTTAATGTCTCTTATGCTCATCAAAAATACAGTAAAAATGCAATATTGTAAAATATTATTAAAATTTAAAAATAACTCTTTTTTTTTTTTATTATTATTATTTTAAAATATTTTAAATTGTAATTCATTCCTGTGATGCATTTTAGCCTTCAGTGTCACATGACCAGTCAGAAATCATTCTAATATGCTGATTTGCTGTTCAAGCAACATTTCTTTTGTAACTTTTTTTAGGGAAAATATGAATTTTTCAGCAAGCTTTGATGAATAGCAAGTTAAAAGAACAGCATTTACTTGACCCTAAACCTTTGAAGTATATACAAAGTGAGAATGGACACCATGAGAGAAATTAGCATAAGTTGTGCACCTCATCAAACATTTCTGTGGAAAAAATATAGCAACTATAAAAGGTAATATCCAACACTTTTTGACTGAATATAATGGCATTAGATGACAAAATATCAATATCTAAGAAACATAGCACAAGCTATGGAAATCTGTTTTTGCATCAGAGTAATAAAATATAAAGGTAATTGACTTTCTGTGATTTATGTATCACAAGTGTCCCATAATTGTATCTCTTAATTTGACTTTATATCTTACAAATGCAACTTTATTTCTTAAAATCAGTGTTATTTTATTAGTGAAATACAATTTTCATTTTATTCATATGTTGAATTTTTTTTTATTTTTATATTTTCTGTCTTCATTTTAATTTTAGCTAAAGTTTAACTAATTTTGCTGTGTGTTTTTGTCATTTTCATTATTTTAAAATATGTATATATTGTTCTTATTCTTTTATATTTTTTATTGCGTTTTAGTTTTAGCACGTACAACTAAATGAGAATGAGACATTTTTGCCTTGACAGCTGGCTAAAATAAAGTAATTTGAATAAAAATGTCTATTTCATTTCAGTTAAAGTTTATTTTATTTCAAGTAAAACAGTTGCTTTAGTTTAGATTTTAACTAAAATATTTCAGTTAAATTATGCTTTATATATAGTTGATCCAAAATGCAGTATATTTTAAAGTGTAATTTATTCCTTTGATCAATCCTAATTTTGTAGCATCATTACTCCAGTCTTCAGTGTCACATGATCCTTCAGAAATCATTCTAATAGGCTGATTTGCTGTTCAAGAACTGTATTGTTATTATTATTATCATCAATATTTAAAACAATTGAATTGAATTGAATTTAAAACAGAAAGATCTAAAGATCAGCATTTATCGAAAATAAAAAGCTTTTGTAACATTATACACTATACCATTCAAAGCTTTTGAGTCAGTATAAATTTTTATTTGTTTGTTTGGGGGCAGGGGGGAAATTATAGAAATTAATACTGTTATTTAGCAAGGACGCTTTAAATTGCTCCAAAGTTATAATAATGCTGCAAAAGAATTCTATTTCAGATAAATGCTGTTTTTCTTTCTATTCATCAAGGAAACTAAACAATTCTACTCCGCTGTTTTCAACATAACAATAATAATAATATAATGTTTTTTGAACAGTAAATCAGAATATTAGAGTGATTTCTAAAGGATCATGTGACTGGAGTAATGATGTGAAATCACAGGAATTAATAAAATAGAAAACAGTTATTTTAAATAGTAAAAGTATTTCAAAATTGTACTGTTTTTGATGCACTTTGGATGAAATAAATTACTTTTTTTTTGTCTAAACTAGCATTATTCATTTGCAGATTACTGATATTTTGTCATCTAATGCTATGACATTCATAATTTTCTGAAGTGTGGCTCAATTGTTCAAATACTTTTTGGCCCGCTCTGCTTGCACAATTACCAAGCAGCCATTTAGCATTAAGTCTGTTACATTATACGAGCCACACGTGCACACAAGCTCACACACTCTCTCAATCTCTCTCCCTTCTGTTGTGTGCCTAAGCCGGTGTTTTGGAAACATAATCTATAGGTCAGAGCCCCTCAGCATGTGCACCTGTGGAAGAGACCAGTGACAGCCCAGGTAGAGTAAAACCCCTTGACACCATGCTCCACACCTAAAAAAAGAGAAAGCAGCAATATCCTAGAATCCTCTGCTGATACTGTTGCCTTGCTTTACAGAATCTCTGTTGACAGACAGCTTGTCTGGCCTCATGTCTATTGGCCTGTAGGCATGAGACTTTATCCAAACTGCAGGTCTGCAGTGTTTACACACCCGTAGTCAAACACTTTTTCTATTATACTGTTGACAATCAGGAGACAGTAAATCATTTCGGTGAATATTAAGTCTAAACTTGACAAATTTGTTTATAAGTCACCCTGTAACACTCGCACGATACTTACCGGGTGAGATGGGCACATGACAAGTCTTCATTCTGACAGATTACCTGAAGCTTTGTGACTCTGTGAGTCAGGCAGAAACCCTGAAAGCTGTTTGAAAACAGACCTGCCCTGACTTTGCCATCCCTTAATTCTGCCTGTGCAGAAAGCTGCTATCTGTCTGTCTGTCTGTCTCTGGCTTCTCCTCAGTTTGAGAAACCTCATGGCTAAGCCGAAGGACATAACAGTTGCTTAGTTCTTTGAATTGGTTCGTTGTGTTAATCTGACTTTCTGAAACACTAGCATTCAACGTTTGTTTATTTAAACAGTTTGAATATATTTAAAAATGTAACTTATTTCTGTGATGACAGAAGCTGAGTTTGTCATATGCTCAAGAAACATTTCTTATTATTACCTATGTTTTTATTCTGGATTTTTTTTTTTTTTTTTTTTTTTTTTGGGATGAATAAACTTCAAAATAACAATAACTGCTATTTTTGATCAATTTAACCCATTCTTACCGTCCACAAAACCACTTTTAACTAACACTGGTATATTTGTAGCAATAGCCAAAAGTACATTGTATGGGTCAAAATGATCAATTTTTCTTTTATGCCAAAAATCATTAGGATATAAAGTAAACATCATGTTCCATGAAGATATTTTGTACATTTCCTACCGTAAATATATCAAAACTTAATTTTTGATTAGTAATATGCATTGCTTTAGACAACTTTAAAGCGATTTTCTCAATATTTACATTTTTTGCACCCTCAGATTCCAGAATTCCTAATAGTTGTATCTCGGCCAAATATTGTCCTATCCTAACAAACCATACCTCAATGGAAAGCTTATGTATAAATCTCAATTTCAAAAAAATTGACCCTTATAATTGGGTTTGTGGTCCATCAATACAATGTATGCAAACAAACAAACAAATAAATAAATAGCTGTAAATCAGCTATTTTTTGTAATAGTTAACTTTTAACTATTTTTGTTCTGAAATGAGGAGGACATAAATTCATGTCCTAGTCACATTTTCTTGGTTAAACATTACATCGTCAGAAAAAAAAAACTATTTTCTATCATTACATTACCAATATAATCAATATTCTGTTTATTAAAACCATATATAAATTTCATAATGTTAGTGTTTTTAACAATTTTATATTTATTCCAAAGTAATCAAGGCAGTAAAAATTTAAACAATATATTTTATTTGTGAACTTGTGTTCAGCTATTCTTTTTAATAGTAAACTTTTAACGATTTTTAATCTTTTTCTCCTCGTCATTCATCAAAGCTCTGTAAATACTGGCCACAGACACTGATATTTACTTTAAATTTCACCAAGCTGATTACTCACTAAAAACTTACACAGATCATGTTTTCATGCCATTTTAAAAGAATAGTTTATGATTTAATGATTTACTGACCCTCAAGCCATCCTAGGTGTATATGACTTTCTTCTTCCAGATGAACACAGTTGGAGTTGTTTAAAACTTATCTCTTCCAAGCTTTATAATGGTGGTGGATAGTGGCTGTTATTTTGAAACTCCAAAAAACGCATATATCCTTCGTAAAACTAACCCATACACCTCTGGGGCGTTAGCACATGTCTTCTAAAGTGGATCCATGGGTTTTTATAACAAAAATATTTATTTTTTTAGAATTATAAACTCAAATCACTGACTTCTGGCAACATTTCCAGCAAAAAAAAATTTAACTTCTCGTCTCGACTTTTAATTAGTTACTGGTGTTTAGTATTCTCGTTCGTTCGTTCACCTCACCTGAGCTTGCACTACGAATGCGGCTTATGTCATGTAAGCGATTTGAGTTTATAATTTTAAAAATAAAAATATTTTTGTTACAAAAACCCATTGATCTGTTTCAACATATGTTAACCCACGGGAGTTGTATGGGTTAGTTTTATGACGGATACATGCGCTTTTTGGAGCTTCAAAATAATAGCCACTATCCACCAGCATTATAAAGCTTGGAAGAGCCTGGATAAATTTTAAAACAACTCCGACTGTGTTTGCCTAGAAGAAAATCATATACACCTAGGATGCTTGAGGGTGAGTAAATCATGGGGGTAATTTTCATTTTTGGGTGAACTATTCCTTTAAGTCTTCTTTTGACCTAAAGTGGTTATATCTAAGTGTGTTAGTTGTTTATTTAGTTTTTAAAAGTAGTCTTCCCATTTACGGCATGTTCATTCAGACTGATTCGTGAATGTGCATGAACACACAAAAGGTGGGATTTATCATATGAGCCAATCACAGCCGATCATAACCAGTCATATCCAACCATATCACAATGGAGGCATTGTCTCCTCTCACATGACTTTCCGCCATTCTTTCTCAATTACCCCCCACCAAATCCACCGCATGCTTTAGGAGGTCTGTTAAAAATCAATGGGCTCAGAGGAGGCAAGACAGATGCCGACTCTCGCTGTAACTTCACCTGCTGATGTCACTGTTGGACAATGTTTCTTTAGAAAAACAAGCAATTTATACACTTTTTATTGTTAAATTTGTCACTTTAACAAAACAGACCTGCACAAAACTACCTGGGCTTTCCCCTTTTTTAGTCTGATAGAGTTAGAAAACATTTTTTCTCATGTCATCACTGTAAAGATCACATGCATAAATACAGCGTGAATGATACGGGGCTCACGGTATTTCTCTCCACTGCGAGTGAAACTAAATTGCATGTTCTTTATCTGTGTCTGAATATACACTCAATGTGTGTGTTTGGATTTAGTTTTTTTCGTGTGAAGTATGTGAAGGCCTATGTGTCACTGGTTTAGGCTTGTGAAACAGGATATTTCACACCTTTCATGAAATAAAAGAAACTCATGCAAGGCTTGCTGTGAACAGAGAGCTTCCCCTAATAAATCCAGCTGTTTATAGTTCTGAGACACTCTTAATGGCCTCTAGTCTTGAGAGCACAGTACACCGTCTTGCACTCACAAAAGTGATATATTAATACCACACAGAGTGTTGGCATTTATGCATGAAGACAGTTGTGAAAATGAAAGAAGGGATTGGAGAGGATGGGCTGGTCTTATTTATTCGAGATCTCATACACTTAATCCAACAGAAGAAAATAAATGAAAAGGCACGACATGTTTGAAGTTATGATTTGAATGTAAATATGCTGCTTGCATGGTGATTTTTGACTTGAAATTAATTTGAAACTTCAAGTAAGTCAATAAATAAAGAAAGGGTTCACAGAATAGTTCACCCTGAAATCTTGTTATCATTTACGCACCCTCATGCCTTTCAAAACCTGCATGACTTTTTGCTTGAGTGGAAGGCTAAAGGTGTTATTTATTGCTGAAAGTCAATTGCTGCTCTTACAATGAAAGTGAATGGAGACCAAATCTGTCAGGCAAGATTTCCAATAATGTGTCAAATTAGTGCTACATTATGTAACTTCATTTTGTTCAAAATTAACAAAAGATCCATCATACAACCATCTTTCAAACCCTGTTTCTGCCTTACCCTTAATCACATTGGTAAGATTATAACATTATATTTTAAAGCTGTCTGGATGCATTTCCCGGGAAGCAGCATACTTCCATTATTCGTGATTGTGTATTTATGTTTAACCCGTTAAACCTGAAGCGTGCTGGTACTGAGCCGATAGGAGGCGCTGCAAAGTTATCGTCATATTGCTTCATAATCACTTGGTTGACAAGCACAAAATAGGTGTCTTTTTAAAGCATAGGTTCTTGGCTTTGCTTGAGTATAGGGAATATGGCAACTCTTAACAAGTGCTTTCAAATATTAGGTGCTCCAAGAAAAAATTACTTGAAAATGTGAGCTGTAAAAGCGTAAATTCATAACAGATAGTCTTGTGTCACATATCGTTGACAAGGTCTCAACTAGTAGAAAGCAAAAAGCATGTCTATTTTAGCTAGAGACTAAAATATTCAGAGTTTTGTGTGTAAAATCACCACTGACGCATGTGTAAACAGTATAGAGGGTTTGCACTTACGTCACGGCTTGGTCAGTTACCTGAATGGGCGGCCATATTGGAGAACAATAGCATGTTATATGTACTACTAAATATGTTGTTCTGCTAATTTATGCTGTCTAAACCATGGAAAAATATGTGAAAGCTTAAAAACTCATCGAGAAAGACTTCAGTAAGCTGAAAAGGCCACAATATTTTGACAAACTAAAGCTAATAGGTGGTAAAGATATGTACAAGCAGTATTAATTAAGATATTAGCCTAATATTTTACCTACTTGACTGGAAATGATAAGAACAAACACGAAAGTTGTCAAGATACTTGGCTGGTTCAGTTTGGCCAACCACAAACACTTTTTGTTCCTCAGACAGGTTTTTGCACTCTTCTCCTTGATTTGTTAGATTTGTTATGATCTTTGTGATAACCTTTTGGCAGTCTATAATACTCCAGTACATGTTTTTCTGGGTCCGACAGAATAGTACAACATGACAATAATTGACCATTTTCAGCAGCAATAATCAGCTAAATATACAAGTTTCATTTGGTTCAGTGGCACTGTTTATGTTCAGTTCCGCCAATATGGCTGATTGATGACACGTCATGAAAACACTCTATACACACTTAAGGGTTTTGTGCTGCGTTTTAGCTCATAACTTTGCGAAACATTAGTACACCACAGTAGGTCACATATCTTTATTTACAGCAGGTGGTATTGATTCAAACGAGCCCACACACAATGTAACACAATACGTAAATTGTAAGGAAAATCCGCATGAAATGACATGATATGCTGCTTGGCTAAAGCTATTGCACTTCCTGGATCTGAGTTTTCTCTTTAACGTCATTTGAAAATTCAACCAGTGTTAACTCGATATCATGAGGTATGGCGTGTAGAGACCATCAAGTCACTGTTTTAAACTGGGAGCGCCTTTGGATTGGCCTGATCGCTCAGATTGACAGCTCTTACTTTCCATTCACCATAGAATAGTAGCAAACACTGAAAGCGCGCTGAAAGGTCATCAGTCAGAATCGTATTAGTTTGCTTATTCTTTGTAATAATACGTTTTTTTAGTTTTAGTAGTTTTATGTTGTTTAGTAAAGCACACAAGGTTTTTAGACTATTGATAAAAAGGCTACATTGGTTCCAAATGCTACAACTTTTGATTTATTTGAGATATCAATGCAAAATTTGGCCCAGAAGCATTTGACATGATTGTGAACAAGCCCAAACTTTATTTTATAATTAGTCACATATGCTTTCCAATAGTCATGAATAATAACAAATCAATAAATTGCATCTTTTTTTTTTTGCGTTTTCTCAGCAGTATTGTAACATAAGAGCCTCCAAACATGATGTTTTATTTTTTAAGACATTTTCTATTAAATGAACTTGATGCTACTTTATTTTTTTTGTAAAAGTAGGTATGTCCATTAGACATTAAATCATTAAAAATGCCTTCAGGGTGTGGGTCCAAAGAGTTAATAAAGGAAACAAGAACAGACTACTGTAGGCTATACGCAGTTTAAATAGGCCTAGCTTGAAGCCAAAACAAATTAGCCTCAAACCGAAAAGCGTTAGCAAGCAAAAAAGCGAAAGCGACAGTTCCCGTAATAAAACACGAATCAACATAGTTTGCATGGCATCAAATGAGCTGTGCACTGACTAGGTTTTCACAAAACAATGTTTACGTTGGTTTCAATGCCGATCACTAATCCACTGCTTTGCTTTATTTGCCTATAAATAGCCTATACACAAGCTAGTAGTTTCCACCAAATTACCTGGTCTGATATGAATAGCAATCGTTACGTCTAAAATCAACACTGTCAAGCTTTTGTAACGTTGCATTTAAAGCAGTTGTTTTCACAACAGCGGCATTTAAGCCACCTGCCCTTAAGGCCTATTTTTGGATATCCGTACTCTTTCGTTACTAATATTCACACTGATACAGTGGAGCACCTCATACCATCAGAGTCGGGTAATTATGGAAACAATGTCAAGCAATCAGATGCATGTAATTTAGAAAGACGTAATTATCAAAACAAGGTCCTCCGCAAGTAACGTGTAGTTATATATTTCATCCACTAGAGGGCCAGAGGTTGCATACTGTAGCTTTAAATGTAATCTTCCATGCAAATGCTACATGCGGCATCATAAGTCTTGAAATGTAGTTTTCGATTCGTATGGATTTGTTCTTTTAGCCCCCATTCACTTCAAATAAAAAGAGAGCAGCTTGAACATTCTGCTAAACATCTTTTTGTGTTTGGAAATGATAACAGGATGTTAATTTTTCGCTGTACCTTTAAGGCCACACAAGGTCTAAAAGTAAGCTGGTTTTGTGGACAGGTGTCCAAATTCTCTCTTTAGCTTGACACCCCTCCAGCACAACTTTTTTCTGCTCTCTTGACAAATGCCTCTCAGAAAGTAAACAAGGACATAAAATATCCCGACAAGCCCCTCAAAGGGAAGTGTGTCTGCTCTCTCTGCAGAGCGAGCCAGTCGTCAGGTAACTTCTCTTCCACAGGTGTGGACAGGGCTGAGCGGAGAGGAGGGGTCTCAGCTGGTTGGACAGAACAAAAGCGCACCGGACAGAGCTGTCTGCTCTATGTTGACCTTGAGCAACAAACAAAAAGCTGTCTGTCATTGAGAAATTTCTTTGCTTGCCTCGACTGGTCATTCTGTGACCTGATGCAGTATATTTCATGGGTAGCCACTTTGCTGAAACTTTGCTCAAAGCAGTGATTGCCAACCTTGTTTCTGAAGTATTCCAGACAGCACATTTTGGATGTCTCCTTTATTTAACACCTGATTCAGCTCATTAGCAGAGGTTCCATGACTGAAGCTGGGTGTGTCAGATAAGGGAAACATCCAAAATACAGTGGTATGGGAAATGCTTGGGAAACTCGAACTCAAAGCATAGTTAAAGCAAAGTTCATGAATATTTCATTTTCTAAACATTGCAATTCACTACCAGAATAAAAATGTACTGATCATTTATTCACCCCCATGTCATGCAAGATGTTCATGTCTTTCTTTCTTCAGTCGAAAAGAAATTAAGGTTTTTGAGGAAAACATTTCAGGGTTTTTCTCCATATAGTGGACTTCAATGGGGATCAACGGGTTGAAGGTCCAAATTGCAGTTTTAATGCAGCTTCAAAGGGCTTTACATGAACCCAGCGATAGAATAAGGGTCTTATTTTGACTCAACCAACAAAACAAATGTATATACTTTTTAACCACAAATGCTTGTACTGCACTAGTTCTGCAAAGCATGTCAGCGTTTTTACCAAGCGGCAACCTCCCGCTCTCGCTTTTGAAACAATACTGAAGTGACTGAAGCTGCAGTTCATCGGCTGGCTCCAAAAGGGAGCAAATCCCCATAGACTCTCGTGTTAAAATGTTCAACTTTATAACAGATAAAACCATGTTTACAGCCTGGTACAAAAAGTGGTTTTGGTTTTTACAGCTAGTTTTGCCCTTCATGACAACTCTGAGGGGGGTGAATTTTTTTCTAACTCACCCGTTTAAATTATATTAAGCATTACAATTCTGCATAATTAAGTGGCCACTTGAGTGACAGGTGTCAGGCAAACGTCACATTACCTCATCTTTTTCCACGGTTGAACTTGGCAACTCAGCTGTGTTATTGCGTTTGTTTTCTCTTAGGGTATCAGGATTATTTTAATAAATTTAAAAACCAGACATCTTAGCTCCACCCACGTCCCGCCTCTTTGTCCATTTTCTGTTTTCCTGGAGTGACGTGCGGTGACGCGCTTCCAAAATGGCGACGACAGGGCCGGCCCAACTTTTGCTTCAAAAACACTCTTCAGAAACGTAAGGGTGACGTCACTGACACTACGTCCATGTTTTTTACAGTCTATGGTTTTTACACATTATGCAATCACATTGGAAAAGTCACGCGTGGTTAGGGCAAAAAACTAATTTAATTTTCTCCTCCAACTTTAAAATGATCCAACATCGTTGTTTTACCTTTTTTTGTATGTTCACATTGTAAACACTGGGTCAGTATTTCCACCTACACTGTAAAAAAAATTTTTTGAGTCAACTTGGCTGCCTTAAAATTTTAAGTTCAGTCAACTCGAAAAAAGTTTAGTCAGCTTGAAATGTTACGTTTTACTAAGTTGATTCAACTTCAAATTTTAAGGCAGCCGAGTAACACAGCTGTTAAGTTTAACAAACTTTTTTTTCGTTTAGTCAACTCCAATATCTAAGTTGTCACTTAGATAACTTGAATGAACGTGTTTGAGTTGACTGAACTTAAAATTCTAAGGCAGCAGGGTAACAAATTATTTCAAGTTGTTTTTTGTTTTTTACAGTGTACGTCACACATGACCTTTCCAAGGTGATTACGTAATGCCTGAAGCATTTATGGTTAAAATTAATATTAATGTTTTTTGGTTCGCTAGACAAGACCTTTATTCATCAGAAACTGCATTGAAATTGCAATTTGGACTTTCAGACGGTTGATCCACATTTAAGTCCACTATATGGAGAAAAATCCTGGAATGTTTTCCTCAAAAACCTTACGTTCTTTTCGCCTGAAGAAAAAAACAGACGTGAACATCTTGGATGACATGGGGGTGAGTAAATTATCAAGACATTTTTATTCTGGAAGTGAACTAATGCTTTTAATTGGTGTCTTTTATCATATACTCTTGCTTCAGTTTACAGTAAAACAGTAATACAGACCATGTATCTTTTTAGTCATAAAACAGATCATTTAAAACTACAAACAAAAAGTCAAGTTCTTTCTCAGGAATACTTAATCACGATAGCGTTGGTTCAAGGTCAGGTAGTCTTCGTTCTGGGCTAGCGGTTGCGAAGGCCTTGAATGTTTGCATTTTACCTGTCTGACAATAAAACACGATTTGGGCAAAGCGAAAACAACAGGACACCATTCCAGACAGTGGAGGAGCGGATGTGTGCCAAATCAGAGCTGGTGAGCAGCCCTAAGAGGTTCTAAGTGGAGGTCCTATCTCTGCTCTGATAAGTGAAGTTGCCTTGTGTCAGTGTTTTTCAATGCACTCCTTGTTTTTTCCTTATCTGCGATAATTAAAACATTGAAATTCCTTTCACGGAGCCCAGGGAGTGAGAGTCAGACCTGTTGGGAAGCATCTTGTAGAAATGTAACAGGTTGGAGCATATCAGAGCCCTTAGCAAGCCATCTATGGCCAGAGGAGTGTAAAAATATTCACACACTGGTGCCAGAAAACACCACGTTCCCACACTCACTCACAAACCCATCTTTCAGCCCAAAAAGGCAAACCACTTTTATTCATCTTTTTATGGTAAACAACAACTTCATGTGCATATTTTGAACTTGGCGTGTAATATTGTTCATTTGCTTTGAGTTTAGAGTTTGTAAACCAATGAAGAATAATATGTAGGGGAGAGCAGTGCTAGTTGTAAAACACATGGTTTAAACATTTCTACACATGCTTATGTACTTGCCATATTATAGCGCAAAATTTCAACAAAATTCTAAATCTTCGAATGATAGCACTAAACATTTATTTAACCACCTTACTTTCCTCTTAAGGCTGTAGACCATTTGTAAATAGGTCTCATCTGCGTCCAGCTATTTTTGGCTGTACAAAACGGCTCATTTTCCTGCTTGATACTGCAAATTGGTGTGTCTTACCATATTTGATTTATTGCTGTAATTATGAACACACTGATTTGTAGTGCAAACAGCTTTAATGTTTACTTCACCTTGTTATTCTTCTCATTATTTCCCTGTTTTTTTCATCTCGTTTTTGCGTTTTAACGCAACTTGCGCACATGAAATTCACCCCCTTTTTTTGTAAATGTGAATCTGTAGTTATCCATTGGGCATGTAAAGTGGATCATCTTAAACTTCATTTAGCGAATCCAACTTTAAAGTTAGCTTAAAATCAGCAATATCCTTTTATGATTCATTTTTTAACCTTATTTAAAAGGTGAAAATATAATTTTTTTTTTTTCAAAATGTAACGTGATCTGAAACAACTTTCCTTTGCAGCTGGCGTCACGGAATCTTTTCCTTCTGTCTTTCCTTCTGACCACCTGTCCTAGCACAATTTTGGTATGTAGTCAATCTAATTAACTAATCAAGTCCTGTTTTACACCGTTTCTCTTATCCACCTTTTTCCATTTGTAAATTTCATGGGTGTGGCTTCTGGTCTCATCTGTGCCCAACTACTTTTAGCTGTACTAAACCGCCCATTTTCATGCTTGATATTGCAAATTGGTGCGTTTTACCATATTATTTTAATGTATTATCTTAATTATGAACACACTGGTTTGTAGTGCAAACCAGTTTCAATATGTATTAAAACCACAAGAAAAACCCATGTTCGCCACGCGGTGTTTCTTCCGATTTTTCATCTCGTTTTCACGTATTAACGCAACTTGTATCGTCACGGATAAAAATGCTGTCTTGCGCACATGAAATTTGCCCCCTTTTTTGTAAATGTGTATCCGTAGTTATCCATTAGGCACGTAAGGTGGATCATCTCGAACTTCATTTAACGAATCCAACTTTAAAGTTAGCTTAAAACCAGCAGTATCATTTTGTGATTTATTTTTTTACCCTTATTTCAAAAAGGATAAATACATTTTTTTAAGTAACGTGATTTGAAACAACTTTCCTTTGCAGCTGACGTCACAAAATCCTTTCCCTCCAGCCACCTGCCCTGGCACAATTCTGATATGTAGTCATTCCAATTAACTCTTGATAACAAATCAAGTCATGCTTCACGTTGTTTCTCTTATAATATCTAGAGTATCAAGTGTAATGCGTTTAATTCACTAACTCTTAGAATAGCCACAATCGCTACATCACTACATCTAAAGCACTCTCGTCCCTAAAAGAAAAACATTTATGCATTGAGTGTTCTTTACATTATTTTTTCTAACCGCACACTCGTAAAACCCTATACATTTAAGTCTGAGGAATTACAAAGCCGTGCTTGTGGTTTAAAAAGCTCAGTGTGTGTTTTCGCAGAAGAGAAGCAGAGTTGATGGCTGATAAATGCATCTCACTGAAGGAGAGTTCATCTCTTATGGTTTTACTGTAAATGTTTACATTCCAGCATGCCGTGATGTTATCAGCTAATCGTTTTTGGAACAGACTGTGGAGTCCTGTGGGTTGGATTATTGGTGGTGGTGGTGTTGGGGGGTGATTCGCCTGAGGAGACAAGGTCAATGTGAAGCTGTGCTCTCTCCAAACAAAGGTATTAACTTTGGGCCATTTCTTCCCTCTTTCGTGCCCTTTCCATAGCCGGGATGAATGCATTAACATCTCTTTCCTCTGTGCACATGTGAAAATGTAGCTTCATGTTACTTCCTCCCACCTAGAAGCTTGATCATCTGTTCAAGTATCATGAAGCATTAATGCATGTTATTTTGAAGGTGGTGATGTGTCATTTTTTCAGTTTAATACTTGGAGAAAACTTTAGGTGGGTTACCAGCTTAAGCAGGTTGATTTTCCTAAAAAGTTTTAACATTCTTAGAGTATGGTGCTTGCAAAATTGACTCAACCAATGGCGGTTAGAGTTAGGGTAGGATTGTGCATTAAATCTTTAATTGCAGGAATAGGGGAGTGTTGGAAAAACCTGTTTGTCATTAAACTCATTTTGTAGTTCTGTTTCGGTGACACTGTGTAAAATGAAATGATGTCTTGATGAGCATTAAACTGTTTTTTTTGTCTTTTTTCTGGCATTGAAATAAATTAGCTGCTTTGTATAGCAACCCGTTTCTGCCATGGAATGAAGAAAAAATTAATTGATTTTTTTCTTTTATGCCAAAAATCATTAGGATATTAAGTAAAGATCATGTTCCTTGAAGATATTTTGTACATTTCCTACCATAAATATATTAAAACTTAATTTGTGATTAGTAATATGCATTGCTAAGACCTTCATTTGGACATTTCTAAAAGTGATTTTCTTAATATTTTGATTTTGTTGCACCCTTAGATTCCAGATTTTCAAATAGTTGTATCTTGGCCAAATATTGTCCTATTCTATCAAACATACATCAATGGAAAGCTTAGTTATTCCACTTTCAGATGTATGAATCTCATATTTTTAAAAAATGACCCTTTTGACTGGCTTTGTGGTTCAGGTTCATATATCTCACAATTCTGACCTTTTTTCTTACAATTCTGAATTTATATCTCACAGTAATTTTTTTCCCCTGCTACAGAATAAAAAATAAGGTCATTGTTTATCATTGTTATTGCTTATTTATAGCTTTTTTTTTTGCTCTATGACACCCGAGAAATAACTAACCTCTGACCTTTTTTATTGCTTATCAAGGAAATTGTGTGCCATTCGGGAAGTACTTGTAGCTCTTTGTGTGAAATCCCTCAATCAGTGTCCTGGCTGAAGACAGACTCTTTGTTCTTCAGCAGTTGAACTGGGAGTGTCCGACTCATGGTTGAGGTATTTTGAATCAATTCTTTATCTCACCTGTTTTAATTTCCTCACAGATGAATGTCAGAGTGAAACATGACAAAATAACAATTTGAGTTTTTTCCCCTGTCATTGTGAGGCTTAATTGCTGAGGGGTTTTGTCGTAGCAGGTAATAATGAGCACGCAGTGGGCGAACTCTCGCAACCGCTTTTGTTGTCTTTGTGAGGGTTTATAAGCCTGCTCACTCTAGTCTGCACGAATCGTCTGCTCTACTCAAAAAACGTGTTTACATACTTTTTTCACGATACATTTTTTTTGTATAAACACAGACATCCATATGGTGCTCAACTGCGCCTTAATTCCTCTTCAGAATCTGATCTATTCACATGTTTGTGTAGAAGTCTAGAAGGTCTTGTGCTTATAAAAGCCATCATCATGATTTTAATAATAAAAAATTATTAAAAAAGAATACAACATCCTCACGAAATCATACAAGAAAGAAACGGATGTTGTAGACAATAATTAGGTTATAAAAAAACACCATGGCTCATTTATTACTGCTAATGATATATACACTAAAATATGTTAAAATTGTTACCTTAAAGAGCTGTTTTTTCCCATTTTAACTCATAAAAGTGAGTTTTGTTGGAATAAATGAATGTATTTAGGTTGATTCAGTGATGCTAAATAATATTTTCGACTAGTTAATTTAAAGTCAAACCAAACATTTTTAAGACAATTTCAGCATTTCTCACATTATCACAGTTTATTAGCAATAGTTTAGAAATAATATAATCTTGATAATGTCAGATAACCTTGATAGAAAGGTATGTAACACATTTTTTGGTCCCAAATTTTTATGAATTATACTGGTAGTCCACAGTATGAAGATTTTTGGGTATAATATGTCACAGTTTGCTTACACAGTGTTACAGTATCACTTACATAAATGAACTATAGTGTTCTGCATCCACTAGTAAAAAAAAATATTAAACATTATATCTGATGTCTGAATAATTTTTGGTTTGTTTATATTTCTGCAAGCATTGTTAAAGCATTATATTTACTAGGATTTTTTGCATTTCATTACAGTAAATGTCTTAATCCAAGCACAGGTGATGCTACACAGGTGGCCTGATTTAGTAGTTTAGTATTTTCTGTCCTCACTTGTGGTGAATTGTAAACGGAAATCCGTGTTTTGCCCTCAAACGGCTCTCTCAAAATGAACAATACATGGTATGTTGCTATGATTTCATCCATGAATCTGGATTGACTATGTGTAAAACATTGCTGTAGAGGATGCAGGTCTCCGAGAGTGTGATATTGCAGATGGATGCTGTATTTTGCTCTTACTGAACCTCCTTTCTCTTGCCTTTATGAGGGTGTTGTCTCCTCAAGCATACATGATTAATGTGCTCTGGGCTTTAGCCAGACTCTGTTGTGCAACGTAGACATGGTCTATTGACAGTATCTGAATCATGCAGATATCACGAAAGGGCTGCTTAAACTCATGTGAACTGCTTTATATTGTGATGGTTGAATTAGAATTACATTTCTCGCCTCCAACATTTTTTACTGCAATAAACAGCTGACTAATCCTGGGATGTGTGTGAAAGGCAGCATAGTCTCAGTCACGTGGAATAACACACATTTCAACATCCTTACCTGAAACACGTAACTTATTCAGTACAGTTAAAGTTATAAAATCTGGTGTTTCATTTTTGAAATTGCTTCACCCTAAAAAAATCTAGGTTAAAAACAACCCATCTTGGGTTAGTTGGCAACCCAGCACTGGGTAAATATTGGACAGAACACAAGTTGGGTTATTTTGACCCAGCTGCTTGTGTTAAATGTTGTTTCAAGTCAACTATTGTTTAAAAATGGTTCTATTGCTGGCTTAAAATGGGCTGGAAATGAAAAATCACACAGAATTATAGAGGCAACAGCAATAATCAAAAGATGAACATTTATTATTAAGCAAAAGCACCCATGGACAAAAATATAAGACAAATAAACTTGGTAAATAAGAATTATAGAAATAAAAACTGAAACATTTCAAAGTAGCATTTTAATTTGTGTATTCAACTGTTCTCTGTCATCACTTTTCACTAAAATAGTGCTAATTCTCATGCCGGTGTGTTGCCGAAATACGCCAGTGATGAGCTGCTGTTCGCCAGGGGGACTATGACTCCATAACCTGCCCACACTGTGAAAAACAAAAAAGACAATTTGTTGAGTCAACTTAAAATAATTTGTTACCCTGCTGCATTAAAATTTTAAGTTCAGTCTACTCAAATATGTTCATTCAAGTTGAAATTAAGTTGTACTACACTGTAAAAAAAACTCTTTTTTGAGACAACTTAAAATAATTTGTTACCTGGCTGCCTTAAAATTCAAAGTTCAGTCAACTCAAAAAAGTTTAGTCAACTTAAAATGTTATGATTTACTAAGTGACAACTTAGATATTTAAGTTGATTCAACTTAAAATTTTAAGGCAGCTGAGTAACAAACACCGCTGTTAAGTTTAACAAACATTTGTTAAATGTAGTCAACTTAAATATCTAAATTGTCACAACTTAACATTTCAACTTGAATAAATGTATTTGGGTTGACTGAACTTAAAATTTTAAGGCACAAGGGTAACAAATAATTTTAAGTTGACTCAACAAATTGTGTTTTTTGTTTTTTACAGTGACAGCTTAGATATTCGAGTTGACTAAACAAAAAAATTGTTTGTTAAACTTAACAGTTGTGTTTACTCGGCTGCCTTAAAAATTTAAGTTGAATCAACTCAAATATCTAAGTTGTCACTTAGTAAAATGTAACATTTCAAGTTGACTAAACTTTTTTTTTGAGTTGACTGAACTTAAAATTTGATGGCAGTCAGGTAACAAATTATTTTAAGTTGACTCAACAAATAGTTTTTTACAGTGCATAAACAAACAGTACTGAGATTAGAGAACCTATTTTAACATTTAATTAAATCATATTCAGTATTATATTGAATAAAATCAGTTTGTTATACAAGGCAAAAGACCTTTCCATATCATGCAAAGCGACCGCTGCTGACGCAGTTGACTGACATCTCGTCTTTGTATGTTGTGTAAAATAATATAATTTACATATACAAACCTTTATTTCACTGAAGAAGTGCACCAAATCAGTGCCACTGAGAACCGCTCTCTCCTGTAGAGGACGCAAACAGCCCACGCTCTGACTGTAACTTAACAGCTGGGTTGTTTCGTCAGAGAAAAAATCCCAGCAGCTTAGTTACAGAAAAACTACACAAAAAATATTTAAAATAACCCAATAAAATGACCCAACAAGCTAAATCAAGCATTTTGGTTAAAAAAAATAAAGAAACTAAGTAACCCAGCATTTTTTAAAATGCAGAAAGACTACCAAAAACAACCCAATAAAATGACCCAACAGGATAAACCCAGCATTTGGGTTCAAAAAGTGTAGTTAATCACAAAATTAATCACAAAGAAATGGTAACACATTGAATACAACATGATTTTTTGTAGGTAAAAAGAATTATTATTATTAAAGATTATTTCAAATTTAAATTTGAGTGTTTTTTATTTAAATCACGCATTGCATTGTACCCTTAATTCAGCTTTGCTTTCCTGTTTTTTAGATATTTAATTAATATATAAGCAGTTGATATTGAAGAAGAACGGAAAGATGAATAGATGATGATCTATATCTGTATTGTTTGTCCTTTAATAATCTCACATATAAACCCTTTTAAAAAGCTTGCTATTTGGCACGTAAACAGCGCTTCATTTGTAAACGTGTTTGACCTTACATTGATACTGTCCTTCTCAAACACAAGACTGCAGACTTTTCAAAACAGTCTGTCGGACTCTGTTGTTCTTCATGAAAATGTACGGCACAGTCTTGCATGCAAGGTCAGAGACAGGACAGATGATAGATAGTTTGATATTGCAAATCCCAGATTGGCTCACTTTCAATATATTTCATTTAAAAAACCATTTGTGCATTCATTGTGGCTTCAGTAAGAGATTTTGGTGTTGGTTTATCTAAAATTGTATTGAGTTATTACTTTAATGTCGCTTTTATCTTTTATCTGAATGTTACTCTCTTGCCTGTCAAGACGTTATTTATATAATCTTTTGATCAGTTCTTCCTATTAAATGATTGCCTTTAAGGCATTTATCTTTTTACGCTGTGTTGACAAACCCACTTCAAGCTTTCTGCTTTTGCGGTTAGCTTGTCTCGAGACACATGAGAGTTTGTTTCTTTTTTCTTTTTTAAAACCTACTGTACCTTTTATTAAACCTGTATTTTTGCCTTTGATACAGGATTTAGGCATTGAATTAAAGCAGCTGACACAATTTAAGACGTAGTGATCTATAGAGTGTATTTTCCATGGTGACGAAAATAAACAAGAAGTTTAATTGACAAATTCTAACAGAAAGCTAACTAAACACACTCCATATCAAAGCATTTACAGTGGACCTACAGTAAAAAGCATCTGAACATTTGAGCGACACTTAAATGTATGAATGCCTTTGCATTAGACAACAAATATTAAAAGCACAGCCATGCAAAACATTTAGCTAGGTTTCAAATTGTACACTAAAAATGTTCTAGTAAAATAGTTGAGCATCATTTGTTTGCAGAGACCAGTTTTCGTTTAATATTTTGTTATCTAATGCAATAAAATTCATAGATTTTAAGCGTGCATACGTGTCCAAATGCATTACTGTACAACATTAAAAAAAGACAGATATGACTACAAATAAGAGAAACTCTTTTGAGTTAATTGTCTTTGCTTTGGCTTAAAGATCATTATTAAAATGATTGACAGTATATCATATTCCTCTTTTGGTTTCATTCTATAGTTTATTATGGTTTCAGCATTGATAATCCATGGAGGAATAGCAGTTTTGTTTACTCTGTTCTCTTCTGGCTGTATTTCGACTGTTTGTTTCTCCACAGTCACTTTCCACATGATGTTGTAACAACTCCAGTAAATCAGTACAGGCCACCACTTAAAGTGTTTCCCGAGATCCACGGCTGGAAGCAGAACATGTAAGGATAGTACGGGAATGACTGGTATAATGGAGGAACGGACGGACTGGGCAGCTCCTCAGCGTTGTATTGCCTCTGGTCGTTTCTCACCAGTACTTTCACTGCCACTCTCTTTGCCAGGGTTGTCGAGGGAGTTGTCGCGAGCTCGGCTGCCATTTGTCGCCGTTTAGTTTTGTATCTCCTGTTCTGAAACCAGATCTTCACCTGCGTCTCGGTCAGTTTGAGTGCTCCTGCTAGGTCTGCGCGTTCTGGGCCGGACAGGTACCGCTGTAGGTTAAAGCGCCGCTCCAACTCGTACACCTGCGCGTGAGAAAACGCTGCCCGTGATCGTTTTTTGCTCGATTTGGGGTTGTTTTCTTCAAAGTTGCAGCTTTGTGGTTTCTGTTGGTCTTTGTTGTGATCTGCATAGATGGATAAAAACAGGTTTAGGCTCCCAGAGGCCTTTGTGTTATACATAAAGTAGCTGATATGAAAAATAAAATCTTAAAATAGTCATACAATATTGAGGAGTGACTCTTAAGAGCTAATGTGGACTTAATTTCTTTTTTTAATTCTTTGAGTGGAAACAAGGGAAACAAGTCTTAAACTTTGATATATTACTTTAGTATGTAAACTCTGGTGTAAATTAGTGTCAAGTGCAGAGTGCTGATTTTTTTAACCCCACAACACTATAATTTATAATTATAGTGTTGTGGGGTTATAATAACCATAATTTAAAACATAAATATTTTTTAAACATAAAATGCTCACTGTTTTACTTTACAATTGTGAACGAATACAAAAATACATAAAACATAAACCAACAATTAAAAATAGGCCTAGGCTTGTGTGTATTTGTTTATACACCTTATCTGTTTTTTTTACACATATTAAAAGCTTTTGTAAATGTTATTGATAATATTATTAAAAAGAACATTGAGGATACCAGTTCTTTCGTTTTATTTCTCCTAACATGATTATAAACCTAATTTTGTTTCTCTGTGTAAAAATATTTACAGGTTTACAAGATAGATTTGTGTTTGTATTTATGCTAAATTTATGCTAAACAGAATTTGTATCATGTGAATTAGCAGTTTTCTGTTGTTGAATTTTGTTATATTGAACCCACAATTACTAAACAAAATAAGATTGTTTATAAGCTTGTATATATGCTGTATTTTTTGACCCTGTCTTAAGTAGCAGTAGACAAAAACACATTGCATGGGTCAAAATGATAGATTGTTCTTTATGCCAAAAAATCATTAGGATATTAAGTAAAGATCATGTTCCTCTAAGATGTTTTGTAATTTTCCTACTGTAAATATAGCAAAACTTAGAAACATGCATTGCTAAGAACTTCATTTGGACAACTTTAAAGGCGATTTTCTCAATATTTAGATTTCTTTGCACCCTCAGATTCCAGATTTTCAAATAGTTGTATCTCAGCCAAATATTGTCCTATCCTAACAAACCATACATCTATGGAAAGCGTACTTATTCTGCTTACTTTTTTCAGTATTATGTGCCTTATGGTTTTGTGGACTTGTTTTGTCATAATTGCGACAAACGCATTTTTTATGTTAGAGATTAGTCTGTTTTACTTATGTATATAACTGTTTCCAATTACATTTAAAATGTTTCATAGATGTGTGCCATTTTTAAATACTAAAATGCTTAAGCTGAACCTGCGTGATGCTTAATTATTGCCACAGCAAATTAATTCACAAAGTCTAAAATGCTAGATACTGACAGCAGCACTTGACGTAATTTACACAGTTGCGTTTTTCTAAACTATATGTCCATCTGTTGCACATAAATATGGGAATATTATACAAGTTTGACACGCGTAAAGTGAAAAAATAGTGAGTTAACAGGTGTGAAAACAAAATGTTTTACAACACCGTCCAATCTCCTCAATAACGTATACATGATAAGTTGTCTTAATGTCTCACCGTGTCGTCTTTCTAGTGAATTGTCTTCACCTCCTGTTGATTCTTCCTCACATGAATGCTGGTCAGAGGATGAGGAGTCCAGAACAAGCACACAGGAAGAGATGCGCCTCTGCGCGCTCTCGGCTCCAGCGTTCTCCACCGGCAGAGAGGAGCTTGAACAATCCCGCGCCTCTCTCTCTCCATGAACCTGCTCTTCTGCGTATTCCTCATCAAGACCAGTATTTTTCTCACAATCAAGTCCTCGGTTTAAAATGTTATGAATGGAAAAGGAGGTGCGGTTATTCGCCATTTAAAACATAACCTACGTAACCTGCTAGTCAATTTTCGATGGCCTGCAGTTGTGTCCTATCTGGGAAGCTCCTGCGCTTTCATGGCGGTGAATTAGTCCACAGTATAATTGGTTTCCTCTTTGCGTGTCATTTAATTGCGGCAAAACGTCTTCTGACCCAATCAACGAGCAAAGTGTCAGAAAATGTCATGTGTGCATCAGTTTCCTCTCTTCCCTTTTCAGACACGGTGCCAATGGGCTTTCTGGAGCATTTCGCTCCTCCCTCTAAAATAGACGTGTAGAATTGAACACCCATCTAAATCTGTTTACTACCACATGCTTTTTACTCGCTTTGTTGCGTTTTTCGATGACAAACAAAGATGTCTTAGACGAAAAAGTGGATTTTTAAAAAGATTTTGTTTAATAAATGGGCTATTGACGTGACACATTTGTGTCCGAATATAAAGTTAACGATACATCAGATACAGGCTACACAAAAAAAAAAAAAAAAAAAAAAAAAACAATTATACACCTCTTCTAATAGCAACAATGTATTGTGATTTTCCTCCTTGAATTCAATATTGTTATTACGCATCCGCGCAAAAAAAAGCCGTGAAAAGGGGGGAAAGAAATGTTGTTTGACATCATTTGTCAATTTTTTGTCAGCCGAATCAAAGTCAGTGTGGCGTAACCAACATGCGGGAAGTCATTTTGCTGTCCTTTGACAAAATAATCATAATATAGAGAGGGTTTCCTGTAGTTCCTCATGACTCCGTGTCAAGGCCATTACGTTTTTCTTAGGATTGTCAAATATGTTCACCTTGTTTATTAAATGACGGGATTTAATTTTGAATGGAGTAATGAGTATGTTTAAAAACGTTTTAAAAATATTATTATATATACACTCGCGTGTATAAAAGGTCAAATGTATTAACCTCTTTACATGTAGGAGTTATTTTTTAAAGAAAATGCTATAACGTAAAAAAAAAAAAAAAAAGAAAATAAATGACAATTCTAAAATCATAAATATAAAGAACACATACAGAAATGTGTTTTAAATGCCTATAAGCTACGACATATTGGTGACGTCATAAATTTAACGCTAAGTCTTGAAAAATCATTTAAAGTTTGGCTTAAGTAGCATTTCTGTATAGCCATCTCACAACCAGCACGTAATATTTAATGTTTAGTTTGTTATTTTATTTGTTTATTTTATTTTAATGTTTAACATTTGTGTTGCTTAGACGTAATAAGTGAACATATTCGATAATTAGTGGAATTCTTTGCTATTTTTTTTTTTTTTTTTGTTTCTGATCTGATGCGATGCCGTTTCGCGCAGTATATCCTGTATTTATATATGAAGAGTTCAGATGCAAAACCAGCTAAAAGCCATCTCGGTCAAAAATGAGATAATGATACTGAATGAATGCTCTGGGCACATGTTATATGTTCATCAAATATTTTTACTTCAAACTCGATAAAATCTCACCTTCAGCCCAATCAGAAGTACCAGTTTACATAGTTACATCAACTTACCTACACATCGGAGCCTGATAAAAATGCATTTTTTAAAGAAAGATGGATTTAGCTGGTTTTGCATCTGAACTCTTTATTATTTGTATTTTATTGGCTATAGGCTTATAGGATATTAGATACGTACTGGTTATGTTCTTCATTTTAGTTCTAAAACACATTCGTTCTTTGAAACACATGCTTTTTTTTCTCAGCTTTTCTTTTACCTAGAAATGCTCTTTTATCAAATTCAAACATTTTGTGTGTGTGTGTGTGTGTGTGTGTGTTTTTTTTTTTTTTTTTTACAATTTGTATTAGCTTATACTGATTATACACTAGCTATCAAGCAAGTTAACGTAAACGGCCTAAATATAGCCTAACTCAAACGCCATTTATTTATTTAGCATTGGGATTTTACTTTTGCATCTTAAATTCAAGCATGTCGTTTTTAATAAATTTGCTTTATATGCATTTTTTTGTAAATGATTATTTGTGAAGCACTTTTAACGTTTATTTAAATTCAAATACCTTGTGTAAATGCTCGTTTGCATTTCTGCAATAATTTCAAGTCGTACAGATTTTTTGTGAAATAGGATCTCTCGGTTCCTGACAGGTTTTCTAATGAGTTATACAGAAAAGCACACTAGCTTACAGAGAAGTTCTAGTAAATGTGGGTATTTCGACTGTTTGACATTATGAGGTAAATCTCAGATTGTTGCAAATGTTTCCCAAATCCATTGTTCTCCCTTTGTGTTTTCAAGAAATACGATTGTAGCGCCTCCATGTGGCCACATGATGTTCATCTGCTGTCCGTGTGTTAGAGCATCAAATGGCTTGAACCAGCTAGAAACTGTTTCGAAAGCTAAGATGAATTTTCCAGCACAACATTTAATTTGAATAATTCTACGTAATAACATAATTTGATGGTAGCCTATACACTCTGATAAAGATAGCGTTTTCATTATGATACTGTTATGAATGAAACAGAGATCGACAATTGGAGTCATACCACATTGATTTTGTTGTAAATATTTTGTGACATATAGCCTAGTAATTATGCCTTCCATTTGGTATATTGGGTGTTTTTACTTACCCTATTCCACATTACAGATTCTGATGCTCAAGGATAATTTAGGCTAGGTGTAGGCTATATCCCGTAGGTCTTTGTATAAAATACGTGCACGTACCCTTAAAAGTTAAAAGTCCATTCTTTAAGACAAAAATATGACAAGATCTTGCTGGGCTTGTATATATTTGGTCTAATGTTTCACATGTAAGTGCTCACAAACCAAACTGAGCCACATCTTATAAAGTGGTTGATGTTTAAAACATTTTTAAAACAACTTTTAGCAGGATGCTTTTCTTTTGTTTGCACTTCCACGACGTTCAACCAAATAAATATTACCCTGCTGTTGTTTATGTTGAGTAGAAACCATATTGGGAGGTCTGAAATGTTGTAAGTGTTTTTCGCTCTGAAGAAACATTCGAATTCATCGGGTCAGTTGCGGAGAAAAATCGCATCAGATTCAGTGGTCAAGTGTATTTCTCTTATTTCAGATGTCAGTTGGATGGGTTTGCTTGTCTGGAGCAATTTGTGCTCAAACGAGTGATCTTTGTATGCTATTTAACATTCGTTTTGGGTCCTTGAAAGAATCGCAATCTTGTCAGGTACTTACAGCTTTCTTATATTTTGCATAAATAAAATGTTGCTCAGAGAGGTTTTTAAAGGCAAGGTGTTTGGTTGACGGATGTGACGTGACCAGCAGGAGGCGCTTTTCACTCTGAACACCCAGAATAAAGGTGCTGACAGTATAAATTACATATAGGATAACACCCAAAGCTGTAGTACTCAACCTTTGTGGATTTCTCTTAAGATATGCCATTTATCACCTTGAGATTTGTGACAAAAGCAAGACCTGTTAATAGTGCTTGCATATAGCTTTCTTCCTCAGTAAAAGCAAATGTGTTGTTTATTGGCTAAATCAATTCAGGTCCTAATGTTTGACATCAACAACGGGTTATGAAAGCACAACATTCAAATGCTGTGATTTATGCTTCGTACTGTAAGTGTGCAGCTGTATTTATCACACATTCTCTCTTTTCCTTTTTTGTTTTCTTTTATAACCCTTGGTTTCAATAATTGTCGTTTATATTTCATTCAGCTTATTTATTTATTTTTAGTTTATAAGATGAATTCAGTTGCCTTGTAGCTTTGACCTCATGTTATCTTAAAATAGTTTTAGTCATTTTTATTTCCTTCCTTTTTATCTCTATACAGATAGCCATTACATGTAATTATTTTCCTCCTTGCTAGCTGATTTAGCACTACTGATATTTCAGTAGTTATTAAACAGTGAATAACTTCAGAATTCTAAAATTTATGAAAGCCTTTATAATATTTAACCGAATACGTCAAACCAAAGGTTGTTAGCTGTAACAGAAATCTGGCCATCCGACTACTATTTGGCCTATGACACAGTGTTTTGGGGAACAAACCACACCCTCTCTTGATATTCGTCCAGAAATCCTCTTTATAGATTCATATCTCTAGTCCAGCACTCTCTATAGCAGCTCATCCTGAGGCATCGCCGCTCTGTCGCCATGAGTATTTACACTGAAGTGTCTGGGCCACTTACCCTGACAGCAGGTATGTCCAATGGCCTTGCAGTAGCGAGGGGAGCTGTTCATCCTTGCTATTAGTAGAGACAAACCCCTGATGACTTTGTTTACTTTTCTATTAATCTTCATTATTAGAGTGGGAGCTCTGGTGAACCCGTGAATGGGCTGAAGAATAAACGAGTTACGCCGTGCGTAATGGCCGAACATATACTTGTTTCCATCAAAGTTTTGTGTTTGTTATTAAGAGATCGAAGTGATGAATTAGGTAGTCAGGAACCGAAATTCAATAAGTCCATTGAAACATGCCATTTTTTTCCTTTTTTTTTTTTTTTTTATTATTATTATTATTTTTATTATTATGTTTTTTTTCCCTTCTAATTTTACATTGTTTATATTATAATTATAGGAGCTGTCAGGTCCAAAGATTTTAGGTGAACAATCTTAAAGGAGTTGGTTTCCACAGCGCGAAAATTGCGAAGTGCACAAATATTGTTAAGCAATAAAAAAAAATAAAAAATAAATAAAAAAATAAATAAAAAATCAGCATCCGATTTATCAGATTTTATTGAAGGAATGTTTAATTTTATTAATAATGTTCATAATTCAAAATCAAAAAGGTTGCGCACCTGAAAGTGATTTGCAGAATAATCATAGGCCTATATACAATATATATATATATATATATATATATATATATATATGTATGTATGTATATTCAAAATGAAAAAATGTTGCGCACCTGAAAGTGATTTGCAGAATATATATATATATATATATATATATATATATATATATATATATATATATACATACATACATACACTAAGGTAAACTAAGGTGAACATGAAATCTCTCCAGATAAACGCTTGTAATGTGGTTAAACACGATATATGCAGTTACATCGTAAAACAGCATGTAATGACTACCAGAAGATTGAAACCTGCTATTGGAGGAGAGTAGAATAAGTTTGTCTCATTTGCTAATATTATTTATTCATGTATCTTAAATCAATTGTAGATATTTCTTGTGAAATTGTTGTTTTAAAAAATATTTCATACTTCAACCGCAATTCCTCATGCTTATCAAAACAGGCGTGTATAAACTTTTTACTTCCTGTCTGACATGTAAAGGTTATGTCCTGGATTAAACTATCGATTTGAAGCAGTTTTTACCAGAACGATTCATTTTTCTGCTATAGCGTGTATTTGCTTTCAAAAAATCGTTCATTCGTCGTTCATTTTGGGACCCCTTTGTCTTTAAAAAACTGGGAAACAAAAGAAAGAAGATCGGTTTACGTGTGCACGTAATTTATGAAACGTCCGAATTTATCAATAATATATAGCTAAAAAATTTTAAGTGCTATTTTAATAAGGATGTTTGGGAGATTTGAAAAATTCGAATTCTCGTGAATATTAATAATATTCTATAATAAAAAACATACATGTTTAAATGTAGCCTATAATAAAATAAAGCTAATTTATTTGTTTTTAGAACTCATTTTTAGAACCGTTTAAGGAACGAAACGTTTAAATTTAATATTTTAAAAAAATAACTTTAGGCTATATGTTATTGCTCATTGTGGCTATAGCAGTAAATACGGAAAATTTAGGGGGAAACAGAATTACGTGCAATTTTTTTTCTGTTAATTTTTGCACCTCTTTTAAAAACCTTTTTGCGACTTGGATTACGTCTTCGATGTCTATACCTTACTCTCTTTCTTTAATATGAATGTGAAACTTGTACATTTTGTACGTCCCGTGTATCAAATAGTAAATATTTTTAGCATGACCTTTTAAAAATAAAGTTTACTGTTTTTATTTTTTTTACAATGTAGGTTTGCACAAAATCACACACACCATTGTCAATATTCGTAACATTTCTTATGTAATAACTTTTCATCGATAAGTGCAATGAATGAGAAAACAACTGTCTCTGATACCACGGTGCCAGTCTAAAGTTAGACCTGCAAATGTTCAGGGAGTATCTTGTCCAAATAGGTGGTCGAAAATTGCTATGAATATTCATGTGCATTGCTTCAGCCATCACGGAAGGGTTGCTAGAAGAAATTCACTCAAGTTTATACTGAAAAGGTAGACTATACAGCACCCTAGGCCTATAAAAACATGGCTAACTGTGTGCTAATAATGTAACGTTGCCATTTATATACAGACGGGTGGTTTGCAATGCCACTACCATGCCCGAATGCCCTGCAGAGTCCCTTGGCACGCGGACACGGATGTCCCTTGTGATGTCTGAGGTTGGGAATATGTTCCGAGGTTGTTCAGACTCATGCTCATCAGCGCATTAGTGGATGTGTTTGCTGGGAGAGGAGGAAGGCTGGGATATGTACAGCTGTAAGGGTTTGTGTACGCGGCGTTATTATAAGATGAATAGCCGTTATACGTATACGGGCCTGGGTTCACCGCGTACGTGGCGTTATAACTCTGTGATCCCGTTAAACACGGTTTGCCATCCCGGACTAGCACCGGCACCGCCACTCTCCTGGGCGGCGGCGGGTGATGGTGTCCTGCCATTTCCAGTGTTTTGTCTTGACGCTGTCGCTTGCATTTGTATCTGCGGTTCTGAAACCAGATTTTGACCTGCGTCGATGTCAGTTTCAGGGTACTAGCCAAATGTTCTCGCTCGGGAGCCGATAAATAGCGCTGCTGTTTGAAGCGCCGTTCGAGCTCGAAGACCTGCGCCTGGCTGAAGAGAACCCGCGGCTTCCTGCGCGTCCTCTGCCGCTGTGCGCGCTCCGTGTCCGAGTGCACCTCACCCTCACATTCCGGGGATCTGATGATAGCACCGCAACTTTCTGTAAAAACGGGAGACACAAAACACACACAATGCTAACTTGGTTAACTCTCACTTAACGTTATTCATACAAGCATTTCCTTGCGTAAACAAAAGATTTTTGCGGTGAGTCTGGATATGCAGTAGGCCTTGATCCACACTATCTGTCACTTAAGCATGCTCACAGACAGTTGTTCAGAAATTATGTAAAATAAAAGTATCATTTGAATTGCATTAGCAATGTATGTAAACTATAGTTACAGTGAGATCCAATATCACACGAAACAAAAAACTATTCATAAGAGTTTGTGCAAATTTTAAATTACATTAGACTTTAGATTAGTCACATAATTATATAGTGCAATACATAAACAGTAAACAAGTGGTCAGTCAATGTAATTTATATATATAGCCTATATTTTATATATAACAAAGTGTCTTAATGTGTACGATGTCTCTGCAGGATTAGATCTATAGAAAGTATCTGTAGAAAGATAATAACATGCAATATTCACTCTAAATATTATTATTATTATATATAACACAGCTTTATCATAATTGTATAACTATCATGAGCACATACTTTAACGAGGTTGTTTGAAGACGCATAAAAACAGGCCTACCACATGGTTTTTCGAAGCTGCTCTTTTATGTAATCACAAAACAGTTTTTCCCCCTTTTCAAAAAGTTTAAATTGTTGCATTTTTGAAAAAGAGTTTGGCAGGTCTGATTTATGCATTTTCCAATGCTAGTCAATGTAAAAAAAAAAAAAACGAATTAAATATAGTTCTATAAAGCTGTACGATTCATGCAATATTTAGTATTTGTACACATAATATTGTACTATTCATCAAAAATACAATGACACTTTGAATATTTTTTCTCGCTTTGAATCTTTTTTTTCTAACCCTGTCATATTTAGAGCCACGAGGAATTTGAGCTCCTCGTCAGTTTCAAATTCAGATTCAAATTCATTCACGTCATTTGTAAAAACACAAATCACCCACTGGTTTCGTGGTCCTCAAGTTCATCTTCAAGTTTAGTGTCGACGTGTCCCAGGGCCGGATGGACGAACATCGGAGGGGAAAGGCTGCTCTCCACTAAGCTATCCTGCATGGAGAGCGAGTTCAGAAAAGACATCTTCTCGTCGTTGTCTGAGAAGCCGGGGCTGTCTCCACCTCCGAGAAAACAGGATGATGGTGCCTGAAATCTCTCCTGCAGTTCCGGATGCAGTTGTGCGTGGTGTTGCGCGGGATGCAGAGATTGAAGGTGGCGAGATTGCTGCTCCAGTTTCAGTATATCCTTCACAGAAAACGGCGTTGATGTAACCGGGCTCGGAAGCATCATCAGGCGCTGTTGGATTACATCTACAATGTTATTCCTGATTCAACTGGAAGCTTCGAGCACTAAGCCTTGTTGAACAATTGTTTAGATAAGCAACAATATCAAGTAAACATACCTAAATGTGTCGATTAATCTCCCATTTTGTCATGGCTGCTTGATTTGCATGAAGAGAGGTGAAGACCGCCACTCGTCGGTGTAAAACTGTTGTGTGTTTTTCTTGGAGTCCGGCAGCACAAGGCAGTTCTGCTGCCCGGTGATGTCACGTTACCGGGGCGGGATGTAATGATCCTTCCTACAATCCACAGAGGAAACGCATATACTGTTTCATACAAGCACAAAAACAGCCTCTAATATCACACGATGCATTTTCGATAGCTACATCCAGACCAACGTAATCACTTATGCATCCTTGAAAAATAAAAGTTCTTCAAATATTCCGCAGCTCAACAGAGAAGCTTATTCTCACGAAGAACGTTGTTTTACTGTACTGTTTGTTAATGATTCTTTGGAGATGAAACATTTTTGTGTCACATTATAAGTTTTTCAGATCAGTATTGATTTAGATGCTTTTATAAACTCTAGAAAAAGTTCTTTATAGCGTCATATCGAATCATTTTAGGTTCCAATCGCAATCTTTGATTTTAATTTTAAATTGTGTCTTTCGAAAACCCCTACAAGAGTTTGTAAGGAGTAGGCTTGGTATATAATATAGCTCAAGCATAAATTCTCCCACGAAGTCTTTATGAAAATATAAATCATGTTAAATGGCTCGTGCGCATCTGCTCAATGCAAATCTATCTGTTCTGCACAATTAAAAATATATTTTGAAACATATCTGTGATAAGACTGAAGTATGTCTCCTTTACAATACACTGAACCAAAAATAGGTTTGTATCCTGATGCCATATAGGACAACATTTTTGAGTTCTTGTAAGAACCCAGAAACAAAAACACTGATCTGAAGAAGCGATAATGTGACATCAAGTAATGTATATATTATTAATGATATATTATGTGTTCCATATGCCTCAAATGATAACTTCCCAAAAGCGTTCTTATGAGGAGGCTGAGTTGCTAATAATAATTGAAAAATAATTAATTTTAAATCAGCCGCATATTCTGTGTTTTCTCTGGAAAAGACGCTTAACCCTGCTGCTGCTATTATCCCATTTAGATCTGACCTGCTCCACACTTGTGTGCCATTAGACAGTCAAGCTGGAGCAAAAACAGCTGCAGACTTTTGACAATTAAGCAGCAAGCGGATTTAAACATAACTTTGTTTGTGCGTGTGAGACAAATGGTGTCTGCATGTGTGTGTGTGTGCGCGTCTGTATGAAAGAGAATGGCCTTAAGTAGTTCTAGTTTTCTAAAAATGTTTTTTAAATTAGAAAATAAATTTTAAGAATAGTAGATTTCTTTTAGTGGTCAGACTTACTGTAATTTATTTTCTATGGAAACGCAACAGCTTTATGTATGGGAAAATATGTCGATTCTGTCTAATCTTGATTCCAAGCTCTTCCATATCTTCTACTTTATGTATGTTATGTATGTTATTTATTTATTTATGTGTGTTTACGTGTTTATTTGTTATTATTAGTATTAGTATTATTTTTCCTTTGAATGTTGTGTTTTGTTGATAGAACATAATTCTCTCTTCACCCCTCCAAAAGTTGTAAACATGATAAATGATTTGCGAATGTACTTTTCGCATTTGCGTTTTGATCACGCACAATTAGGTAGAAATAACAATAATTGCAATTGTAAAATTTAATTACTCTACCGCATCGATTACCTCATTTTCACTAAAACGAATATTACACATAACGTTAATTTTTTTTTTTCATGTTGTTTCATCTGTTTTAGTGCCTATGACTGATTGGAAACTAAATAGTTTTTAATTCGTAATCTCAAAAGTTATCCAGAGCCATTTTGGAGACTTCATTTACGTAGAAATCGTAGGTTTTATATAATTTTTCCCCATCCTGTATCCAGTCCCAGGTATCGATCACTTATTGTGAGGAGGGTCCGCAGGAAACCTGTTTGAGGGCGCAATGATGCGCATCGGTGTCTCTCTGAGCTCCTGCTCCGGCGCCAGAGACAAAAGCCTGCAAGAGACTAAGAAGAAGAGAAAAGAAAAGGAAAGAGAGACGAGATTATCTCATCCGTTAGCTATCAACAGTGCTGTTTAGATCAGCTTTATGTCCTCCAGTCCCAAGACTAATGGCTCAGGAGGAAAGTCGGAGTGGAGGGCTTCTAGCTTTTCTCTTATGGCAAGGTACATTAATTGCATGCTATTTGTTATAATTCACTCAAAACTCATTGCCTTGTGTTTTTGAAATAAGGATTTGATTATGATACCTTATCTTTGTTGGCCGCGTGAAACATGCAGTTGGTGTACTCTTAGGCAGTGGGCCTAACATTTTGTTTAGGTTTTTGATTTATGCTACTGCACCCTCAGAGAGATCAGTTCAAAAAGTGTTTTTCTTTTAAACCAGCACCACTTATCTGTCACGGTTTTTTAAAAATGTTTCCCACACACCATGATAACTCCATGTGTGCTGACACGATGACAAACACCATAGAACTTTTTGCTCGTGTTTGGTTGACAAAACGCAATTTAAATTAAAAACAGATTACAAATAGGCTAATATTAATGCAAGTGTCCCCTAAAGGCCCACGACCACAGCGTTAGAGTGTGTCCGATCACAGGATTTGGAGGTTGTCGCGTGTTTTTATCTGATCAGTAGTGATCTTTGCCCCACACACGACTAAAGTGTGTGAGTGTTTTGTCTGGTTAATAGCACCATTAGGATGAGGAGAGTCTCAGTCAAGCATGAAGCCAAGCTGACCGTGAAGAGCGCATGTCTGCACAGGACTCTCCTCTGGAGTCTCCAGTGTCCTGATGGATGGACATATTGATGATATCAACATCAGAATATATAGCAATAATTGAAACGCTTCCGTTCGGTTTGCCCGGCTTGCTTATATGTAGTCACTGTTAATGTCAGCTTTAATGTTGCGTTAGCCTATAAAATAGAATAAGGTCGAAAATAAATCAGACCACATTAAACACCACATCGAGGAATTTTAGAAACCTCGTTGCGCATGAATAAAAGATTTTTCGGTGTCCATTTGGAAAAATATATTGGCATCTGTTCAGCCTATTATAGGCTATTATATTATATTATATTATATTATATTATATTAGACCGTTTTGTTAACCCCCTAAAATGCATTTATCTAATACATAACTTGCGACTAAATATTTTGTAAAGCCAACGTAAACAAATTAGTGGTTTTGTCAAAGTCAAAAAATATAAGCTATTAGCCTAATGAAATAACTGGAATTAATTTTAATGGTCATATCAGAACATGTTTTCACGTTTTAGTTTTTACAATATAGCTATTTCTATCTGATCGCATGATAATATTGGGTCAAATTCCTTAAATTATAAAATACAGGACGTTTGCATAACATGAACGTAAAATATTGATTTATTTTAGTTAAATAGCGTATGTAAGGAATTTGTTTTTCTCATATTGAACTATTTCATGTTGCGGCTATTAATTTTGTTAATTTACGTGTTTGCAGGATATATTATGATTTTAGATTTTCATTTTTCAAATTATTGACAGTTTGTTGCCCGATTAGTTTTTGTTTACAAGTTCATTACTATGTCACACACATCTCGTGTAACTTTATGTTAATTATAATTTTCCTGTTAGTTGTTTACTTAGGCTATTTATACAAATATTATCCATCTTTTACCAATAGCTTCAGCCACTGCACAACAAATAATGTATCTTAAATTGTCCCGCTCTCCAAAATATTTACTGTATGGCGTTTTAGTGTTTTAAAAAAAGAATCATCCAATTTTTAGAATTAAAAAGACTCATAAAAACATAATGTCCTGTAGTAGCTACCCAAAATACTGAGGTACCGAAACGGTTGCGTGCCGATGCCAGTCCTTAAAAAAAAAGAAAAAGGTTTTAAGCCCATGTTTATGTAAAGGAAGAGCCTGTTTCCTGGACCTAACAAAACCCAGGCCTGAGCACCATGACAGTGAGGCGGTCAGCAGAGGGAGGGAGAGGCCGATAGATCATCTTCATCTGGACACTGACTGAGGTTAGATGTAGAGGTAGCAGAAGTGGGTCAAGGGCCTGCGTCTTTTCGGACCATCAACTGCTCATTGACATCACAGCATTCTGTACAAACTCAAAGCCAGCGAATGCTGTGAACATCAGGAGAGTGTTTAGGCTCGAATCCAAAGTCTGTGAGAATAGAATGTGAATTCATGTTCATGAGCTGAGAATATGTTTTAGAGGAATATCTGCGCTGTAAATATGAAAAGAACTCGAGGTGTTTTAAAGCAACTGTAGCCGATGTGTTTTTGTGTATTTTTGCGACTTTAGAGCCCCCTACGACTAAGTGAGTGGAATTCACTATCGTCATTACAGTGGATAGCAGATCCAAAATCGCGTACTCTCTCAGAAAGAATAATTACTTACCGGCTGTTTTTTTCTTCAACGCGTTAGTAAGCTTATGCGTGAGACTTCCGGTGCATTAGCCGCTGTAACAGAAGAATGTAAAGTAAACGGTAAAACTGTTTGCGCTACAAACCAGTGTGCTCGTAATTAAAACAATACATTAAAATAATATGATAAGACAGTCTAATTTGCAATATTGAGCAGTTTTGTGCAGCTAAAAATACAAACCCATAAAATGTACAAATGGCCGCGTCCGTTCTTACGAAAAAAAAAAAAATAATAAAAATAATTTGGTCACCAGTGGCCTCATGGGATAGTAACGTGTCCATCGGAAATAACAGCTCAGACATTTTGCTTACTGTTTTGTGACTATTGTAAATTCGGACATACTACTATGATCACATAGACTGCTGATTTTCACGTACTTTATAGTAGGGAAGTATACGATTTAGTATGCAGCCAAGTATTTTTTTAGTGCCGTAAAGCAATCTTCCCTTTTCGCACCCGCTTACCAAACTCCCAAAATAGACGTTTGGGGTGGAGAATGTGGGAAAGAAACAGGAGACATTTTCCATATTAGAAGTAAGTGTACAATTAACTAACATTTAAAGTTTTATTTTTAAACATGTGCGTATAGTTGCTAAATAAATGTTCCAAAAGGTTTCATTTTTGGTTCCTGAAAGAAGCGTTCAGTGAGCGGTTCTTTAAAGAACCATATTTATCTGCTATAAACAAGCTTCTGTGGAATTGAAAGCTTTCTTAGATGGTTTTCGTGGAATCAGAGATGCCAATAAAGAGCTGTTATTTTAAAGCAAGACTGCACACAGGTGAGGACTCGTTCGCAGTGGCCAACTAGAGGAAATTTCCTCGCACGATTCTCAACAGGCCCAGAAAACCTTCAATATATACAGAGTGCGTATCTGAGGAGGTGCAGATCCTGTTAGGTCCCGGAAGGTGAGTCTTATCAGCTCCTGGTTTCAGGCCGTGTGCTGCGCCAGGCCTTGGGACCATTGTGCATCTGACCCAGCTGTATGACTGATAGCCTTCCCCGTTTCTGCCTCAGACGGGGAGGAAAGGAGGGAGGCGAGGCTCTGCAGCACCAGACATTCCCTGTCACACCAGAGCTCTGAGTTAGGGAGGTCTGGTCTGGAAGCCCGCTGACGGAAGTCAGGCCAGGAGAAATCCACACAGCCTCCTGGGACTAATAAATTAGACAGCTGTATTTTCCCTCATGGCCTTAACCCTGCAGGTGTGTGTTTGTATACATGTGCGCAAATTACAGAGCGTTTAGCCTGTAATGTGTGTGACCTACGGCGTGGGTAATGCGGTGAGAGAGGAAGGCCGTAACCTAAATATTCGATTACAACAGACAGGGGTGATTAAGACGCAGAGTAGCTACACAAAGTCGTCGAGTGGGATGTGAACGGCTAGATTTCCTCTTTTTTTGTCTAAACATTCCCTGGGCCGTGCCAGAGAGGCAAAAATAAAAGGAAAGGTTGCTTCAAGTTCATCTGACCACTGGTATGTGCACAGTTTACAAAGATTGTCATTCAAACAATAATACAATTAATTTTATTCAGATTTATATGTTGTTCATTTGGGGATGCACACCACATGACCTTCCACTGGATAAACATGTTGCGAGCGGGGAGCCTGTGTTACTCAGAGCAGCCAGTGTGGCGTCTCCCATCAAACTGACAATTTGTTTCTATTCGAGCATGAGATCCCATTCATTCGCCGTCGCAGCTGTAAATAAAAAGGAAGCTCGTTTCTGCTCCTACATTTTCCTCGAGTTTGGAACGGCTCGTTTCTGTTGGGAAATAGACCGTTGTGAGCAGCCCCTGAGATTGCAGTCCTGGGAATCCCTTGGTTTGTGCAAGCGGGCCTAGTCGATCGATTGACGAATGTGATAAACAGTTTGTGGCGTCATTTCCACCACAACCGACAGTTTTGCCCCAATGATGTTTTTACGAAACTTAGTGTATACTTGGTTACCAAAAAGACAACTGTGGGAATGTGAAACGAGAGAAGAAAAATCAAGTTCAAAAGTAAAAAAATAAGATCTTTTTAGAAGCACGATAGCTCTGAAATGGTTCAAATGTCATCTCCACCACAGACGTTTGCCAAAGAAAAAAAAAAAAAATCATTTGAGATGGAAACGTTTCAGAACAAACACGTTAGCATAAGACACATTAAATAATAATAAGACTTTTTTATTATTAGGCTATACTAAAACTCTTATTAATTGTAACAAATGATTAAACTGTCTTTCTAAACACATTCAAGTGGAAAAGACTTGTTGAAATCAGATTTATGATCTTTAATGTCTTTATTTGCTTGGCTTCTTAAGTAAAAAAATGGCAGTATGACAGTGTAGGACGAAAAAAGGAAAGATGAAAATTCTCAGAAGTATTCATAGCAGACGTGTAGGAACTTGCAATCTTCCAAGTTGTCAGGCGCTGTGATTGCGATGGATTTCTTTCATTGCCGTGACTTTACTATTTATTGCTGAATAATCAGAAGTATTAGTGTGCTACATTTATAATCTCTGAGACCATATAGATGCGGTTTCTTGTCAAATCTGCTTTGCAAATATTTGTGCGATTACACATTTGTCAGAACTGCTAATTCAAACAAGCATAATTGTGTGGTTTCACAACCTCTGAAAACCATGGCAAAGAGACTCAAGGTTTGTTGTGTTTCATATATTTTTTATGAGCTACAATCCCAGGCTCTGAATCTGGTGCCTGAAGTAAATAAAGGCTAATTGTGGACAGCTGCATGTATCAGCTATGTTTCTGCTGCCATTATGACATGTTTGTGGTAAAGTATGAATTAAGACAATGTTTGTACGGCCCTTTCGTGTATGTTTATTTGTTCTTTTCAATAAGACGTAAACCAATTGGTGGCAGCAGACTTGTAGACATGAGGTTGCACTTCCTCCCATTGTTTAAAACGGTCAGATCGAAAAGTAGTCGAGGTCAGAATTGGAAGAAAAGGAACATCTGTTCACTATTCAGACAGGCGTACGCATATCTCTGTTTTGCTACAATGGAAGTCATATAAGTAAATGTTTTCGGCCTTCATAGGGTGTGACTTGTTCTGTTTGTACAGAACTATAATGGATTAGCCTTTCAATGAGTAATGACACTTTAATCACACTTAACAGCACTTACGCATCATACTTTCATTCATATTGACACACATGGCTGTAACCACCATAGACACTGAGGAGGACGCTTCATCTCACTGTTCAGATTAGAATTGGTCGATTCTTAAGATGACGGTTATTTCTTCAGTGTTTATGTCCCAAGTGTTACTTTTGGAAACGTTTTGTTTAATGAAGATCACATTTACAATGTCTAAGAATTGCTGTAATCATTCAAAAGTCTTTTATGTGTTGTTTTTAGTGATTTGCAGACCTAGGCTATATATCTTATACATTATGTAAATTACATCTCGATAATCACAAATGAATTACGGTCAAACCAAAATGTATTCAAACACCTTTATCACAATTTATTCGCTATAGTTTAGAAAACTCAAGAGATAAACTGTGTCAGAGCAAACTCATCTTGACAATGTCAGATAACTTTGATAACAAAAACAGTCAGGTTAAAGTGTCAAATCAAAATTTTGGTCCCCAATTTGTATTCATTTTACTGGTAGTCCACTGTATGAAGAATTTTTCGGGGATAAAATGTCACAGTTTACTTTATTTTGCTATCCTCACTTAAATAAATGAACTATAGTGTCCTGCACCCACTAGTAAAAAAATACTGAACATTACATCTGGTGTCTGAATGAATTTAGATTTGGCTGTATTAAAACAAATGTCCCACAGTTGATATTCGCAATAACCAACAATTTTTTAAAGATGTTAGTGTTTGTGTTGGTTACCAAATAGTATTCTCTGTGAAAAATCAAGGAAACATTACTCATGAATATGATCATGTGTTTAAGATATATGATTTTTTTTTTCATAATATTGTTTTCAGTACTTATTAGAAATCTAGTTTAATTTTATCATTGTATGAAATTTATAAGAATTTATCATTTGAAAATTACTAGTAATAACTAATTAATAGAATTTACAACTCGTGATTTCTCAAAAACATTCAAGATTTATAAAATCTACATATTTTTTTCTTACAAAACAGCATAAATATGACTTTTTCAGACAAAATAAATGAACTTTACTTGCATAAATAAAATCATTTTAGAATAAGAAAATAAAACATTTTTAAATAAATTCATACAATAAAATAAATATTTCATTTGTTCACCTGCGTGTCATCTGACCGCTAACCGACAAAAACTGTCAGAAAAAGATTACATTTTTAAAATCTTAACTTAAAAGCTTAAAATGTACTTGGCTGTACTTTTAGCTATTTCATTTACATTTAAACCATAAAAATGTCAAATAAATAAACTAATAAAAGCAATCAAAATAAGCATTACTAACAAATCATCAAATTACTGTTCATGTGAATGTTTTGTTAAAATATTTGTATCAAATAAATCTAAATTCATATTAAATAGATTATAAATGAAAAAGGAATCAAAATAAAACAAAAGTATAAACTAAGTTTTTTTTTTTAATAAACACTATTAATTTATATATATGAAACTATCATATATATAGATTAAATTATGTTTAAAATGTAATTTTACCACAGAATGCTATTCAAAACAAAAAACGTGGTGGAAATGTTGCTTTATAATATTAGGAGACAAATTCAACTAGAGTGATTATTATTTAAAATAAATATTAAATGAAATAAAATTGAAAACTGTTACATTGATGTAAATATATGATGTTAAAATATATTGAAATTTAAACTTAAAAATTAAAGAAAATAATAAGTAGTATCTGATAATAAAATACCATGTTAAAACGGCCATTGAAACAATTACGTTTGGTGGTTGTCCCAATCCTAAATACGCGGTTACATTCTTGCTAAATTACGATTTTCGGTGATGTCAGATGAAATATGTGTTGTTGGACCTTTTAGCCCATTTCTCTAAGTACAACGTATCTCTTACCAACATGTCCCTCATAACATGCCCACTCTGGATCTTTAAGAGGTGTCTCCTGCTACTTTTTTTTTTCTCTCTCTCCCCTTTCTTTATTCTCTCTTTTCTTAAAGAGTGACTCATGATATTTAACCTACTTACTGAGCTCCACCTATAGCAGCTCGGTAATAGGAACGTCTCGGGTCCGCAAACTCAGAATGCAGCAAAGGGAAAACATGGTGGTCTTTCAGTCAAGTCCATCAAACAGAATTGATGAAACCGGCAACAGAAAACAAAATAACCAACATGGAGTTTAGAAAAGGCCCTCACTCAGCGAAGTGCGCTGACCCCTAGCAGGGAGGCTAATGTAACACGTGAACAACACGAGAAGGTCCTACACTGGAATGTCGCTCTGTGTACATGTTTGGTATGAGTTGCTGACTTTCCGTCATGGTCCATGCATGTTTTTGAAGTCAGGAAGACTTCTCAAATTCTACCTTTTGAACACTGTTTTGTGGAGTTCATTAGAAAGGAGCTGATCATTATGCAGCATTTCAGATGTTTGTTGATGTTATTGCAAACTTATAATGTTCCGATGTTTTTATATTTGTTGAGGCGGGTCTCTAACGAATGCTCTTTGATATGGTATTAGTTGACAGAAGCTGCAAACCATTCCCCAGGAGGCACTTGTGTCATATGCTTCTGTGGCCTCCGCTCTTCTCTCAGCCTGTCTCTCTCTCTGTCTGTCCCCAGGCCAACAAACTTTGTGCTGGAAGCTTCAAATCCTATAATTACAAAGCTGACAGTTAACACACAGGTAAGCTACCCTTACTGACCGGCAAAGAATGCAAACATCTTCTGCATGGGGTTGAGAGACGGAGATGGAGGCCATGCTGCAGGTGTAGTTACTCCTCCATATCTCCTGGGGGTTGTGAGGGCATAAGATCATCTCAACACAAAACTAAAAGAGTAATCTTATCCTAAATCATTATCTGTGTTATCATTTAAATTATGCACATGACATACTGTTTTATTGGTACGTTCATTCTTAAAAACAAGATTCTTCACTGGCGTCTGAGCTTCCATGAAGAATTTGTAACATCTGTGGAATCTTACTATTGCACGAAAGGTTCCAAAAGATTTTTTTATGGTGATGCAATAGAAGAACTATTTTTGGTTCTCCAAAGAACCTTTCAGTTAACAGTTCTTATCTCGTGTTAATCTTGAGTACCTATAGAGTAGTACTGCATCCTTCATATATTCAAAAGTCTTTAGTTTTATCATATTTACAAAACAATGATACAGCTTTGTGATTCTCTCTGAAAACAGACGAGCTCCTGGAGGCACGCCGTGGGCGGAGCTAAAGATTGACCAGCACTCGTGCCGCGATTGCCAATAAAAACCGACATTTGATGTCTTTTCACTTACCATCTGCTATTCTGAATCATGACCTGGATCTTTTATAGCTGAGACCGCTCCATCTTTAAGTATCAAACGATGTGTAAATCCAATGTGGAACTGGACCTCGTTTATAAAACGTTCATTAAAAAACAAACTGCATCCACTGTTCTTCGGCAAGCTGAGCATGGTTATCTTTGCCTTACAACCAAAAACAAACTTTCTTTAGAGACATTCTTCCCGAGTGAGGCCCGCGCAGCAGTGCAGCGGAAAGAAGCTCGTTGATGAAACTTGTAAGAAACCCAGAAGTGTGTATTTGGCATAGAAATACTCTGTTAGGGGCTGTTCACATGTCGCTTCTTTTGCGCGCTCAAGTTATTTCAAATACACACACCATTGTCAAATACCACACTTTTCAAAATGCCGCAGGAGCACCGTGTGTCATGTGACAAGAACCAACCAATCAGCTTCATCCTTTCCCGTAACAACATTGAAAGCTCAGCCAAGGTGGAGGAATAGCTGATCACAGCTGTACCATTTATCCTTTGCTGAAACTTCCGCATCTTCAAGGAGAATGCAGGTTATTGTTGCTTAGCAACGGCAGACGCCATGGGAGCGCAAGCGGCGCGCCTAGCGTTTTCCACGCGTTTTTAGGCGCGACATGTGAATGGCCCCTTATACGTCCAAATCGTTTTTTGAGACTTTGGGACCAGACTGTTTAGCATCAGAATTCAACTCTTTAACAGTGTAAATAACTTAACATGCATTAAAACAACATGCTTAAAATAACTTTAAAATTACTTTTTCTTCTTAGTGTGAAAAAAAAAAAAAAAAAAAAAAAAATTAAGAGGGTATTGGAATAACTAGATTATCAAAATGTTCTTTAAACTATCAAAAATGGTTATTTTAACCACTGTTCACTGGAAGGTTCTTTGAGGGACCTAAAAAGGTTCTTCTATGGTAGTATTGTGAAAAAACAGCTGTCTGAACCTTCATTTTTAATAGTGTTTAGAACCATATAAATACTTTCAATGGTTGCATAATTAAATCATTAAAATCCTAGGAGTTTGCAAGTTATTTATATGATTTGCTCACATTCTCACAAAACAAACAATCACAGTTCTTGAAATACAGGTCTGGGTTGTGCAGGTGATTTGAGGTGATAAGTTATCTGATGGTGCTGCCACTCTCTCTAAGAGGGAGATGGCAGTTTCATATCTTTTTCAGGTTCATATCTTTCGCTAATAGCAGGTCAAGACTCAAGAGAAGTAAAAGCGTGATCGTTTAAACTGACAAAAATCAAGGCTTGATTTTAAAGATATAGCTACTGGTTGTTTGGAGTGGCTTTCCAACAGGACCTATTCTGATGTCCTAAAAGCACATAGTCAAAAACAAAAGATAAACCTAAACCTACTTTAACCTTTTTTAAAGTTTAAATGTTTTATGATCAAATTTTAGCCGACTTAAAAATTGTGGTGGACAATTAAGGAAAGAAATAATGGAAAAGTAGTAAGATAATGAACAAGAGGTCACACATTTTTAGAAACCTTCATGATATAAATATACCACTAACAGAACAGCTCATGTTTCCCTTTTCCCTCTTGGGCCTTGAATTATGATTCCATTAGAGACCTTACAACAGATCACAAGTGTTAACATGTGGGACAGTAGCAAAAGCTTAGACCACCACCTTGTGGCGTCACGAGACATTACATACGAAATACGTTTTTTTCTTCTTCTCCAAAAATAAGGTTTAGCTTTTGGATTTCTGGATGAGTTTAACTGTAAATCTTATTTCAGTATAAAAAGCCTAACTGTTGAGGTCAGTTTTGTAAAACTCAATCTACAAAGGGACTGTTCTCACTGTCTGTATACTTTATATACATGGTGCAAACTGCTGTCCCACAACCAAATAACACATTTAAAAGGCAGTTAAATATTCAAATCTTAGATATTTACTAAGATCATGTTATTATGTATTGAAACCCACAATAATATTTAAAATATCAATAAATCTAATATATATAAAATCATTTAGTTGGTGCTTTTACCAACAGGTGGCTGTTCCAATCCCTAACCCCTGAAAATGATATTTAAATATTTTTTTGCATTTTATTCCATTGTTGTTTTTTGAAATATCTTTTTGATTTATTTTTAATTTTAATTTTTAGATTTTTTTTAAATAAATATGTATTCTATATTTTCTTTCATCTTCTAGTAAATTGAATGAAACTTTATGTAAAAAAATAATAAATAAATAAATAAATGTCACTACCAAAACAGTGTACGTTTTAGTCTATCAGAGACTGATTTTAACTACACCCCTACATTTATGAGTAGGAAATATTTATGTGTCAGTCTCTCTCATAGCTACATGGTGAGTAGTACATCATTTTGATGTAAATGTGTTCAAAAGTCTAAAATCTGTGTGTAACTTTAAAGAATGCCACTACTGAACACCATTTTGCTATAATTAAACACTTTTTTGATAGTTATTCCATAACATTTAGTTTTTATATGTGTACAACTGTTCAGAACTGTTCTAACTAGCCATGTGCTGATTAGCATCTTTGAGCTAGGTTCAAAAGTATCTAAAATTGTCACTACCGAAACAGTCACAAAGCATTTGGTGAAGTTTACATCTAGTAGTGACATCTTTATTTTTTTAGGTGTTATCCTGAAATTGTCACTACCGTAACAGTCAAAACGAAACATGTCATCATTGTTTCGGTAGTGACAAAGGGGAACACATAATCCAAGTACAGTTATGCACATTTTTAGTAAAATTTTAGTATGGTTTAGTAGTGTTTTAGTATTTGGGTTAAAATTTTGTAATGTGATGTGGTTGTTACCAAAACATACTGTCACTAGTGAAAATGTGCAGTCTTGACTGAGACATGGGATGTTTTGTCGAAAATAAAGTATACTGAATTATCAGCTAAGATGTAATGATGTAATTCAAACTAATAAAACCTTAAAGGAGAAGTTCAGTTCATGTCTTTATTTCTTCATTCGTAAAGAAATAGTTTTTTTCAGGATTTCTCTACATATAGTGGACTTCTATGGTGCCTCTAAGTTTGAACTTACAAAATGCAGTTTAAATGCAGCTTCAAAGGGCTCTAAATGATCTCAGCCGAAGAAGAAGGGTCTTTTCTAGCAAGACGATTAGTTATTTTCTAAAAAAATTTACAATTTATTTACTTTTTAACCTAAAATGAAAACTAGTCTTGTCTTGCTCTGCGTGAACTCTGTGTATTCCGGTTCAAGACAGTTAGGGTAGGTCGAAAAACTCCCATCTCATTTTCTCCTCCAACTTTAAAATCACCCTATATTGCTGCAGAAGTACCAACGCAGTGTTTACAAAGTGAACGTGCAAAGAAGATCAAAAAACCTTTACAAAAACAGTGATGTTGGATGATTTTGAAGTTAGAGAGGTAAAAGAGATGGGAGTTTTTCAACCTACCGGAATACACTGAGTTCACGCAGAGCTAGATCATTTAAGATTAAAAAGTATATAAATTGTAATTTTTTTTTTTTTTTTTTTTTAGAAAATAACCGATTGTTTCGCTAGATAAGACCCTTATTCCTTGGCTGAGATTGTTTAGAGCCCTTTGAAGCTGCATTTAAACTGTATTTTAGAAGTCCACTATATGGGGAGAAATCCTGAAATGTTTTCCTCAAAAATATTTATTTCTTTATTCCAAAACTTTCTGAAAATACAATATGAGAATTAACAGCACAATTACTAGAAATGTGTAAATTAGATATTAAACAATACACATCCATACAAAAATTTTTTTTTCTGTGACGTAACTATAAATTTATTTATTTTTGTGACATCTATCCAAAACATGTGCTCTGTTTCATAGATTAAATTTGCTTTGAGTGATATTTTACCACATTAATGTACATGTATCGAGTTGTATATAGATATAGCAAATTCAGTTGTGTTTTTGGTTGATATCTGATGGAAGGTGGAAGTACAGAGTACTAATATCATCATTAAAGTGAACTAAGCAGGATATTATGAAACTTTTGTTTTGATAAACGCAGATAACAGCCATAAATTACACAACTTCAAATATGATCCAGATAACTGGATATGGACGTCGAATAACTGCGTGGGAGTGAATGAAAACAACGCTGTCCATTGAAGCAAACGTAGCCCGCCCTCTCTACTTTTTTACTGGTCAAAAGGCACGTCACTCTTGCAAGTTCGAGTTCCCATTGGCCCCCGCAGTATTATCGAACGCGTTGTCTGATGACGTACCGGCTTGACCTTCCAATACTAAAAGATGATTGGGCAATCTTCGAGTCGAACATACACTTCTGGGTTTCTATTGGTTCGTTTAGACACGCCTGTCCTCCATTGCCCAAATCTCTCATCTGAAGGTTAAAGTCTTGTCTGTCTCCATCATACCGCACTTCAACCCAGCGGTACTTGCGTATCAGTCTTCCTCTTCTCGTTCATAAGTTGTAGAAATATTAACACAATATCATGTCGATATTTGGTGAAGTCCCGCAAGCTGCTCCTGTCGCAGTGTTTAAACTGACAGCAGATTTCCGTGAAGATCAGAATCCCAGCAAGGTGAATTTGGGAGTCGGAGGTGAGAGATGCGCTTTATATCAACACAAACACACACACACCTTGCATTCCAGAACATACGTATATGAATGTCAGTGTGTGTTTATTGTATGCTTTGGCCATGCACACAGTTACATTCTTTCTATGACAACAGTAGGCCTCATCAGTAATAAGAACTGAATACATCTGTCTGCCATGCTTCACTACAGCTCATTGCATTTAATAATATATTTTTTATTAATAAGAGTGAAATATAGACTGTTTTAAATGGTTATGATGGTGGTGCACGGCACGTGATTTCAGATCAGCTGTTATCTGAAACCAAGTAACAGCATCCGTAACATGAGATACTCCATGCATGATTTGACATTAGCTGTTATATTCTTAACTGCATGACATGTATATCATTTTATACTATATGCAATTCATGCATACAGATGTGATATTGATTGATATTTTATATACATATATTGGAATTGGTAGACTAATATAAACTTGGTCTGAGTGTAGAAACTACATGCATAAATGCTTAATGCATGTTTAAAATGCATTATTTAGAGAATTTAAAAATGACTTTTATTGACTCTTATTGATGACTTTTATGAACTTTTATTTGTTATTTGTATTTAAAGATATATATTATTATATTTAATTATATTATAGTATATATTTAATTTAATGTGATGTATTGTATTATGATCAGTGACCTGACATTTAAACTAAAGTCATTGCATTTAGCTCCAGAGGCATTTAGGGTTTCTAAATATATTGAAGGATAAAGTTACTCTTCCAGCGTTGGTGGTTTCTATTGGAGACCAGTCCCAAGTGCAGTGCTGTTAACCGGGGATGAATAGATTGTGTCATGTCAACAGTATTATTGTGTAGAAGCGGTCGTCATGTGTCATCTGCTGTTTAGTTATTCCTGATCCCGGTTAGAGAGCTTGACCTCGGAGGATTCTGGGAGGATTATCTTTATCTTCCGCTTTTCCTGACATCCTGCCGACACCATGACTCCCGAGATTCTGAGGCACGAGCAGAAGATGAAAGTCAGATCCCTGAAAATCCCTGAGTCATGATTGTGTGGACTGTTTTTGAACACCTCCCCCTGGCCTGTGGTCTTTCCTCAGATTGAAATGATTATCTTTCTTGAGCAACACGGAACACTGATTTCATGTGCTTTCTACAGACATTTACAGTGTGTAACTATGTCTTGTCATACGTCTGCAGAAGGTGACAAAAATATGCTTCAGAATATACTACTTTTCTTTTCTTTAATTTTACTAAACCAAATATGTTGCACCATAAATTGCTCGTCAGTCTGATATTCGATATATATATGTATTCCGACATGCAAGATTTAGTAAAATCATTCCTCTGCTTCACAGTCTTTTGATTAAAAAACTTTACCCGTTTATGTACAGAATTGAATGTCATTTAAATACATTTTGTTTCCCATTTGTTCAGGATTTTTCATTCAAGAATTGCATCAGGACATGAACAAAACGTGTTGATGTCGAATAAGCTAATTTTGCTCTTGGGTAAAAGTTCACAGATAAATCCTAATCATAGGCAACCCTGATAAAAAAGGAACAATTACGCATGACAGATATTGATTAGATAGGAATTAAGGAATTAAGTTCAAAAGTTTGGGGTCTGTAAGATTTTTAAAAATGTTTTTTGAAAGAAGTCTTTAATGCTCAACAAGGCTGCATTTATTTGATAAAAAATGCAGTAAAAAAACAGTAATATTGTGAATTACAATTGAAACCGTTCTATTTTCAGATATTTTAAGGATTAATTTAATTATGTTGATGAATAAAAAAATCAAAAGAACAGCATTTGAAACTGTCAATTTTGATCAGTTTAATGCGTCCTTGCTGAATAAAAGTATTAATAATTATGTGCACGAAACTTGAGTTGTAGTTTGTGTATTTTGCAGTCTGGTTTAAATGTTCATTCTCTTCCTCTCCTTAGCTTACAGGACAGATGAATGTCAGCCCTGGGTTCTCCCTGTGGTGAGAAAAGTGGAAAAGATGATCGCTGATGACCATAGTTTGAACCACGAGTACCTGCCCATTCTTGGCCTGCCAGAGTTTCGTTCTAGCGCATCTAAGATTGCTCTGGGGGCAGACAGTCCTGCCATCAAGGAAAACCGGGTCAGTATGGGTTATTCAATTTACTCCTATGATGGTAATTCTGAATTTTCAGCATCATTAATCAGGCTTCAGTGTCACATGATCCTTCAGAAATCATTCATTTTTTAGATTTAGCAAAAAGTTTATTTTAGACATTGTTTTGAACTGGCATCATTTAAATGTAGAGGTTTCTGTTGTTTTGTATTGCAGGTAGGTGCTGTGCAGTGTTTAGGTGGCACTGGTGCTCTGAAGATCGGAGCTGAGTTTCTTCGCCGTTGGTACAATGGAACTGACAACACAAAAACTCCAGTTTATGTGTCTGCACCCACATGGGGTGAGGAAAAGATCTAATTACACTTGGAAAATACAGTAAATATGTGTTCAAAACTGACAAAATGTATATAATAAGCAAGTGCACCATGAATCCATTTTCCAAACGGTGTTTTTGGCTTATCCCAAATTGTTGCTGGTTACTGTATGATGACTAAAATCACGAAATTGCCTTAAATTATTAGTAAATAAACTACAGAATGTTATTTTTTCTAATACACGCACAAATTGTTTGTATTCTGACAGTGCTGCATGAGCTTGTTAGCCAAGGTTCAAAGTCCAAAGCTTAATGAGAGAATCATTCATAAATCTGCTCCTGTCAACAAAAAGAAGTACAGGCATCTTATGTGGGTTTCCGCCAAAATGAAAGTCAACATTCATAAGTGTTAGTACTGTAATTCTTCTGTTGATCTGTAAAATAAAATTTAAAAAGTAAGACAAAAATAATGATAACAATAATTACAACAGCTCTGTTAATACTTATTTTAAGTTATATTGTGCTTTGTTGGTATGCTGTAATGTATACTATAATGTTAAAAATGTTCAGTGTTAAGTGAATATTTTTTGTTTGTTGTTTATTGTGATTGTTAATTGTTGTTTTGTGATTTGTTTTTTTTATTTATTTTTTCTTTGAAAAGCAAGACAAAACAAAAACATTTTGGGTTTTTAATTTTCTAACGTATTCGGTAATTGGCCTTCGGCCCAGTGTTTAATTTTGTTCGGTTTCAGCTTCGGACAAGAATTTTCATTTCTGTGCATCCCTATCCTAAATCACTATGGACTGTACCTGCGTGATTCGTCATGGACATAAATAGAAAAAATACAGACTGCAGCTTTAATTGACTACAGTATAAAGTATATGTTAATGTTTGCCTCAGAAGAGCTTAACTTTTTTTTTTATATGCTGATGTTAAGTTTAATAATTAACTTTGTTTTCATGTATTGTTGTCTCAAATGCTAAAATGTTCAGTTCAGTTTGTGATCTTTCATTCAAGAGAACCACAATGCCGTTTTCTCTAACGCTGGATTTGAGGAGATCCGTCCATACAAATACTGGGATGCAGGGAAGCGTGGACTCGATCTGGAAGGTTTTCTGGGTGACCTAGAGGTTAGTAGTGATTTCAAAATTCCATTGTCTTTAATGAAAACAAGCTTTTCGTAGTTACTTATTTATCAGTAATTGATAAATGTTATCTAAAAACCTTTTATTATGTGAAAAAGAAGTGTTGACCCTGACAGATTTTTTTTTTTCTACTGGGGTCAATCAGGGCATTAGTTTAGATTTTCTTGTTCTAGTGACATTGTCAATGGCTTTAAAAATGCTGTTTTTAAAAATATACAATTTGCTACCATTCTAGAAGTTTGGGGTCAGAAATATTTTTTTTAAATATGCACTTTCTATTTTATTTATTCACTTTTCATTAGCACTTTTATTCAGCAAGGATGTATTAAATTTATCTAAAGCGACAGTACATTGTTATTATTTTTTTTTATTTCAAATAAATGCTTCAGCTTTACCATAACAGGAATAATTTCAAAAACATAAAAAAGTGTACTTTTTGATATATTTACAAGGAAAACAGTGATCAGTTTTAAAATAATATTTGTTATATACCAGAGATGCCCAGACCCAGTTGGCCCATGATGACCTTTGATTTGGCCCTCAGTGTCATATTACAAGAGGCAGAATTTTATTTTTTTTTTTTAAGGGTTTTTGGCTTTTCAATATAAGAAACAATATTTGACCCTGGACCACAAAACCAGTCTTCAGTAGCATGGTAATATATGTGTAGCAATAGGCAAAAGTACATTGTATGGGTCAACATAATTGATTTATTTTGTGACAAAAATCATCAGGATATTAAGTAAAGATCATGTTCCATAAAAATATTTTATACATTTCCTACCATAAATATATCAAAACATAATTTTTCATCAGTAATATGCATTGCTAAGAACTTAATTTGGACAACTTTAAAGATGATTTTCTCAATATTTAGAATTTTTTTTTTGCACCCCTTAGATTCTAGATTTTCAAATAGTTGTATCTCGGCCAAATATTCCTATCGTAACAACCCATACATCAATAAAGCTTATTTATTCAGCTTTCAGATTATGTATAAATCTCAATTTCATCATAAAATTGCCCCTTATGACTGGTTTTGTGGTCCAGGGTCACATATAAATAATTTGATTGATAAATAATAATAAAAAAAAAACGTAATTAAAAATGTTATTTATTTATTTATTTTTTATTTGATACATTTTCCATATGATATAATTACATGTGAGATTTAATTTTGGCCCACAGCCCTAAGTCAAGTTTGATTTTTGGATCTTTGCATTAAAAAGTTTGAACACCTCTACTGTATACAGTATAATTGAAACTATGTCCTTCCTGTCAGAGTGCACCTGATCACTCCATCTTTGTGCTGCATGCCTGCGCTCACAACCCCACTGGCACAGATCCCACCCAGGACCAATGGAAGCAGATCGCTGATGTCATGAAGGTGAGACCATCACAACAACCCCACATCTGACTCAGATTAGAACACTGAAGCACATGGTACAAAAATGGACCTTAATTGTATGTAATAAGCCACTTAAGCGCAATGTGCAATTACAGCCTACTGTTGTCTAAATTTAACTCCTAGCAGTTTTATAAATACTAAGTTAACTATTGCATAATCACCTATAACCAACATATAATATCAAAATTGTAGTCATGTAAGACACCGAATTCTCCTGAAAAGTACTCTGTGTGGCAAAGATGTTATCTAACTTTTTTTTTTCTCTCATCTCTCTCTTCAGCGAAAGAGTCTGTTTGCTTTTTTTGATTCAGCCTATCAAGGTTTCGCCTCAGGGAATTTAGATAAGGACGCCTGGGCTGTCCGCTACTTTGTGTCACAGGGTTTTGAATTGTTTTGTGCCCAGTCGTTCTCAAAGAACTTTGGTCTGTACAGTAAGTGGTTCCAGCAGAGTTTATATTTGTTAGAGATTACATTTTAATGCCTTGCATTGTGTCATTGTTTTAAGCCATTTGTAAAGATAATCTGACTCCACAGATGAGAGAGTGGGGAATCTGACCGTTGTAGCCGAAGACCAAGACAATTTGAACCGTGTATTGTCTCAAATGGAGAAGATTGTTCGAATCACCTGGTCTAACCCTCCGTCCCAGGGTGCACGCCTGGTTGCCATCACACTCAACACCCCTGAACTCTTTGCTGAATGGTGAATGCAATTAAATAAAATATTACTGTACATGGTAGAAGGTTTTATTCATATTTTGGAACTCAGTATAATCAAATGTTCTTTGCAAACGGGTACTTTTTTTTTTTTTTTTTGTAGGGCTGTTTTTTTTTTTTTTTTACATATTGGGATGAAATGTGACCTGGATGTGTTCTTGACAGTTTTTGTGAGATTCACCAGTGTATATGTATGTTTAGGTTATGGGTTATTTATAGTCTGGCGTTTTTCCATATTTTTACAGGAAGGACAATGTGAAGACCATGGCAGACAGAGTCCTGCTCATGCGTGCTCAGCTGAAGGAAAAACTCAAAGCACTAGGAACTCCAGGAACCTGGGAGCACATCACTGAACAGATCGGCATGTTCAGCTTCACCGGACTCAACCGTAAGCATTTCCTTCTAGTGCTTTCACACCTCGTTCATCATCTGTTCTAACACAGCACTCACTAATGCTTTAGCTTCTGGTTATACACGTTACTACAACTGAAGATAAATAGTCGCTGTGGGTTCAAATATTTATTGAAAGTCTTAGACTTTGAAAGTGGTAGTAAAAGTAGGTAAATGCTTGTACTAAGAACATAGTTCTTAGAGAAAATTAAAAGCTAGTACTGGGGAAAAAAAGTTAGTACTTTTAAATGAGTAAAAGTTAGTAATGAGAAAATTAAATTAAATGCTAGTACTTAAAAAATAAAAGTTAGTATCTAGAAAATTGTTAAAAGTTATTGTTTAGAAAATGGTTAGTACTGAGAAAATAGTAAAAGCTAGCACTTAAAAAATAGTTAAAAGCTAATAATCAGAGATTAGTTAAAACTAGTGTTTAGAAAACGGTTAAAAGTTAGTACTTGAGAAAATAGTTCAAGTTATACTGGGAAAATAGTACTAAGAAAATAGTTAAAAGTTAGTACTGGAAAACAGTTAAAAATAAGTGCTTAGAAAATAGTTAAAAATTTAGTACTGGGAAAATGGTTAAAAATAAGTGCTTAGAAAATAGTATAGTTGAAAGTTAGTACTGGATAAATGGTTGCAAATTAGTGCTGAGAAAATAGTTAAAAAATGAGTGCTTAGAAAATAGCTAAAAGTTAGTACTTAGCATAAATCATTGAATCTGATTAGACCATTAGCATCTCGTTCAAAAATTACCAAAGAGTTTCAATATTTTTCCTATTTAAAACTTGACTCTTCTGTATAGTTACATTGTGTACTAAGATCGACAGAAAATTAAAATTTTAATATGCTTTTTTTCGTATTCGTAATCCTAAAAATTTGTCACGCACAGAAACCTTGCACACTGAGTGGGTCCACACGGACACAACTGGGTCCATCCAATTATGTGGGATTATCCCGGGCGAAAAAGTTTCAAAGTTTACTTCAAGATGTCAGTAAACTTTGATGCTTTGCTAGCATTAATGGAGCCACATATTATAAAGAAGACCACTAATTTTTGTGAACTCAGTGTACAATGACCTTTACCGTGCTTTGTGCTGCGAGACGAAGGATTTTAACTTGTACGGTGGCTCTGAACTGTCAAAACACCTCTAAAAATGCTTGCTACGGATGCAAAAAATTGAACCTGATCCAAATTTTTTTGTGACGGACGAAAATTTCGGAGGCAGTGTGCAAACGTGATTGACGTAACGTGTGGTCGTATTTATTTTTTAACGTGCCAAAAATTTGGACTCAGTGTGCAATGACCTTAAGTCTTGGGAAAATAGTTTAAAGTTAGTACTGGAAAAGTAATTAAAAGCTAGTAATGGGAAAAGGCATATTTTATTTGCAGTTGCTACTTAGTTTGATATTTTGTTCATTAATGCAATGTATGCGTTTCAATTTTACTAATGTCACTAAACCGTTTCGAAATGTTATTTTCTGTTTTACAGCTAAGCAGGTGGAATACATGGTGAAAGAGAAACACATTTATCTAATGGCGAGCGGTCGCATCAACATGTGTGGCCTCACCACCAAGAACATCGACTATGTGGCCGAGTCCATTCATGAGGCTGTCACTACAGTCCAATAAGCACCTTTACCACACTTCCACAGGAACATACGCACACAGACGCACTCTGATACACACCATCACTCAAATTTACTCATCAGCATTTCAACATACTGTTTTAACTTGTAATTATAAAGCAATGGAACGGTCCCAGAAGATATGTATTTCCCTTCACCTTCTCCTGTGTTTTCAGAAGAGAGAATGTTTAAATATTATCTGTGTATCTTGTTCTATGAATAAGCACTTTGTGGTGGGATTTACATTCAACCAAACAATTCTCTGAATTTCATTGACCTGAAGGTCCAGCTTGACTGATTTTATGATCTTTCGTGGTCTTAAATTCAAACAGGTTAGTGTGACTGAGTCAGAGTTATAGACAAACTTTGAGGTAGTGGGGTGGAACGGGTAGAAACTGGCCTTTATTAACTTAAATTGTTGAGTTTTATCATCTTGTGTCTGAAAATTTCATTGTATTGAGTGCAGAACTGAAGGACAGTGTGCATGTTTTATGATCTATGTCTGTGTTCTTAAAACATGCACACAGAGACGACTCTGGGACTTGAATGAATGGGGGCATGTGTTCCACTGTCAATTCCTGATGCTCTTACCTCAAATTAAATGGCTTGAAGAAACATTTTACCTTGAAATTGAGTTTTCAATTTATTGTGACTAGTTAAAACAAGGGAGGAAGAAACCTGGAAGATCTCTAAATGAATTATACAGAAGTGTTTTGAGGGTTGAATATTCCTTTAAGCTTTTCGTCTTTGATGTTCCGGAAATTCTGGGTTGTGAAGAGCCCATGCATTGTTTTGCACTTTATTTTCTGATGTCTTTTTAATGTGCTAATTCTGGTCCATCACTTTCACTGCTGTGTTCTTGTATTCAGGCTCATTTGTGCACTGCAGGACTGTTTAATGAATGTGCAGCCATTAGCCAAGTACATTACTCTCCCACCCCGCTTAGTCGCAAAAGATCAGACCTCTAGGCGTATATAAAAACTCTTTGAGCACAAATATACTAATCAAAGTGCATTGAAATAAATGATGTAAACGAACATGTTTTCTGGTGTTTTTTATTAGCATAAGTCACATCCCAGGGACAAATCATAGTACATGTACAGTATCATTCAGACGTTTGAGGTATTATAAAAAAACAAAAAAAAAAACAATACTTGTTTTCAGTAAGGTGATCAAAAGTGAATAGACAGTGGCTATTTTTTCTGATTTTCTGGCAGAAAACAAAAATTGAGTAATAAGATTAAATTGGTTAGTTAAGGCTATTACAGTTTACTAGCCTTAATTTATACGAATTGCTCCTGTTGTAACAGCTGTGGTTTGTGTGTTAAGTTCTCACAGCTATGTGTCTGAGATGGTCTTCAGTGTCCCACATCCATTCTTATTCTACAACTGATCACCAATTGCGTAGGATGTGATCATCCCAAGTGATCTAGAAACGTCATACTATTGACTTTTATCTTCTCTATAATGATTAAGCCATTTTAGGAAATGAGCATGAACAAACATATATTGTGGGGTGGAATCTGTGTCAGGGCAGACTATAGTTTCTTACACCCTGTAATGTTAAAACTTTGTAAACAGGTTTGGCAAAAATTTTTTAAAATGTGTGATTTGTTAACTGCACACAGAGAGTGACTCACACTACTAAATATTCTCTGTTATCTATTCATATTATAAGCATGTCAATTTTTTAAACTTACTGTCAGGTTGGTTTTTCCTCAGAACAGATTTGGAGAAATTTAGCAATACATCACTTGTTCAATGGATCTCTGCCATCACAATGAGAGTCCAAACAGCTCATAAAAACATCTCAATAATTCACAAGTAATCCACACGACTCCAGCTCATCAATTAACATCTTGTGACTTAAAAATTTCCATGTTTGTAGGAAACAAAGCAGTACCTGTTGTTCTTTCACATCAAAATCCACCATATTTGTTTATAACTGTCCTAGGCTGTTTTTGCTTGTAAACTCTACTTGATCTGTGCATATTTCTGATTATGGATAGAGGACTTGTATTTAAACTTGAAGCCACAGTTTAAAGATAAAAACCACTTCAAGAAGGATTTGTTTCTTACAAATGCACAGTTTTTCATTTTTACAAGACGTTAATTGATGGACCGGAGTCGTGTGGATTACTTGTGGGTTATTGTGATGTTTTAATCAACTGTTTGGGCTTTAATTTTTTAATCTTGGATCACCTGAGGTGAGTAAATTTTCGACAGATTTTTATTTTGAATAAACTGAGAAATCAAAGTTGATTTTTTGACATATAAGAGGTCATTGCACTATAAAAAACATACTGTAAGTTTCAGAACTCAAAACTTTCTTATTTGTCTAAAAAGGACAGGTTGTGCAACATATATATACCCTATGCCCTATTGGATCATTCCAAGCACGTAGATGCATTAGCTATTTTTGAACCGTCAACTTGACGTCATTCACCATACTATAGGTTCGCAGACCAATGGCTGTGCAGGATTGTGGCATTTTGAATATTCAGTTACTATAGTGAATGACCCTGAATGACGTGAAGTTGAGCTTAGTATGGCGGATGGCTTACATATAGTGGCCCATAGAAACTATATGTCTATATATTTATAATGTGAAATGTGCCACTTTATGAAGTAATAGTGTGGCTAAACACCGCCCCTGCCTGCCTACATCGCCTGTGTAGATTCCCCGCCCACCGATTCGTGCACGTAGTGTAAATAACAAGAGAAGCAAATGCAGGTCTACAGAAATGAAACAATTTTCAAAACAACTAGAGGCTGTGCAGTGCCAAGCTGTGGAAAAAACTTTGCATTGCCTTCCTTCTGAGGTCAAAACAGGACAGAAAACAGCCTTCTAAACTATTATGTTTTTTGATGTAAAAATCTTCATGACATTATAAGTGGACCTCGGACAAAACTACAGAATAATAAAAAATCAAATCATGACCCTTTTTGTGGTAAGTAACTATAGAGGTTTTGCACTTTTGGTCAGTTACCCGGTTGCGTGGATACTCGGATGTAAACAACTGCATGGATTGCACGGTAATGTACAACTGAACACGTTGTTTTGCTATTTGATGCTGTCTAAACCACGGGAAAAAATGTTTGGAAGCTGCTGAATCATATAGAGAAGGACTTAGTAAGCAGGAAAGGGTGCGATATTTTGACAAACTAAAGTTAATAGGTGGTAAAGCTAGTTACAAGCAGTATTATTATTAGCCTAATATTTCACCTACCTGACGAAATGTTGTCAAGATTTTTCTCCTCGAATATGGCCGATTAATGGCACGTTGTGAAAACACTCTATTAGTAGAATAACCACCTCTAAAAATACCTCTCAGAACACGTACAAAATCATACAGTAAGGTCGTACAAATTTATACGAATTGGTCATGAGAAACAGCGTTGTTACATTGAAGCTGTAACCAAATTTTTTAAGCTTAGGGAGCAAATGTTCAAGAATCTGCCATTTAACAGACACAAATAGCTGTCCTCAGTGAACTTTCTTTTCACTCATGTAACTGAATTGAAATTTGTTAATATGAATCAAAAACATTCTCTTTAATAACAGGAGAGCTCAGGCATACCATAATAAATGTAATGCAACTTACAATGTTATTATAAGTGTAAGTGTTCGTTTACTGAATTTAAACAAAAATTCAGTAAATGAACTGACAATGAACTTTCCAACACAAATTTGAGTCAAATCTTCATTTATTGGGAGGCCAGTGGTACTTTTCATTCTAAAATACCACATCAAGACTTAATAGAACATTTGATATTCTCTTTATATATATATATGTCCTTATATAATCAGGGCATCATTTTTAGTAAAGTCATACACAATTCATCAGATGTTTTCAAATAGAAGTCTTTGTAAACTCTGTAGAAACATACATCTATCTTTCGGTCCAACTCACTGTACAGAGAGCAAAAGCTGGAGATATTTTTCTAAACATCTTTAGCAAATACCCACAGTTTAAGGCTTGAATATACACGTCAGTGGATGTCTTGTCTAAAGCAGCTGAGTCAATCAGTGGATGTGTTTGTTTGTAGGGTTGATAAAGACGTCAGCATGCGTCATTCGGCCCACCCTGCAATGCAGCACCGTGACGTAAAAAGTGCTGCAACCCCTTTCCTTCTAAATCTCTGTCAGCATGTGCTCTCTGTACAGAGGTTTTAGCTCACAGTATTGCACAACACAAAGTGTCCATGTGGCCTGAAAGCAAGCAGGCACGTTCAGTTCACTCCAAATCATCAAGATGCAAAGCAACTTTATAAAAGGGGCTAGCTTGGTTATTGCTATTAAATATTAGGAATAAATATCAAGGGGGAAAGAAACAGACATCCAGTGGTTTCCAGCCTGAGTCTTTGTGCTTTCTGTGTTCGACTCCCTGGTGGTGTCATAGGTCACTGTTAGCATAGAGGCAAAAAGAGTCTCGCTTGTGGCCCAACAGTCTCTATTATATGTCACCAGTGTCTGCTGCATGCATGCAGGGGAGAGGTATTAACTTACAGACATACTCTGTAAAAAACAGCCTTTCATGCAAAACACATCCTATGTGTAATCCCCTGGCATAATGTAATCATGTGACCTGTTTGTTGGCAGGGATGAGCTGATTGGTTAGTTTGTCATGAGCACGGCATGCTGGGAAAGTCATGGCAGTGAACCAGGAATGGCAGCTCAGATATTCTTCTGATATTTGGGTCAAACGTTTCAGGTCAGTAAGGTTTCTCTGTAAATATATTTTAAAATGTAATTTATTCCTGTGATGCTCCAGTGTCACATGATGCTTCCGAAATCATTCTTATGTGCTGATTTGTTGCTCAATGTTGAAAAAAGTTACTGATCCCAAACTTTTGAACAATAGTATGAATGCCATAGTTTACAAGAGGTATAAAGCTTAAAGATGAAATTCACATAGCAGCATGCTTATGAAAGCAAACGTCGGTGAGATTTTCAGCATGTCGCAGTACTAAGTATTCTATCGTTTTCACTTTCAAATGGGCTGAGAAACAAAATACTATAGGCTTCTTGCATGTTTTGGATATTGCTTATGATTTTTCATATTTATATATATATATATATATATATCTGAGGTGACATTTTAGTATCAACGCTTCAAGTTTGTTCAAATTATGGCTTGCGCATATCCTAACTATCTATTTTTCATACAGTAAACACAATGCTGTTCTAATAATACAATAATAATACTGCTGTTTGATAAAAGCATGCTGATATAATAAATGTTATTATTTTTAAACAAATAAATCTATTGTCAAATACATGTGCTTGAACCATTAGCACTGGCATCTCATACTATTTTTAAAAACTTTTGAATATGGCCTAAAAATAGCTAAAAAGAAAAAAAGCCATATCTCTTTGTACCCTGTGCTCTCAGCCAAACAGAAGTGCAAAAATTAAAAGCAAAATGATAAGAAAACAACATAGAACAACAACAAAATATATATATATTTAAAAAAAATTCTGACAGCACTTACCTAATATAGGTATTTTTTTCTCTGTCAACACCTCAGCTATTCAACAGAATATGAAATAAATGCGTCTAATCTGTTTCAAAGTGCTCTGATATCTGATTAAGTTCCAGGCACAGCCTGACAAACACCTCTCACTTAACATGATATAAAATCACACTATAAACACTTTTTTTTTTCAACTGAAAGATGACCACGTTTTGTAACATACTAAAGGTTCTGCCCTCTCATTGGTTAAATGGTTGGCTTCATGTCTCCAGGCTTGTGCTTGCTGGCTGGCTTTGCCCGGGGTCAGAGGTCAGAATGTCATTACCACAGTGACTGGAGATGACATCATCACAATCTGCCATCATAATTGTAGTATATCAACGGTTATGTAGCATCTCGTCAATTAAAAAACGTGTCTTGCTGCATGTTGTGTATTTCAGGTTTGCTGTAACAGTATATTCCTCAGCCCGCCGCAATGCTGAAGGCAAGGTTTTCTGATGCTACATCTGGTGTGGTGGTCTCATTGTACACTGGGTTGTGCTTTCTCTCACTCGAGATCCAGAGGAAGGCTGGAGAAGATTTCACATTTGTGGGGAAAGCAAGTGAGAGAGTAAGAGAGAAGCAAACCCGTACAATGAATGCTAGGTCTTCACCTGTGATTGTTCAGGATTGTCTTCCAAAGGTTTATCTCCATCACGAGACTTCTTTCGTTTTTTGTTGCCTGGAGAGTAGAAAGTGAAATGTAAAAGGCCTAGTTTTGAACTGAATATTTTAAATAAAAAAGCTGTCAATTGATGTATATAATGAGTATAAATAAGTGATGAAAAAATGTCTGATTGATGAAGATCATGATTTAGCAAACAGAACATGTTTCTGGCAGAGTTGTACACTGTTCAAAGTTGAATTAAGAATGGTTTTAAAATTTCATTTCAAGTCCTGAATGTAAATTAAATTTGAACTTAAACAAGATGCAGAATTACAATTTGAATGTATGTAGAATTGAAATCAACACTTTTTTGGCAAATTTTGAATAAAAAATTAGATTCAAAATGAAATATTATGTATTTTAAGTTGGGGTCAAAAGTGTACATACACCTTGCAGAATCTGCTAAATGTTAATTATTTTACCAAAATACAAAGGATCATACAAATTGCATGTTCATTTTTATTTAGTACTGACCTGAAAAGGACATTTTGAATAAAATACACTTATATATATAGTCCACAAGAAAAAGTAATAGTTGAATTTTTAAAAATGACGCTGTTCAAAAGTTTACATACACTAGTCCTTAATACTGTATTGTTACCTGAATGATCCACGGCTGTTTTTTGTTTAGTGATAGTTGTTCATGAGTCCTTTGTTTGTTCTTCAAATTCAAAAAGTTTTCACCCCCCAGCTCTTAATGTGTTGTGTTTCCTTCTGAAGCGTTTGAACCTGTAATAGTTGCATGAGTCCCTCAGTTGCCCTCAGTGTGAAAAGATGGATCTCAAAATCATGCAGTCATTGTTGGAAAGGGTTCAAGTACACAGAAATGCTGAAAAAAACAAATAATTTGTGGGACCCGAAAGATTTTTTTAAAGAAGGACGAGCAGTTTAACTGTTCAGGACAAACAAGGGACTCATGACCAACTATCACTAAAAAACCACAACAAAAAAACAAAACAAACAGCTGTGGATCATTTAGGTAACAACACAGTATTAAGAATCAAGTGTATGTAAACTTTTGTTGGGTCTTTTTTTTTATTTTTTTTATTAATTTTACTATTATTTTCTTTTGTGGACTATATTATCTTTTATGTGAAATATCTTATTGAGGTCAGTATTAAATAAAAAATAACATGCATTTTGTATGATCCCTCCCCTATTTTGGTAAATAACATTTTGCAGATTCTACATTTTGCAGGTGTATGCAAACTTTTGACCTCAACTGTATATATTTCAAATTCAATTCGAATTGCTTTATCAAAATGTCTACTAAATGCATGAATGTAAGTAGGAAGCATGACTGAACTGATTAAGTCTATTTAGTTAGGCTAGTCAAAAAGCTTTGCACCAGCCTCCCACACAATTTTTTAACAGCAGAAATGATTTCTTGATAAAATGTTTTTCCAGAATCAACAAAGGCTGCTGACCCAGAAATATGTCCTACTTGCGTAAATCACATTGTTCTGAGTGACTTGTCTTTTTTATTAAACAGATGTATGTGCTGCAGTTTGCCTGGCTGGTTGCTAGGAAACAGACGGAGTTTGAAAATGCAGACTACAAGCAGGTGTGTGTGCAGCTGTAAACGCAGGTGTCGTGTCATTACTGGGCAGATTCACAAATTTGCGATTCAGTCAGGTGCCTGGCAGCTGATACACACTGAGTTTCCGGAGCAGTTTTTTCCCCAGGTTCTCATCCGAGCCGCCAAGAGAGTGAGAGCTGATGAGCTGGGATGTAGACAGGTCCGTCTCCATGGGTACGGCCGTCGCATCTGAAATAGATCGGACACACTATGACAACGGGCCATGGTCACATGACAAACTGAGCTGGAAAGTCTTTGGTTAATCGCCTCTTCTCTTCTCTTCTCTGCTCTTCTCTTCTCTTCTCTTCTCTTCTCTTCTCTTCTCTTCTCTTCTCTTCTCTTCTCTTCTCTTCCGAACTTGATTCTTGATTTCGTCATTCCTGTTAACCTCCAGTCATAACAAGCAGAGCTGAAATGGACAGTTCTAGCCTGATGTCAACATTCCTTCGCAGGTCATGTAAACAGAGACTAGAGCTCATGCATTTCCTCTCTCTGCAGTCTGTCAAACGTCTTGCTCGCTGTCAAACAGCCACTCCAATGTTTGAAAGTTTGGGTGCATTTAGTCAGAGAGCAGACCACCACCCTTCTTAAAGCGATAGTTCACCCCAAAATGAACATTTTGTTAGTATATACACACCCTCAAGTCATTTTCTAACTTGTATGCTGTTTATTTCTTTTAAATAATCTTTAGGAATCTTTTACTGCATAAAAGTATTATTAAAGATGCCCATATAGTATTAAAAACTATATTCTTGCATTGTTTGAAAAACAGACAAAAATGTAAAATAGCTTTGAAAATCACTATGAGTGGTTGTAGTGAAAAAAGTCTTTGTGTGTCCATGGAAAGCATACAGGTTTGAAATGGCATGAGGACAAATAAATAAAGAAATATAAAAATAAAATAAAATAAAATAAATGTTCATTTTGGGTAAGCTATTTGTTTTGTATTTTAAAAAGTGCAGTTTCTAAGCAGCTTTTATATTATTTTTTGGACTTAATGAGGTAAATGCAATATATTGGTGCATAAAATTATGTCATGGTTTGGCTTCAGAAATCATCCTTCAGTTCACCCACCAGTTCCTTCCTTTCTCTCCACACGATTGTCTCTTATATATGGGGTGTCATCCATACGCAGGAAAACCGAGTCACTGGGGCTCTTCTGTCCATCTGACTTACTTCCTACAGAGGGAGCCAGAGAACCACAGTCAGTTAATGACACAGGAAATAAACAAGACATGAGTTATGTAGCACTATGCAGGAGTATCTGATTTAAAAACTATGAGCAATCAAAAATATTGAAAGCTTTGAGTCCATGTCTTTTGACATGAAATTGATTTGGCAACCCCACTTTTCTGACCTTTGTTGACATTGAAATAGCATACTATTGAAACAGGAAGTTGGATGTGATGTATCAAAGGCCTTAAGCTTTTTTAAAACAGCCAGAGGCCTTCAAGTTTCATCACAACCCTTAGATTAATTGGAGTTTTTACCGAAGATGAAAGCAATGAAGACTTTTTTCAATGAATCGTGGACTATTTCTCACAACAACCTGAGTAATAAAGAGGAAATTGATCTAGGATTTGTTTTTGGATTAAGGATATATCTGTTTGAGTCGAGATCAGAGGGAGAAGATTGTGATGAAGAGGCCTACGGTCATCATCAGGATATGGCTGGTAAGCTGTTTTGCTTATATTGTATTTTTGCTGCTATGATCATATATCATTTGACATTTATGTGATATTTTTATATTTATTGGGCAAAAATAGGACTGTGACAAAAAAAATCGATGCATCGCGATTCGTGTGTCGAATCTGAGATTTTCCGAATGCATCACGATTCTCTCTGGAATCGATTCTGGGCTTAGTTTGTAACAGCAGATGGCGCTCTAAACTAGCTCTAATTTATTTAGCCAGCCCTAGATAAAAATAATAAAAAAAAATAGAGCAAAGTTAATTAATTATTTTACATTTCAACTTGTATATGGGCCATTCTACAGAATTGGTGCATACTGCTGTCCCACAAACAAAAAACACTTTTAAAAGAAATTTAAGAATTCAAATCATATTAGATGTTTACTAAGATCCTTCTATTATCTATTGAAACCTACAATAATATTTCAAATATCAGTAAGCTTAATATATATAAAATCATTTTTGTATTTTATTAGATAATGTTTTTGAATTATTATTATTATTATTTTTTAAGTAAAGTTTATATTTTCTTTGTAAATCATAAAACTTTATGTACCAAAAAAATATGTCCCGTATTTTTAATGACATTAACAAAACCAAAAGTGTATGTTTTAGTTTATTGGCTGTGACTGATTTTGAGTAGGCTACACCCCTAAATTTATGATCAGAAAATATTGTCTCTTTACAAGATGGAGTAGATGGGTCCCATCATTTTGAGGTAAATCGTTTTCAAAAGTCTGAAAATCTGTGTATTTTTAAGGAATGTCACTCCCGAACACCTTTTTTTCTGCAGTTAAGCACACTTTTTTTGGGAGTTTAAAACTGTGCTGGGGTGGTGAAATAAACTAAATGTTTTGTCAAAAATAAAGTATACTGAATCATGAACCAGGATGTTATGAAAGTGTTTGGTTTAATGTATATTCAAACTAAAGAAACTAAAGAAGTTTGAAATCAGTATGATCAACTTTTTGTCTTTTACAACGAAAAATTGGATTCAAAATGCCACAAATCTCATATATAACACTTGAAGTGGTTAAAATTGTAATTATTATTGATTTACCTCTAAAGACTTTTTAATAAAATAGAAAAACAAAATATATTTATAGGAAGATGTAAACAAAATCTTAATAGTTGAATATAACCCTTCTTATTAAATTCTATATTACTGTGTTTGGTAGTTACACATTTTGGGGAGAGGACAAATATTCCAAAACTTTCTGAAAACACAATATGAGAATTAACTGCACATTTACAAGAAATGTATACCTCAGATATTATACAATTTGCATACATACAAAATTTGTAGAAAAATATCCAACTTTGACTTTGAACCAATTCTTTAGAATGGCCCATATAGGCCTATATTACATCTTATATAATGTGCATTTATTATTTAAGAAACATTGTAAATGAAACTTAAAGTCTACATTTTATTATATTAAAGTTAATGCAATAGTTTTCGTCAAGTTCGTAGTTCAGGAAAACATTTTATATATATATCGTGGCTGCTTTATAAATAAACTTGACCTCAAATAACCCCATAACCTCAAATTTGGACATAAGCCAACCCATTATGATTTCATAGAGCTTTTAGTTAAAACTGATTGTGGAACTGCTGTCATATCTCAGGTTTTTATCTTCACTCCATGCAAAGTGCGTTAAATATTTACAGTAGCCTTTGATATAAATGCAAACACTGATATGACATTGTTTAACAGGGTAATTTGATAACCCTGCATTTGATCCTGTGTACACTTTAGGACAGGCCTCATTTATTAGAGGAAACTGAACTTGCTTGTGTTTTGACATTTATAAGTGATTTCTAGCTTAAGAATCAGAGTTAAACCTTTTCACACAAAGTCTGATTAGTTTTAGTAAGAGGATTAGAGTTCGGCCATCTGTCTTGTCTTGCACTTGAAAGCTGTGAGAAACATTTTAATTCCATCATATGTATCACCAACATGCATTATCTGCATCCTCGGATTCCACACAGATTAAAATGGCTGACACTAATAAGTTATAGTTATATTTAGCTGTATTCAAACTGTATAAAACAACTCCTCAAATGACTTGAGACTGTGGTTATGCAATCGCTGCCAACTTCAGAAAAGATCAGACGTCTTTGGAGATAAGCTCAAATTGTCTGTCATATAAAGCTTTTTCGACTGTTTCCTAGCTCCAGAGGAAACATACTTCTATCAACATACTTGCTGCCTGAAAAACGAACAAGAGAACCTGAGAAAGATAGTAGAATGAGAAGCGAATGCACTCACGGACAATGCGGTTTCTCTCATTAAGGGTGGTGGTGCTGTCTGGCTGTCTGTAGAGGTGGCTGTGCTGGTGGAATCGGGTCAGACAGGGCCGTGGTTCTGTCAGAGGAAGGGCGATGCTGTTGGAACGCGTCTCAGGGATTGTCATTCTCTCCCCAGGCGCTTGACTGTCTGCGTCGGGTGTTTGCGGAGAGCTGTCCATGCGTGTAGCTGTCAGCGCGTTCTGATAATGGTTACGAGTGATCTGGAAAGAATGACATAACATATTGAGACATTACAGCACATATTTCATAATTCGGTTTGGATTTTAACATGTAGCATTAGAATGTTATGTTGTTATTATTATAGCATCCGAATATTAGATTATTATTTACATGTTTTTTTTTTTTTTAAAGAAGTCTCTTTTGCTCACCAAGCCTGCATTTATTTGATCCAAAGTACAGCTAAAACAGTAAAATTTAGAAATATTTTTCTCAGAAATGCTTGATACAAACTCGCAATTCTGACTTTTTTTCTCTGAAATGTGAGATATATACTCACAATTGTGAGTTATAAAGTCAGAATTGCTAGATATAAACTCACAGTTCTGACTTTTTGTCTCTCAATTGCGTGAACTAATCTCGTAATTCTGACTTTTCTTGCATTTCTGACTCAGAATTGAGATAAAACTCGCAATTGCGAATTAAAAAGTCCCATTTTGATGGAAAAGGAGATAAATTCCAACATTTGCAAGTTTATTTCTTGCAATTCTTACTTTCTAACTTGAAATTGCGAGTTTATATCTCACAGCTCTGAGGAAAAAATGCAGAATTGTGAGTTTGTATCAAGCAATTCTGAGAAAAAAAGTCAGAATTGTGGGGAAAAAAATGTGCAATGTACTTTTTTTTTTTCATTTTTTATTCAGTGGCGGAAACTGGCTTCCATAGTTTTCTATTTTAATATATTTTTAAAATGAAATCTATTCCTGTGATTTCAAAGCTGAATTTTTAGTGTCATTACTCCAGTCACATTATCTTTTTCCGAAATCATAAACAACATTTTTTATTATTATTATTATTATTATGTGGAAAACAGCAGAGAAGATTTTTTTCAGGTTCCTTTGATGAATAGAAAGTTCAGAAGAACAGCATTTATCTGAAATAGAAATCTTTTGTAACATTATAAATGTCTTTATCATCACTTTTGATCAATTAAAAGCACCCACCCATCCCAAAAGCTTGTGACACTGAAGACTGGAGTAATGATACTAAAAATTTAGCTTTGATCAAAGGAATCATTACATTTTAAATTCACATAAAGCAGTTCATTTAAATAGTACAAATATTTCACAGTATTACTGCTTTTGTTGTATTTTGGATCAAATAAATGCAGGCTTGTTGAGCAGAAGAGACTTCTTTAAAAAACATTAAAAATCTTACTGTTCAAAAACACTACTGGCCTAGGTTTGAGCAGCAATTGGGCGGGTTTTATTGTGAAAACCTGGCAACTGTGAATTTAATGCTGATAAATATATATACTTTTAATTAAAATGTAGTGAAAAATAATGTATTTTATTAATGAAATGAAAATTTTGTACCAAGACAGGATTACTTTCATTACTATAATACATTTTTTTTTATTTTTTTTTTTATAGCATTACAGTAATGAGAATTTAGGTTAAAAACCTTAATGATTGTATAATAATAATAAAAAATACTGTTAATTTATTTTCTTGTTGGCTTACGTGAACCGTAAGCAGTTTTGTTGTTGTTGATGTTTGTCAGCATGGTCAAATTTACCTTAATGATCTGTAGGTCTGTAAGCTGGCGAACTGAATAGTCTGGTAAATACGGTCCTCCACTAATGCTCAGTTGACCCAGACTGCCTCCATGAATTGTAGTATCTGAATGATTGAGGCCGCTGCTCCGGGACGGTGATCTGTGGACTGAATCACATCAGTAGAAGTCATTCAGACAGATATGTAGAAATTTACAGTCCTCAGCAAATCAAGAGTCTAAAATCACACAGCCTAGAAATTCTGTATATGTATTGTATATTTTTGTACACTTATCTGTGTGGCAGAATCATTCATCATCAAAAGTAATAGTTTCACTCATTGATGCTATTGTAGACATTATTTCCTTTTTTATAAAGGTTCAGCTATTTTAATGACTGAAGGAAATCCCTAAATGTGCTTTTAAAATGAATGAAATGCACTGCATATATATTCAAAAATTCAGCTAAATGGACTTAAACTTCATTGGATGTAATCATTCACTGCAAAAAAAAAAAATAAAAAAATTAAAATAAATAAATAAATAAAATGAATGAATGAATATAGCTGCACATTCAAAATCTTCCCCTTTATAGCGCCAAAACCCCGTCACTCACGAGTCATCACATCTCACCAGCATAAAAAGTGCTAAATTGATTGACAAGTCTCTGTTAAACTGAGTTGATGACTGTACTACACATTATTTTACTGTGATACTTTGAGCTCGGACATATTAAAATAACATAAAAACAGCTGATTTGGCGGCTTTTAATTTTTTTAAAACCAGCCCAAATTTTGTCTATCCGCCCAATGCGTTATTCTCCGGTCCAAGACTATTAAAAGAAGCCGAATCTGGCAACACTGGTCCTATTAAAAATGCAAGTCAGCCGCCTTTTCACTGCACACGATTATTCGGACACGACTATCGCGTTTCCCCCCCTAGTGGCTTACCTCGGCATATTCACCGTGGTAAAATTAATGATTTGAATGAACATCAATCAATGTATGAACAAAATAAATGGCCCCCAAAATAAAAAACATAGTAGGTTTTATGGGGATAATCAGTGTAAATAATGATTTAATAATTACAAAATAATAATTTCTGCCATAATTGTTCTAAAGCACCATTTTACAGAAATGGTGTTTAAAGAATAATGTTAAAGTTAACTAAATATTGGCCATTCTAACCTGACGCTCATAGTTTTTAATAGAACACATCACATCCGGTCGGGCGGTCGCATATGGTCTAGCCGCAGAAGTTCAAATATTTTAATGCATCCGCAACTCAAACTGGAATCCGAAATTTGGAAATGAATGACTTCCGGTCTGCCGCTTGTCGGAGATAGTTCGTTGAAAATAGTGGAAAGGCGGCCGTATATATATACAATATGTCTGTGGTGAGGCTTTACTTTGTGTGTTTATATTACAGAGAAAGAAAGAGACAGACTATGACACAGACACTTAGCTTCCACTCATTCTGAATTAATCTCTTCAACAAGGGCTAAAGGCTCCATCGTTTAAGTTATTTTTACATTTTTCGTGATGTTAAGCTTATGAGATTTTCATTCTTATATAATAACGTGCCATTTTGCCTGAGTGGGCAGACGAGAGTTTCTCTCCTGCTGTAATTACCCGACTCTACTCTCTTAAGATTTCCATAGCCGCTCTATTTAGATTTGCTGCCTTAATTATCTCTGGAGAGCGTTGCTGAGGGGTCACGTAAGTTCCACGCTCAACGCCTCTCAGAGTTTTTAATTGCTCATTAATATTTTTACTGCAGGACAACCTTGCTCGAGATGTTCTGGAAACTCAGGCTGATGTATTTAATGAGGCTCTGTTCAGCTCCAGTGGTGAATTCTGACAATATTAAATGAGCAAACAAACCTGCGGGTAGGATGGTCATGATAGCAGGTAAGCCGTAGTATGTGAACGGCCCGTTTTCAAACTTTAGTCCCTCTTTACCGATCTCTACCTCCACTCGACCCTGCAGTCAGAGAGAGATGGTTCATTGAGACATATTTTCACTGAGAACTTGAAATAGAGTTTGCAATTATGAAAACTCAATAAAAGTTTCCAAAACTTCCAATAGTGAAAATGCTTTCATTTTGCATCTAATGAATGTAATATAATGTCATAAATTCATTGTTCCGTCAAAAATTTATTGGTTAGCACAACCGTTTGATCAAATACATTATCTTATCAAATAATATTTGTATTAATTAACATAATTATATATTTTAATATATATATATATATATATATATATATATATAATTAATGAAATATTATATATTATTAATATTAATGGAAACTGATGAAAATTACATTTTTTTTCCTCCTACAGTGGGGCCCAATAGTGAATAAGCTTTTTTTGCATTCCAAATGTAGTATAATTTTGTCATAAATTATTTGATTAGCATGACAATTTTGACTAATTATTTTTTAATAATACATTTTGCAATAATAAAAACTGAGGAAAATAACTTTTTCCCCCTCTTAAAGTTTGGTCCAATAGTGAAAAAGCTTTTATTTTGCATTTTATTAATGTAATATAATTTTAGAATAAATATTTTTCCAAAAAATTAATTGACTGATTAGCATAACAAATATATTTTTAAACTGATATATATTTTTAGATATTTATTATTTAATACAATTATTTATTTTCTAATTATGAAAACTGATAAATATAAAAAATTTTCTCCACTTGCAGTAGGGCTCATTGTAAAAATGCTTTTATTTTGCATTTAATGTAATACGCTTTTGTCATAAATTACAATATTTTGTTCTAAATGGATTGTTAAACAATTTTAACAAATATATAGTCTTTTCACAATTATTTATTTTTATTAATTAACAAAATTATATATTTTCCTTCAGTATGCATTTGAGGAAAATGACATTTTTCCTTTCTACAGTGGGGTCCAAAAGTAAAAATGCGTTTCATTAATGTAGTATAATTTTGTCATAAATAAATTAATTACAATTTTGACAAAAATGGAGAAAATGACTTTCTTTTCCTTTTACAGTTGGGTCCAGTTAAAAAAAGCTTTTAACAAATATATATTGTTAAATTTTTATTTCTTATTTTATTTATTTTGCTCTATTTGCAATTATAAAAACTGATGTATATAACCTTTTTCTCCACAAAGTGGGGACGGATAGTGAAAAATAGTACATAATTACATAAATTAGTTGATTAGCATAACAAATATATTTTTTAAAACTAACATATATTTTTAAATTTTATTATTATTTTTTTTACTATTTAATAAAAGTATTTATTTTCCTGATGAATGTGAAAAAAATCTCCACTTACAGTAGGGTCCCATTGTGAAAAAGCTTTTGCATTTAATATAAAATATTTTTAAAATGTTTTTAAATTTGTTTATAATTACTTTCAGAATGTCTTTTACAACTTGTACTTTACCTGCAATATGAGGACGAAATAATCCACAGGCTTGTTGCGCTGGAAGAGGTAGTGCTTTGGTGATCGCTTGTTTTTCTCATCAAACTTGAGTTCCTGCACCACACTCGGGTGCTTTATCAACCGCAGGAGGATCTTCTCTGAGAGATGCGTCGACTTAAAAGGCTCTACTTCTGCCGACAGAAAGGGAATAAAGAGAATAGGAAACACATTAATGATATTGACAATGAAACGACATTCTGATCCCTCATCATTTGTGGATGATTTGCAATGTTGCAAATGAGATACACTGGATTGTCAAATGATTGTGAACACGTTTTTAATCTTAAATTGTATGTGCTTTAAATCTAAAACAACTTTCAGTTTCCTAAAACTTCAAATTCTATTACTCCAAAACTGTCTGAATTGCTCATGAACAGGGTTGACATATTTTGAGACTCCCCCACAACTGTGAGTTGAGATTACCTGTTGCTAGAAAGCGATGTGTTGCAAGCAATAGCTGTGGTGAAACTTTGACCTTCATTTCACTCTCTGACAGTTTAAATATGGAGAAATCTTGCTGTTTCCTCTCATGGTGAGACACTCTCCTCTTCGTGCGGTTGTCAGCTGCCACAACACAACAGCAATACATTATACTGGATAAACTTTACCTCAAACCAATAACAAGAGAATGAGAGCCTAGAAAATATGCTTAAAGGGATAGTTCACTCTAAAAGTTAAATTCTGTCATTAGTTACTGTAAACCGTAAGTCTTTCGTTCATTTTTGGAGCACAAATTAAGATATTTTTGATGAAATCCGAGAGTTTTCTGACACTGCATAGTAGTATTTGTGTTTCTGTCTTTCAAGGCCCAGAAAGGTAGTAAGGACAAAGCTAGGAAGAGAAGAAATGGTTGAATTATGGTAGAATATTATGGTTGAACCACTGATGTCGCATGGACTGTTTTAATAGTGCCTTTACCTTTCTGGGCCTTGAACATGATAGTTATGTTGCTGTTTATTGAGGGTCAGAAAGCTCTCTGATTTCATCAAAAATATCTTAATTTGTGTTTTGAAGATGAATAAAGTTCTGGTTTGGAACCACATGAGGGTGAGTGAGTAATGACAGAATTTTTTTTTTTGGGTGAACTATCCCTTTAAGATACATAATACAGACAATCAGAGGTTAAAAGAAAACTGTTATACTGATCTCTAGGCAATTTCTGCAGCATTTCACTCAAGATAATTGCATTAAATATAATGCTTTTTTGTAGCAAAAATGTACAAACAAAAACTCACTTTGACTGACCTGCACAACAATTTTCTTATAGGATTAAGGTTTTTTATTTATGTGTGACCTGGACCTCAAAACCAGTCATAAGTATATAGCATGGGTATATTTGTAGCAATAACCATCAATATACTGCATGTGTAATGGAGTGACAGAGGAGTGAACCATACGAGCTTTTATTGAATATAAACAAAGACATGGTTATAGGCAGGCAGGGTCGACATTAGCAGACAGGTATATAAACAGGCGAGGGTTCATCAGCAGCGAACATAATCCAATGGGTTTGGCAAAAGGGTAATCCAAAAGGCAGGCTAGAATATTCCAGGGCAGGCAGAAGGCAGACGAGATGAGAATAACCAGGCAGGGAATACAAGGCACAGAAAAACTAGACTAGGACTTAGAACTGAGAAAATGAGAAAATGTGAATTTAACAGTAAAAAACTGTAAAAATGCTACAGTAAAAACCTATTAAATGGTTAACGGTAAAATACTGTAAAATTGACATTCCCAGTATTCCCTGCATTACATTTTTTTAAATTTGATGTTTTTTGTTGAATTAACTCTTTCTTCTTGTTTTTTTCTTAGCAGGTTTGTACATTAGGGTTGTATGCTACATCTAAAGTTGTTAAATGAATGTTTATTGCATTATTTCAGTTTCATGTGTGTTACCATGACGTTGTTTAGTGTTTGTGTGAATGACACTGTGCACCTTCTATATATGATAATATTTAAAAGCTGTAAAAGCGTAAACTGTAAAACATTGCTACCGTATTTTTTACAGTAAAATTCTGGCAACCACAGCTGCCGGTTTTCTACTGTAAATTTTACGGAATTTTTTTTTTTTTATAGTGTAGTGATGCTAACACTAGGTGTGGTGATCTGATTAAGTCCAAGGCTTAAATAGAGTGTCTGATTGGATGCAGCTGTGTGCAATCAGTGCAAAGGATGATGGGAAGTGTAGTCCATGTGATATACAACAGTCTGTGTAGTGTGAGAGTCAATAGAGTGAGAGACTGACATCTGGTGGCGAGCGGACGGAAGGCCATGGACCAGATTCATGACAGTATGGGTCAAAATGACAGATGTTTTATTTTTTTTTTTATGCCAAAAATCATTATGATATTAAGTAAAGATCATGTTCCATGAAGATATTTGGTACATTTCCTAACGTAAATATATCAACTTAATTTTTGATTAGTAATATGCATTGCTAAGAAGTTCATTTGGACCATTTTAAAGTGATTTTCTCAATATTTAGATTTCTTGAACCCTCACATTACAGATTTTTAAATAGTTGTATCTCATCCAGATATTGTCCTATCCTAACAAACCATACATCAATGGTAAGCATATTTATTCAGCTTTCAGATTCAAAAATATTACCCTTATGATTGGTTTTGTGGTCCAGGGTCACATTTGTTATGCGTTGTTTTTAATGTAGTTCAATAATACTATGTTCATTCTGATATTTGGTGTTTAATTTTATTTTTATTTTTTATTGCAGAATTGTTTCGCAAGGTGTCTGTTATTGCTATTTCAAATTATTCAATATGAAATATTGTTATATATTTTATTATATAGTATATTTTTATTATATTATTTTAACTTAAACTTAACAGTACTGTTTTAGTAGTATTTTAAAAGTCATGCAGTTATTTCAGCAGATTCAAGCTGGATTAAAATATTCCCCCCCCCCTCTTTTTTCCCCTCATTTTGGCTATTTAATTGCAGATTCCCTGTGTGACAACTTACCCCACTTTGGAGCTACTGATAAATCTACACAAAAGCTACACAAAAGGTCAAGATGGTATTAATATCTATAACATATTTCCTTGGCAGAACAAAAATATTCAGTAACGTTTTTGGTAATCAAGACATTAAGGTACATGTTTTTACTTTTCAAGCTAACTTACTTAATATTCACAGTAAAACATGTGACAGCTAACCTAAGTCTCCTCCAGTATGTTAGCACTGTTAATCATGGTTAAAAATGAAAATGATTATCGCAGAGAACAGGCTTTGCCAGAAGACAATAACACAGAGTTCTGGAATCCAATTAGTGTGATAATTATTTGCAAAAGGGTCACAGTGTTATCGACTATGCATGAGGAAGCAGCAGGAATCAGGGCAGGTTTTCACTCAGATAAACGCTCTGTAATGGCTGTGTGGAGGAAATCCACTAATAATGTACCACTGGACTGATTTTGTCATTTTTAGGTGTTTGAATGTTCATCTAAATCTTTATTATTAAAATATGAGAAGATATTGAAATATTAAACACCTACTGTAGAGGTCCGTTTCGTCCACAATCTCAGACTTGATGATTTCCTCAATGACGTCTTCCAGTGTGACGATGCCCATGACTTCATAGAAAGGATCTCCTTCTCCTTCATTATTGACCCTCTGCACGATAGCCAAATGAGATTTCCCTTTACAGTGCCAGAGAAAGACATAGGAGCATCATGACAGGGTTTCATTTTATACTCGTAATCTGCATCCTCATTTATGTAAAGTATATTAAAGCCAACTTCGGAAAACTGCAGTGCTATTAAATCAATCCATGAATCAATAAGGGCATTAGTCAAAGTGCGCAAAATCAATAGTCACACAACTTCAGTAAATGAAAACCTGTCCATTTATTTTGCCCTGTTGCAGAGAGTCTTTTGCAGTGTTAAACTGATTTGTCACATGACATAAAGAGTGCTTGAAAGGAAGGCTCATGAAGAGATTAACTATGACAGTTCTGAAGATTCAGACCTGACCTTATGTAAAGAGCGCTGAGCGATTATGCAATGGGGTTTGGGAAGCCCTGTGGCTCTGATGATGAAGCTGAGCATGCTAAAAACCTGGAATCTGCTGGAATTTGCTATTTTTGAGTCTTTAAAAAGCTGCTCAGGCATTAATGCCTTTCCTGACATTAGTTCATGCTCCTCCTTATTTAATAATTATGATGCCAAAATGTTTATTTTATAAAGAATCTAATTTTCCGTATTTATAGAAACACTCCCAGGTAGAAATGAAGTATACACTACCTATCAAAAGTTTTTAAACAGTAAGATTTTTAATGTTTTTTTTTTAAAGAATTCTCCTCTGCTCACCATGCCTGCATTTATTTGATCCAAAATGCAGCAAAAACAACTGAATTCTATTTTAATGTATTTGAAAATGTTTTATTAAAATAATTTATTCCTGTGATCAAAGCTACATTTTCAGCATCTTTACTCCAGTCTTCAGTGTCACACGATCCTTCAGAAATCCTTCTAATATGCTGATATGCTGTTCAAGAATATGTATTATTATTATTATTATCAAATTGTTGTGTACATTTTTTTTCAGGATTCTTGAATAGAAAGTAGGGGTATGCCGGTATAAAAATTTCATGTTGCGATTGATTGCTAATGTTTTTATCACGGTATACGGTATTATCACAATATTGAAATTCAGTTGCAAAAGAATTAAAAGACCAATAGGTATCACTTTACAATAAGATCTCATTAGTTAACATTATCAGTGAGCAAAGGCTACATTTGCTACAGAAGTTATTAATCTTTGTTAAAAATAACAACTCTTAGTTCCTGTTAGCTCCAGTTCATTTAAAAAAAACTTTTGATTTTAATAACATGTTGTTATTATAATTATTAGGCTATTATATTGGAATTACGTAAGATTAATGAATTTTTAGAAGAATTTTTAATTAGGAGTTTATGTTAACTAATTAATTAACTACTGTTAACTCACGAAGCCCTAATATCAAATGTGACCGAACAATAAAGAATCAAAACACTTTCAAACAATATCTAGGGAATGGTGCAGTCCAGATTAAAATGTAAAAATGTTTTAAAATAAATAAAGTCTAAATATTAAAGTATTTGGCGGTGTGATAAACACCACTGAAAAATAATAATAATAATAATTAAATCATTTAAATACGTTTTAGAAATTCTACAATATTTTTTGAAATAATAATAATTCATGTTTTTTGAGCAGCAAATCAGAATATTAGAATGATTTCTGAAGGATCATGTGACTGGAGTAATGATGCTAAAAAGCCAGCTTTGAATTCACAGGAATAAATTACATTGGCAGCCGTGGCCTAATGGTTAGGGAGTCGGACTTGTAATCAAAAGGTTGCAGGTTCGAGTCCCAGGTCCGGCAGGGATTGTCGGTGGAGGGAGTGAATAATCAGCGCTCTCTCCATCGTCAATACCACGACTGAGGTGAGACCCTTGAGCAAGGCACCGAACCCCCAACTGCTCCCCGGGCGCCGCAGCAATGCAATGGCTGTGTGTGTGCACTTGGATGGGTTAAATGCAGAGCACAAATTCCTAGTATGGGTCACCATACTTGGCCTCACGTCTCGTCACTTTCACTTTCACTTAGATAGAAAACTGTTATTTTAAAATAATACAAGTATTTCAAAATTGTACTGTTTTTGCTGTACTTGGAATCAAATAAATGCAGGCTTGGTGAGCAAAAGAGACTTCTTTAAAAACATTAAAAATCTTACTGTTCAAAAACTTTGGACCGGTATATATGAGGAGTATATTTAAAAGCGTTTGAAAGATGGGTTACTACTAATTGTACTAGAAGTGGTAACTAGATCTTTTTTTAATACAGAGATAGTATGTGAAAAGCACATTTTAGTTCATATTCATAATGTTAAAATAGCACAGTTGAGAACACAGTTGTTCTTAAGGTTATCTTAAGAAATACTAAAGATTTTTTTTTTTTTTTTGTAAATTACCATTATTATTATTATTATTATTATTACAAAATTAGTGTGTCAAAATAGAGCACTTTAAGTAGACTATGGAAGTGTACTAAGTATACTGAAATAAACATATTCTTTCAGAAAGGATGCATTAATTTGATCAAAATTGGCAGTTAAAATATTTGTAATGTTACAACAGATTTCTAAAATGCAGTTCTTTTGAACTTTTTGTTAATCAAGGCATCCTGACAAAAATTTTAAGCAGCACAACTGTTTTTAACATGAATAATAATAAGCAACATTTCTTGAGCAGCAAATCAGTGTATTAGAATGATTTCTAAAGGATAATGTGACACCGAAGACTAGTAATGATGCAGAAAATTTTGCTTTGCATGACAGGAATAAATAAAATGTTAAAATATATTAAAATAGAAAACAGTTATTATGAATTGTAATAGTATTTCACCATGTTACGTTTTTACTGTATTTTTTGTTATAAATGAATGCAACCTTGGTTGTACACTCTTAAAAATAACGATTTTTAAATAAAGAAGCTTCACGATGCCATATAAGAACCTTTTTTTGTCTAAATGGTTCCATAAAGAACCTTTAACATCTGAAGAAAAGGTTCTTTGTGGCGAAAAAGGTTCTTCAGATTAAAAAAAGGTAAGAAATAGATGGTTCTTTGTTTAACCAATGGTTATACTATGGCATCATTGGGAAGAACCTATTAAGCAGCTTTATTTTTAAGAGTGTATGAATGTGTATATTGTAACGTTGTGATCTCAGATGCATTACATATTAACAATGGCTATTTAATATTTACCAGAGCCTTCTGATGAGTCCCAACGTTAGAAGCGAACAGTTCAAGTCTGGTCATTTCAACAGATTGTTTTATAAATCTCTCATAATGTAATGCAGCTTTGCCAACCTTCTGTTATTGAAATATGGGGCTTCTAAATCTATATTGGCACCAACTGCAAACCAGCAGCTTGTTGCTGCAGCAAAGCTATATCTCATTTCACATGCAAAGAGGGCACTTGCATTGGAATCTTAAAGGAACAGAAACAAAAAAAAGTGTCCTAAAAAGCTTAATTATTTTAAGCTAATTGTAGAAAATGACCTTTAAAATATGAAGCATGATCATTGTTGCTTTTACAAGATTGTTAACTGAATTCCAAAACAAGAAGCTTGTTGCAATGGAACAAACAAAACATTGCTGCTAGCATTTCTGTTAATCATCAGTCGGCCAGATTTGGAATATCATTTCAGTCGGAGAGGATTAAAAATATAATCCTCAACCTTTGGATAGAGAGAACCTAAAGGACAGAAGCCTCTCTCACACTGTGGTCTCCATGGCAGCGGCACACGCTGAGCGAAGTGAAGAATTCTGCAGGAGTCAGGTGGAGAGCAAGGGCAATGCAGCACTCGGCACGATACACCTCAAAGCTGATGTTCAGGGAACTGCATTACATCACTTGGCTATTATATAACACGAGCACGCATGCACGCGGAGCCAGGGGGTCTGAGCCCACGCGGATGTCCCTGCGATTCCCTCAGCTGCCGTGCCAGCAAATGAACTCGTTAAAGCTGGCACTATACTCTACTCATGTGATGCGTGGCAGAGCAGTATGGTGGGAAATGCTAAATAAAGCACAGTGTGTAGCTGAAAACGGAAAGAAAGAACTGTCGAAGGAAATGCCTGACTGATTTCTAAATATAATCCAATAGCACAGTTTGTCCTAGAAATGCATATGCAAATAAACACAGAATTTTCTGTCAGGTTATGATTTTCTATGGCCCTATTGAAGATATTCGGATGTAAAAAAAAACAAAAAAAAAAACAAAAAACAGCATGCATTGCATGGTTGATGTACTACTGAATATGTTGTTCTGCTAATTTATGCTGTCTATTCCACGGGAAAAAAAAGTCATAGAGAAGGACTTAGCAAGCAGGAAAGGGCGCAATATTTTGACAAACTAAAGTTAATAGGTGGTAAAGATACGTGCAAGCAGTAATTATTAAGATATTAGCTTAATATTTCACCTACCTGTCCAGAGCTGATATAAACAAACAGGAATGTTGTCAAGATTCTTGCCTTGGAAAGTATTTACTTGTTTGAAAATGTAAAGTCTGATTATTAAGGCAGAATACAGTTTGAGCCAGTAATTTGAGGGAACATACACTTTTGGTGCCAAGCAAGCAATTTTATTTGTTAGCTTGCTATTATTTTGAGTCTATGGCAACCTCTATAACTCTCTAGCGCCACCAACAGTTCATAATTTCACTTTCTGATAGATGAAAACTAATGAGCTAAACAGAAACCAAATTCTCTCCTTTCATTCCATGGTTTAAATTACTGCCTAACTAGAGTTTTGGCCTTTTTTCTTACTTAGTTTGGCAAGTGTTTTTTAGCAAGGCTAAAACTATTTTTAGACAAACCTGAGTCATTGGATTGTTTGTTTTTTAGCGCCATTTTCTGCATAAATCACAGTGGAATCATTAGCAGCATGCCATTCATGTTGTTGGTCCTTTCAAAATGTACTTTATAAGCCAGACCATCAAAGTTAGAAGACAAAACAATAGAGAGAAGTAATGGAGACTGCCAAACAAATCACGATCAGTCGGATCTGTGTGATTTCTTTTTCCTAAATTTGTCACATAGCTTCCACTCTGCCTATATTTAAACATTTTAGATTTTTTAAAGGGATAGTACACCCCAAAAATTTAAAAGTCTCTGGTTTTTCCACCCATACAATAAAAGGCAGTAGGACAGTGAACATGCATCAAAGACTGACACGGAAGAAAACAGAATTGGTAAATAAAGCCATTATTTTTCTATCCTTTGCGCACAAAAAGTATTCTTGTAGCTTAATAACATTGCGGTTGAACTGCTAATGTCACATGGACTGTTTTAACACGTGACATTAGCGATTTCATCAAAAATTTGATGTTTATCTGCTTACCCCCAGGGCATCCAACTGTGATCCATGACTGTTTCTTCAGAACACAAACAAAGATTTTTAACTCAAACCACTACAGTCTGTCAGTCATATAATGGCAGTCAAATGACACCAAACCTTTGAGAGTAAAAAAAAATAACATGCACAGACAAATCCAAATGAAACCCTGCAGCTTGTGACCATACATTGATGTCCTAAGACACGAAACGATTGGTTGTGCAAGAAACTGAATGGCATTTACATTTTTTTTTTTTACCTCTGATGTCCTACAGCCCATACGCGTTCACAACGCATGTCGTGCGCGGTCACGCGTATAAAGTCACGCATTGTTTACCAGTGCCGACAAATCGCTTCCGCGCATTCTTTACGTTGACTCGTCACGCACCCGCGGTTGTAAACGCGCTCAGGACTGTAGGACATTGTGGTGAATCGGAGGTAAAAAAAAAAAAAAAAAAAAGATATAAATACTGTTCAGTTTCTCGCACAAACTGATCGTTTTGTGTCTTAGGCTGTAGGGTTTAATTTGGATTTGTCTGTGCATGTTTTTTTACTCTTAAAGGGTACATAACATACACAGTTTCACCTAATCTCATGTTAATCTTGAGTACCTATAGAGTAGTACTGTATCCTTAATATCTCCAAAAAGTCTTTAGTTTTATCATATTTATAAAAGAAAAATACAGCTTTCCGATTTTCTACGGAAAAAGCAGAGCTTCTGGAGGCGCGCCGTGGGCGGAGCTAAGTTCGACAATCGCTTGTGATGGGATTGCCAGTAAAACAGACATTTGATGCCGTTTCACTTACCATCTGCAGTTCTATATTATGACGGGATCTTTTATAGCTGGGACCGCTCCATCTTTCAGTATCAAACAATGTGCAAATCCAGCGTCGAACTGGGCCTTGTATATGAAATGTTCGTCAACAAACACACACTTGTAAAACTCCATTGCTGCCCCGGAAAAAGGAACTGCGTCCACTGTTCTCGTAACGCCGGGTTCTTCGGGAAGCTGAGCAAAATTATCTTTGCCTTACAACCAAAACCACACTTCTTTAGAGACATTCTTCCAGAGTAAATCCCTTGCAGCAGTGCAGCTGAATGAAGCGCGTTGATGGGCATGCTCTCTTTCTCACGGTCTAGTCGATGTGAGCGCAGGCGCCGCAGGCACGCTTTTCCAGGAGAAATGCTCATATAAGGAGTTCCACCACCGATTACGTCATTAATGCCACGATCAAAAAAAAAACCAAAAAAAAAAAAACAGCCGAAACTTGTACCAACCCGGAAGTAAGAAATTCTCAGACATTCGTCTAAATTATTTTTTTCAACTTTGGCCATGCTTAGCATGAAAATCCAACTCTTTAACACTGTAAACAACTTTGAATATATGAAACACCATTGTACCCCCCCTTTAAAGGTTTGGTGCCATTGACTGCCATTATGTGACTGACAGACTGCAGTGGTTTGTGTTCTACTGAAGAAACAAACTCACCTACATCTTGGGGGTAAGCAGATAAACATAAAGTTTTCATTTTTGGGTGAACTATCCCTTGAATATATGTGCTCAGAATCCAAAAGTCTTACCGGTTTGGAATGACATGAGGGTGTGTAATTAATGGCGGAATTTTCAATTTTGAGTAAAGTGAACCATCCCTTTAAAATGTCATTTTTGTCCAGAGAACAAATAAAGTAATTCAGTTCTGGAGAATCTCCTGCATTTTATAATTGTTGTGCACTGAAACGAAACACAGCTTATATTATCATCTTCAGAAAAAAAAGGTTATTTTATTCAGCTTCACCTTTACCTGCTGTTCAGCATCTGCCTTTCTTCACTGAGTGGAGAGAGAAAGGTTGAGCCTGCATATTTCATAATTCCTGCTGTATTATGTTCACTGGAGGCAGAAGCTTCAAAGAGTGACAGGCTGGGTGCTCACAGTGTGAGGAAGCAGATCCTCTTCTCTCTCGCTCTGCTCTTTTTGTCCATATGGTCCCAAGCTGAGACACTGATTGGACCAAAAGGTCACTGCTGCAGCTAATCTGCCCTGATGTTCCTATATAGACAAGCACTTGGATTTAAAGGGATAGTTCACCCAAAAATGACACCACTTAATTTACTCAACCTCATGTTGTTCCAAACCTTAGTTTAGTGCAGCTAACCTCCAAAATGGTGTCATTTTGGCTGTTTTGGGCCATTTTGGAGCCTAAATAGGAATAGTTTACTTTATAATGTAAATGTGCTCGCCCTCAGGTCATCCGAAATCCACAGTTAGAAGTTAAAAGAATCTCAATTATGTATTGTTTCACTTCACAAGATGTTAATTGACGGACTAGAGTTGTTTGGATGTCTTGTGGATTATTGTGATGTTTTTATCATCTGTTTGGACTCTCATTCTGATGGCACCCATTCACTCCAGAGGATCCATTGATGAGCAAGCAATGTAATGCAAACTCTACATCTTGGAGGGCCTGAGGAAATTTTCATTTTTGGGTGAACTATTCCTTTAACAGCCATGGTCACTGTGAAATGGAGCGATTACTGAAAACTGAGAGCAATCCACTAGGTGAACTTTGACCTCAGTGCTAAGTTTAATGAAATCTCTCAGACAGTTTTACTGTGTGGTGAAATATAAATTCAAGTCTTAGAGATTAAACTCGATCCAGGGTTAAAGTGCAGTGCGCTGTCAGCCTGTGCTGAAAATCCTATTTTTGGTCTGGACGTTGCTTAAACTGACCTGGATTCCTACTGTGGTTATGGAACTGATACTGTTGATGATCCCTTTACTAAATCTACTGCGTACGAGCATTTGTGCCCTGTGGGGAAGGTAAATCTAGTGAATCTTGTACTCAGTGAGAGCGGTACATCTGACAGGTTACTGCATTACAGCTGAATTATGGCACTCTGCACCCTGCTGCCACTGCTCTGTAGCTTTGACTCTGTGCCTTTACAGAAAACACCATAAATCACAATAAAACATTATTATGTAATTGCCAATGTGATGCAGTAAAGGCAAAAAGTATGATTTCATACCAGGCGTCAGAACGCATCACATCACTGTCTAGACTTTGTGCAGGGCAGGATCAAGAGGAAATAGTATTCATCCTTGCATTCCACACAGGTCAGTTTTGACAAGAGTAATTTATGGATTTTCAGTTTTTAGGTGTGTCAAAATATGACTAATACGAACTCTCATGGTGAACAGTAAGTAATGATACCAGAATGAAAACTGTTGCCATGGTAACAAATTCAGAAGTTCAGCCTCTCTGCAGATGTCAGCTGAAGTTGTAAAGATGAGGCTGACGCTGAATGTGCAATGTGTGATGTCAAAAAAAATCTGTTAATTATCATGTTATTACATTACATAACAATACATTATATGTATTATATGTTATACACAACATAGACAGAGGTTAATGTGTCACTTTAAACATTTAAGATTTAACCAACAGATTTTTATCAATAATTCCATAACTTCAAAGTCACTGAACTATTTTCTTAAAGGGACAGTTCACCCAAAAATGAAAACTGTTATCATATATGTGACCCTGGACCACAAAACCTGTCTTAAGTAGCACGGGTATATTTGTAGCAATAGCCAACAATACATTGTATGGGTCAAAATAATCAATTTTTCTTTTATGCCAAAAATATCATTAGGATATTAAGTAAAGACCATGTTCCATTAAGATATTTAGTAAATTTCCAACCTTAAATATATCAAAACTTAATATTTGATTAGTAATATGCATTGCCAAGAACCTCATTTGGACAACTTCAAAATATTGTCCTATCCTAACAAACCATGCATCAATGGAAAGCTTATTTGTTCAGCTTTCAGATTATGTATAAATTAAAAAGAAATTCACCCTTGTGACATAAATCAGCTCCTTGTTTTTGCATATCTTAATTCTGTGTGCAAAATAAGATATTTAATAAATTAAAGTTAATTAAGTCCAATGGTTTCTTAACATGATATTTAAAATATATATTTGTTTCGCAGAAGAAAGAAATGCATTTTAAATGTTGTTTCCTCTCATTTTCTATCACTTGTTGTACCTTTCCACAACTGGAGTCCAAATATATACAAACATCTTACCTTTCTTGAATTGCTCCAGCATTGCATCCAGTTTGGTGTCGTTAAAGACACAGTGCAGCGGGTGCTTGTAGAACTGAGTGATGGTTTTTAACGGGGTGCAATCATCTGGATCAACAAATGCCAGATCTTTGACAAACAGTATATTAACAATATTAGACCGTTCGTTCTCAAACACAGGAATGCGAGTGTATCCGCTCTGCATCACGTCTGACATGGTGTAGAAGTCCAGGATGGCATCCGAGGCCAGCATGAAGCAGTCATTAAGAGGGGTCAGCACATCTTCCACCGTTTTGCTCCTGAGTTCCAGAGCTCCCTGGATGATGTTCAGCTCCTCTTTCACCAGGTCATGATACGGGTCGGTAACTCTCAGCATAGCCAGTAACTTTTCACGGGTGTAGAAGTTGCTGATTTCCTGGTGCAGCATATTGTCTAGGAGTTTGCTGATGGGATATGTGATGGGGAAAGTCAGCAGCATCAGCATCTTGGTCAGCCAAACCGTCTTGGACGCGATAGCCAGCCCGTGTCTGGACGCAACGGAGTGCGGCAGGATCTCTCCGATGAAGAAGATGAGAAAAGTGCACGCTGCAGTGGAGACGGGCGTCACTCCGAGAATCTGGCACATCCAGACCACGAGGAAAGTGTTGGTGAGCACGTTGCAGAGCACCAAGGTGCATAGGACGTAGTTGCCGTGTTTGCGCACCGACTCGATCTTGTGCGCGTACTTTTGCTCCTTGTCCGTGCCGCTGTTCTGCAGCACTTTGAGCTCCACCGGGTCCAGCGCCAGCATGCTGATCACCAACCCGCTGAAGAGCGCGGAAAGCGCCAGAAGCAGCACCGACAGACCCGCCTGCAGCCACCCGTCCGCATGCGGCGGCCGCTCCACCACCGCCAGCCAGAAGTCGCGTGTTCGGTAGTGCTCCCATTTGATCCCGTCAAAGGCGCACATGGAGTAATACTTGATGTTCTCTCCTCTCCGCAGGTCTTTGGCGAGCAGCTCCACCAGGATGGAGTTCTGGCTGGAGGCTGACTTGAAAGATCCGAGGAGTTCTATATCTGAGCTCCTGGCGCTCTCCTCCACGCACAAGTTGCGTTTGGGATGCACCTGCCCCTCTCTGCCCGGCTCCGGTTCTTCTATGAAAGCGATCCACGGCGCGGCTGTTCCGCCGGCGCTGCTGACCGTCCGGTTGAGCCTCTGCGGGGATGCTGCATAGTACACGCGTAACATGAACCGCGTCCCTTCGGTGGCCTTCAACAGCCCGTCCTGCACGGACAGATCTCCTCCCGTGTCCTCCGGTCGGAAGCCCAGCAGCCCGTGGCTCGTTGTGGGGAGAGCGGAGGCGATCAGGAGGAGCAGGGGCAGGAGGCATGGTCCGGGGATGCGGTGCGGGAGGAGAGCATCCGCAGCATCCGCAGCCATGATGCTGAGTGGGTTGTAGAAGGACATTGGCGAACTGGATCACGTGGCGATGACACACACCCACGGACACACACATCGGCTCTGTTTGCAGAGTCAATGTAACAGCTGGAGTCTCGTGTAAATAAAAATGACACCGCAGTGACGTCATGACGCTTTGCAGGGCTGCGATATTGTAAGGAGCAAACAGGAAATATGTAGGCTACAGTCCAGAAGACCCAGCCAGATCACCGAAGCAGAGATGATGTGATACGCTTTCTGTTTATTTTACCACAGTAAACCCAAAACGTCGGTGGACAGATATATAAACATAGAGAACTTTGTTTAAAAGGCATTTCTTAACTTAATATTAAATGTAAAAATTAAGGTTTAATATGTAATATTGTTTTGTAACAAAAGCTATTATAGTATTACTCTACTTATACTCTTTTTGTCTTGACAGACTCTGATGGGCCTGTGAAGACTGAAATGTGCCTCTGGACCACAAAACCAGTCATAAGGGTCGATTTTTGAAAGCTGAATAAATAAGCTTTCTATTTATGTATGGTTTGTTAGGATATGACAATATTTGGTCGAGATACAACTATTTGAAAATCAAAATATTGAGAAAGTCGCCTTTAAAGCTGTCCAAGCTTTAAAGGCTTGGACAATGTATATTACTAATAAAAAATTACGTTTTGATATATTTACGTTAGAAATATATTCATGGAACATGATCTTTACTTGATATCCTAATCTTTTTTTATAAAAGAAAAATCGAAAATTTTGATCTATAGTATGCTATGTATTTTTGGCTATTGCTACAAATATACCCGTGCTACTTAAGACTGGTTTTGTGTTCCAGGTTCACAAATATTATTATTATTATCATCACCATCTGTATATTCTTAGTGAATGTCATGCAACATTTTTTCTTATAGTGGGGTTAATTCAGGTATAAAGTAACGTATACCGTAAAGTAACGTTTACTGTCAAAAAGGCAAATGTTTTATTCAAACTCAATGCAAACTCAACTTTAATGTGGAATAAAAGTTAACGAGTCATTACGAATCTTCACCACAAGGTGGCACTATATAACAATTTGCCTTGACTTCGATGCCACTAAATGATGGAAACTTTTAGACAAGTGAAACTGTTCTATTTGACAAATAAAAATAAAATGTAAAATTGTAATTTCGCAAAACACATTTATAAATAATTGCATAACTACAACATATATGTATAAGACGTGTAGAAATGTCTCCTGGTAGTTTTTTTTCTTTCTTTGTTTCTTTTTCTTTTTTTTTTTTTAAGAGAATGCTTGTCCGGTGGCTCTACATATAAGCTGTTCAAAGACATGCACATAAAAACACGAAAACTTATAGAAAGACCTCAATGTTTATCAGTTACGTTTGCATATATTAAACACCTGGAAGATAATTACTAGTTAAATCACACTTAATAGGCTAACACAGACTTCACCTAATTGCATTTCTAGCCGTTTTCGTTCCCAAAAGCAAGAAATTCGTTCTGTAGGATTTTTGTTAAATCATTTCGAAATGTCAAAAAACTCCCTTCGCCAACAGCAGGGTTGAAACAATAAGTTGTGGTCTCATAAACACTTACTTTTATCCCCTGGGTGTTTGGATCCAGGCCTCAAGCAGACAGCCAATGGCACAGATGATAGAGCAGTTTATGGGTAAGATAAAACTAAGAAAAAGAAGAATTTGGAGATGTTTGGCTGTGTGTGCTAACCACTTTCGTCTGCTCAGCATCACTCGCTTCCACCTCGTAAATCAGGGACAAATATGTGGAGTTTTTTTTTCCCCTTCTCCCTCTTATTGCCCACGGCTTGTCGATATCCAGAGGGACCCGTATGTAAAGCCTTGACCTTGTCGACGGTCTGCAGGGAGGGCTCACAGGACAGTTAGCAGGCTCAGGAAACTTTTAACTAGTAAGTTATTGATGGTCTACTTGGCTGAAATGTTGCACGTCCTATAGGAGCTGTTTGAAACGGTGGGAGTGCCGTGCTCGGATGGTTTCACTAAAAGACTCTAAAAGACTCTCAATTTTTCTATTGTTGTGTGAGGGGAAAGGGGAAAATCACAACACAAATAATATACAAAACTGACATAAAAACAATAAAGAAAATACACATTTATACAATAATTCGTGCATATTATTTAGTTGTTTAGTCTAATGCAGTTGAAGATTACTTTCGGGGAATTGCTTTACTTTCATTATAATCCTGTTTAATTTCTGCCGCCAATACATATTTTAGTTAGTGTATTTTACACCAGGCGAGTAGACATTTTCCTATTATTGTATTAATAACTACAAATGTTGTTTGTTGACCTGTTTTTTTAATTAGCCTGTGAACTTCGACATATTAGCTATCCTATTCGAAAATATACCGTCCTATGCAAACATAGGCTAATTGTAATGGTGTTTACAATGTTAATTTAACACAGTGCAACGTAAAACATTTTGAGATTTAGTTATGAATCTTTATTTTCTCATCTTATCAGCATAAACGTCACCATTGTCATCATTTTAATAATTAATAATGCGCGAAAATATTATGTCATAACCAGAAACCTTTATACAGAAAATATCTATATATATTTTTTGAAAGCTGAAAAGTTTTTGTTTTAGGCTACTAAATGCATTCTAAAATAAATGCTGCATTCGGAATTGAAGTTCGGAACAAAGAACTAAATTACTTATTACATTTGGAATGTATTCTTTAGAATATTTAGAACTTTATCCTTGTTGTTTTTATAGCTAAAGGATTTTTGTAAAAGTTTTAACCTCGCGCTCTTTGTCAGAATGCGAGCAACAGATGCACAATCTGGGCTACTTTATATAATCTTTTGCTTCACAATAAACTACAAGACGGTGTATTGAATGTTAACCTTATTTGATATATTTACTTCCAATAATCTCTGAAACGGTGAGTTCCAGTTTAGAAAGCTAAAAATGAACTTCAAAAGATTCTTCATATAAAACTTGATAAATCTTGTCATAAATCCGAGGTTAAAGAGAGGCGCCCTGTCTGGTTTACTGCCAAGAAACATACTGTAAAAACAGCGCAGAGTCTTATTTTCTTTCTCTTTTGTTTTATTCTCCTTGTCTGCAAAAAGTAAGTGGACTGTCGCAGGACGCCCGGGAAGTTAGGCCAAAGTGTCAGTCACAGAAGGAGAAATCACATGGTTCCCGTTATTGGACAACAGTGTCGTGAATCAGGTGACAGGGCATTATTTTATTATCTATACACTGAACTGTGCATGTCTCAGTTTTAATAACAGCATGACGTATGCCAATCATACACCCAGATGATCGAACGTCGGCTGGTGTGTCACGCCAAAAGATGCATCCTACTCATAAAACTGAATCTTTTAGGCTAAACCATATGTTCAGCATTTTATATTCACATTTCACAGCAAAGCTATGCGGTGCACAAAGCAATGAAAGTACAAAGAACAACGTCAGATCTGTGTTGCTCCGGGACTATATACATTTTCAATAACTATTAATTGCCTACAATTATTTTATCGAAAAGATGGAAAATTAGTTCGCGTTGGTGTCTTTGTAAACGAATATTTCAAAAAGATAAAGCAAGAAATATTTCAGACACAAGGAGCAGTTAGGGGAACACGAGGTGAGTTACGTGGTTATTATTATTATTATTAGGCTATTATTTTTTAGAGTCGTTTCGTGATCTCTATATACCGAATTGTTTGTTCCATACGAAACCATCGGTCCCGTTGTAGATAATTACAATAACCACATTTTCATGAAAAACAGAGGCTATTATGTCAGTAGGTTATTGATATGTTTCTTACTCGGAGAAAATAATATATTTTCCCCCTATAAATATGTAACGGTTATTTTAGCTAATATATTATAGATACACATTGTATTTTATTTTACCACATTGTTTATTTCTTTAATATGTCCCCCACGTGACTTTATAAGCTTTTATCTGTGTAAATTGTTTACAACAATTCAATAGTCCTTTTGAAGTAAACCTCATATTTACACGTAGAATTACTTAAATGCATATCAATATATCTACTTGTAAATGGGTCGGCAGAGACGAAAAACACAAAACAGGTTTTTTTAAGTTTTAAATCTACGCAGTGTTCATCTGTAAAAACAGAGAAAGCTCAACTTTTAAATATCTTCACGTAAACGTGTTTACAGAATAAGCGGATTCGTTTACTGTATGTAATCATTTATGCACAAAAAAGTCATTTTCTCAAGGATAACGACAACAGGACTAAGTTTTAAAATAAGATGAAGAGTTGATTATACACATGACCGACACTCTTCTTTTCAGGCGACTAAAGCAAAATTACGTACTGTTTTAGTAATTAAATCTTGATGCAACTGGCGAAAAAAAGATATGTAGAAATAGGAGAAAACAAGCCTTAAAAATAAACTTTCCTGTCATAACCAAAATTACTTTGCAGCTTCACTTCCACTGAAAAATCTTTTCATAAAAACATTTTATACTTTAGAAGACAGTCATTGCTAATGTTATAAAAACAAACAAACAAACAATAGATGTTGTGAAGAACCTATTCATGTAACGTTAGTAACTTTTTGACTGCAAGGAACCATACACAGCCACAAATGGTTTTAGATAAAAAGAGGATTCTTTGCTGAACCAAAGAACCTCTGAAGAACCATAACTTTTTTTCTTTGTTTGCTTCTATTTATTTTTTCTTCTTCTCATTGTTTCACTTTTTGTGCAGACAGAGCAATTATTCAGATCACCCCCAGCTAAAGAAGCTTCTGTTAAATAAGAGTCATCTTACCTTTAAGAGCTGTTGCGTTACTACAGAGGGCGGTGCAGGGGCAGCAGTGCGATGGAGGCTGGCCCTGGGGCGTGAGTTTACTTCAGCAAACTCCAAAACAGCTGAAGACAAGGGGGGCTGACAGAGACACCAGTGATCCTCGCTCAAGGAGGGGCATAAAAACACTTCAGGTGCTTTTTGATCGGGTTTTATAAGGAGATCTCTGCTGGATCTCCCTCACTGCGCTCCGCCCGGTGCTTGAGGACAGAAGATGCCCAGGCAGTTCCTCTGCCCAGTGTTCGGCTCGTCACTGTGGTTGGCACTGATTCTCCAGTCTCTCATTTCCTCCGCCGCTACCTACAGGAGACCAGTGTCCGGAGGGAAGAGACAGAGCTTTCTGGAGAGAACCTTGATTTTACTGGACGTCAATACTCGAAGCCCGGTCAAAGTTTTGAATGACAACTTCCTCTCGTTGCAGTTGGATCCATCTATCATAAAGGATGGCTGGCTGGACTTCTTAAGGTATTACGGTTTTGCAATTACATCCTACGCCCGATGATGCTTTGGTGATGCTGAAGTGTTTGTGTTGAATAAGAAAGATCCTACTGGAGAAGCCGTCCTAAGCTTGTAGGTGTGTTTTAGAACATGGTAGCTGGTTTAAACCTGGTCCAGGACAATGTTTCACTAGCGACATACCACTTTAAAGTGGTCAACCTGGACCAGATATTGACCAGCCAGAAACCATCTTCCATGTTCCAAGCACAGCTACCCGGCTTAAACTGGATTTTCCAACAGGAACGCTAGACTTTATAAATGAATCTTTCCAGTAACATATAACTTCCCATTGCTATTTTACCACTTTTAATCTATCGACCAATGTCTTGAATACACTATTTTTACACAATACCATATTTTTCTAAAGACAGGCTAATACAAAACCCATTTACTCTTATTAGACGCTTATTTTCACAGATAAACTTCATGTTTGGTTCTCTTTGGAGATATGATAGTCTTTCTATGCGACTTATAATGTTATCATGAAAAATACCAGTGTAGCCTTTTACCTCTAAATCCGTCTTCGCACTTTTAGAGATTAATTTTACGCTTGAAGTAGAATTCAACATGTTTACGCGCAGTGTTTAAAAAAACATCTGTTGAATCCCAATGAAACGGTGTTGTGGGATGAGCTTCGCCCTTGAGCGTATCTTTCTACACCACATACGGATATGAATTTATATATTAGAGCGCGAACCGTGAATATACGCGCAGATTTGAATGGTTGTGTTAATTTGCACACCAGGGCTTGACCTGGAAGTGAATATGAGTGTCCCAGCCCCCAGAGGAGAAAAGACACAAAACCATACGGAGAACCGAAATGTAAGTGTCTTTCATAGCCCCGGACAGGTTTCAGTATCGATGTAGTGTTTACTACCGATTTATTACCAAATAATTATTATTACAGTCGGGATGAGCTGTTGGTAAAAATAGAATTTAAGAATTACCCCATATAAATCTGAACCCCAATCTGCTGTCGTGGCATTATTGTTAGTTTTCTGTTGTGTACAGTTCAAGTTATTGCAGATGTAGCCTACGTGAGAAAACAAAAAGGGGATTTGTTTGGGTTTTACATTTTTGCGTACTTCATTTCTTGTAATATATGAAAAGAAACCAGGACTGAATAAAAGCGGAATTTGACATGAGTACTTGAACTTTTGTATGCACGAGCACGACATTCAGATTCGTAGCTATTATTTGTACCATTTTATATGCTTTGGGAATAGCCGTTCTACAGATTTGAGGTAATAGTGATATTTATAATGTTAAGCCTACCCAAGGATATAAACATGCTTGCGTTCAAATGAACGTTTTAATATGTTAATTAAATGTTAATGCGAATGATAATAATACTAACAACAACATAATGCTGAAGTATGTGTGGCCTATGTAAATATATTGCGATTATTACCGCTATTATTCCGCCGTAAACTGCGCTAATATTTTGTTCTGTCAAATTGTTAGATTCTAGTCGTTGTAATTTTCCCAAATAACATGCTTAGTCATGCCTCATGCTTGGTCTGATTAAAATGTAATTATTCACACTATTGGACTTGACACCACATGTACGAAATGTGAGTTTGTGTGCCGCTACTTATTAAACTTTTCTCTTTCTCTTTCCGTCTTTTCTAAAAATCAGTTTCGGCCCACCGTCCAAACACAGGCTTCACCGATTAAAGTTTGTGGTAATTTAGCTCGTTTTTGCCTTTCACAAAACATTATAAAACAATTCACAACGTATATTTATTTTATTTCACTTCTTTTATTTTATTCTTCTTTATTTTGTCTGTTGTTTTTTAAGTTCTTTACGCTCAAAGGCAAGGCAAGGGAATATTTGCGCAATTTATAGGCCTACTTTATGTGCACCTTTTATAGCTTCTCTTTTTACGACTGGTACCGCATTATGTCTCATTATTTAGCAAAGCACTAAAAAGAAGCTGGTATTTATTTATTTAAAAAAAGAAACGAGCGTGTAGCACCACAGGCTTCAGCTCTGTGTGAAATAATCTGCTGTTGATTTCAGCACTGCGGCCTAATACACAATCATACATTACACTAAATCTGCTGAACGTCAGTCAGGGTTTCCGTAAGAAAGTTATGCACCAATCTAATGGCGAAAACCAGGTCGCTTCTTACAAATAAAAAAATACCAAATAGTTAAAAAATACGTTTTTAATTATTGATGAGCTTTGAGATATTATTGCCTTGTTTTGATCTAAAAATGATCCCGTTTTCTCGTGTCGGCATTGCAGACTTTACAAAGACACAGTGTGTCGCATACCGTGTATACTATATAAGATATTATTTATTCTGTATGTGTTGTATAATGTGTGCATATATAGGCCTATCTTTAAATAATTTGAAAGGATATAGACAATATAATCAAGCCTTTATTCAGTTTATTGTCCATCTTCACTCTCATAGTTTAAAATCATAAAGAAAAGCTCTCTTTGTGATTTTATGTCCAATCAGGTAATCTAAATAGCTTCATATGGTCACATTTTAAACTGACATGTTTTATTAACTAAAAATATGACTGAATTAACATGACTGCATTTTTAATGACTCAATCAAAATAACTGCTCTAGACTTGACAGATGAAATTAGGTACAGACAGCTCCTTAAGTTAACCACTGCTAATTTTTACTTTGTACAGTGAAGTATTGTTGTAGCCATTTGGGTTTCTCTGTAATCTACATCTTTCTGTATCCACAGCTCCAAGCGGTTAGTCACTCTGGCACGGGGACTCTCTCCAGCTTATTTGAGGTTTGGGGGCAAACGAACCGACTTTCTCCAGTTTCATAACCTGAAGAATCTTGCTAAGTTTAGAGGGCCCGGACCGGACTATTACCTCAAAAACTATGAAGATGGTGAGGTCTGATTTGGGCATTTTCACTTTATTTTGCACATTGATCGAGAGTTCAGAAAAATCGAAAATGCTGCTTGGAATCAAGATATTAAAGGCGTGTTGTTCCATACTATGTGCACAAATATGCATGCATAATCCTAAAATATATTCGAATAAATATTGATGCATTCATTTAGTGCATGCCTGCTGGAAAAAAATGTCTTTTTAATTACTCAGACGTTTTATCAATAAACGAGGATGAGAAAAAAATAAATTTTGAGTATCTAGTAAACATGTCCACAATGCAAACCACATGCATTGCGCTTTTAGTGGTTAGTTTGTCCTCTTGTTTGTACTCCAAAAGCATTCTCGCGGTTTCCATGCAGACATAGTGCGCAGTGACTTCGCTCTGGACAAACAAAAGGGCTGCAAGCTGGCCAGCCACCCAGACATGATGCTGGAACTACAGCGAGAGAAAGCGGCTCAGATGCAACAGGTCTTGTTGAAAGAACAGCTCTCCAACATCTACAGCGACGTCACATTAACAGGTAGGAGATTACAGCAACATGCAGATGTTGTTTTTTTGCCTCACAATTTCACAAAATAGGCTATAACACATACACTCTCAGAAAAAAAAGTACAAATAAGGTACAAAGGCTAAAAGGTACGTCCCTAAATGGTTCATATTAGTACCTTAAAGGTAGCTTTTAAAAGTGTATCACCCCAGTGACAGTTTTGTACCCTTTTTCACAGAGTGCATCTATTGCCGATGTTAAAGAAAAGATTTTTAAAGTCAGTAGGAAGCTTTAGTTTTTAAGCTTTAGTGTTGTCTTGGGAGCTTTCAGTGTTTATGGTTTGGTTTTATGTTGTTTAAGCTTGTCTGAATCATGTTGAGTTGTTTTGTCTCATTGATGTCCAGGATCATAGGTACTCGAACAAATGCAGTGATGTAATTGTTGCCGCTTGTTCCAGAAACGCAAAGGTTTAAAATGATGAGAGACAGGACGGTCCGGCGAACAGTCGGCCAAGCATATGGTTTTATTGATCACTTTCAACAGCTGTGCTTTGCCTGTTTGTAAATCCAGTGTCCAATTTCAGATTTCATAGTCTCACACACAGACACTGTCCCAAATGTTCAGATCATTTTATGGGGGAATAAATGTTTGAAAGACACAAATCTCTGAGGAGTTGTCAGAGACCTTTGTAGTACCGAAAATGTCAGATCAAGGATTGAATGAAGCTGAATGATGACATATACAAAAGGCCAGCTGACAATGATTTTAGAAATGACACTTTGTAAAAGCAGCACTTGCTATAGATCTGCATGCAATTGGAAGCAGGTCAGTAGTGTCTTTTCTGCGCATATTTAAATCACTAACATTTGTTTTGGTTGGATCAGGTGTGATATTTTGGTTGGATCGTGCTTTGATTTTTGTTGCGGAGACACTGTTGTTGATCGAATTCTGATTCAACTCGAAGGGAATAATTTTTTGGGTTTTATTTAACGGACGTGCTTTTTTTGCGTAAACGCCATTGTTTTATTATTACAATCGTTGCAGTAATCTCAATGTAAACTCAAATCACTATCAGGTACTGTCAACCAGAGAGAGATTATTTGTTTAAAGCAGATTTAGTGTGGAAAGACTTGTGCTAAGTTTTATGTCAGGCACTGTGCGAGTTCCAGTGCGGGTCACGCCGCACATTTTCTTATTAATATTGATATACAAGCTCAGATGAGAATTTCTGAACTGCACTTGGCATCAGACAGGCCGGATGTTGTTCGTTCATATCTAATCCCTTATCGTCTTCAAGCCAGATTCAGCAAAAAGCACTCTAACTTTCACCCTTATTTTCCAAACTATCTTTTTACACACATCTGCGTTTGACAAGGCGGCTGTAAGAGGAATTAGAACTAAACACACTTAGCAAAGGAATCTCTCCTTCCATGGATCTCAGCATGTGTGCTGTAGCGAAAAGCCCGTCGTGTGCATGACTGATTGGTGAGAATGAAGACACCTGGGTGCATGGCACAGACGTCTGTTAGCAATCAGGACGCCCCCTGCGCAGTCACTGGCAGGTGGCAGGGGAATTGCAGTGAGATAGCCCTGCCCCATCCATTTCTGCTCTGCACAGGTCGGCTTTTCTGACCCTTTCTCATTAGAGCTATCAGTAATAGGCGCGAAAGCCCCCTGCCAGTTAAAACAAACCGTGGTGAGACAAGCCCAAGGTCATACTAGCTTTCACCTCTACACTCGCTACAGTTTAGTCCAGTTTAGTTAAAGCAAACCATCTGAGACAAGTCGAGGTCAGGGCGCTCAAAGCTCTCAAATTGCTACAATTCCATGCCGCTTTTACGTTCCGTGATGTTGCCTGTTGTTTAAGCTGCTTGCATACGTTTTCAGAATTTTGTTACAGTTATAAAAGATTTGCATTTCCTGGCAAAGAAGAGTGCACACATTTCTAAGGCCTCTAAATTATCAATATGATTATAACTTGTTGGACACAACCTATTAGATGCCTTCTGTCCTCTGGCTCAGTTTATTCTTTTTTAAAAAAAGATTGTAAAAAGAGAGTGCAAAAGAGTGCTAAGAGAATTATACAAATTAATACATAAATTAATTCATTAATTATATGAATGTGGCCTACCTTTTAAGGTTCTGACTGTCTTCAGTAAAGATTCCGTGGCATATAGTTTTCGCCTTTGCTCCATGGCTACCTAATAAAGTAGTTTCTTAATAGCAATGCTGCTTTGTCCGCAAAGGTTACGAGAAACAGCTGTAATTCTGCTGTCCCATAAGCACCACCTAGTTTCATAGAGTGGAATTACAGAATGTTACATTTACAATTTTTGTCTGGCCAAAAAAAAAAAAAAAAAAGTTGTTTTGAACTGAAGTGATACCGCTAGAGCCAGAAGTCATACAAATATCATTGCTACCTATCAGATTGTGTTTTATTAACATCTACACCTAACTCAACCCTAAACCTACCCTAACAATGATGCAAATACAATAATTATTTGGAAAAAATGTGGAAATATTGATGTGTGCATGCTCAGTAACCCCTGGTAGGACATTCTAGCCATAGCAGTATCTCTTGTAAACTCTAGCCTCAACCTCAAAAAAAAAAAAAAGAAATTGACACAATTTGTATGCCCTGCTGTAAATTTTGAGTGGGTGATGAAGAACAAACTTATGTGGATTCTACATTTTAAACGATTCGGATAAGGTATCTAGAATTATTTATGAAGCAGATGAAGTACATATAAATATTCATTAATTAATTTTGACTTAACCCTTTTTATTTATTTAAATACTGAAATGTGAGGTTTACCATTTTATAAAACTTTTTCAAAGCTTTATTTGAACATTTTATACGTTATTAGATAAACTGTTGTCAGTCACGTTTCATTTATCCGGATCCGAAATCCGGAGATCATTGGTAATGTTATTATTTTAGTGTTTATGCAAACAAAACGTAATTTTACTTTTTAAAAGTACTTGTCAGTACTTTTTGAACATTTCCTGGACATATTAACAATAATGTGACGATACTGATAACTGTGAAAATTTTGGTCACTGTAATTGTCATCTCTACATCTTATTAATACATAGCCTATTATTAAGTGAAATAGAGATAATAGATATTTATTAGAATTCCACCTTAATTTTTTAGCCATATATCAGCAGCTGCACCACATTTAATCTTTTTGTCCAGTTTGGGCCTCTGAATAAAATAAGTATGAGCTCCATTATTCTTCTATATCATAATGTATGAGCCATAAGAGCCTGATATAATGCTCTACAATTTTTTTTTTTTTAAATATATTTTGTCTGTAACACTTTATGAGTCATTTGTTAACAAATACTTAATGCATTAACTAACATGAACGAACAATGAACAGTACATTTATTACACTATTTATTCATCTTTGTTAATGTTAGTTATAAAAAATGCAATCGTTCATTGTTTGTTCATGTTAGTTCACAGTGCATTAACTAATGTTAACAAACAACTAATGAACCATATTGTATTAAGTGTTACCATTTTGTCCAAAGGTTAAGCTATTCCATTAAAAAAAATAAAAAAAATAAAAATATATGTCAATATGCTACATCACACCTATGTTTAAATAGATGTAGGAAAGAAAAAAACATGCATTTCATTGCAAACTGATTGAGAAAAATAAATCTAGCATTCAAAATGATATTGTATTCATTCTGTTTCATTAATAATTTTACAAATATTAGGTGATTATTATATTAGGTATGCATTAGGATGTCATCATCTTTACATAATTAGATTTTTTTACTGTCAACAAAAGCATTGAGCAAACAATAAAATTGCACAGAATAGCACAACTAGGGTTGAAATGACCTACCATACATACAATATAGTATATACATACAGGCTAAATTGTTTGCAAAAAATGTAATACTTAGGGTTGGGTATTTAAAACAAACCCAGACCAGAATGTGAAATATCAATCCTGTGAATTATTGAGTTGACTAGAAATGGCCAGTGAAACATTCACCTTTAAAGACTATTTATTTGGACACTGTAACCGTGCATTTCTTCAGTGTGTTAGTTTCCAGTGCTGATGGATTTTTGAATATCCTAGCATTCATAGCCCCACTACAGATGTATATATCATTCAGTACAAGGAGACGTATTAAGTATGATAAATATCCACAGTACACCTCTTCACATGACTTATGCTCGCTTTGTTCGTATCCCGTTCCTGGAAACGTCTCTCTTCCAAATGCATTGAGTGAAGTGTCAACTGATATGTAGCTAAATGCGGTGAAGGTGAATTCCATTGTGCGTTTGGCTGTGGAGGGCTTTATAGTTGTCATCGTGTGATTCTTAGCGTATCTGAGGTCACGGTGCACTTTAGATTCGTCAGTCGCTTTGCCAGACTCTCAGAAGAGCAGTATTCATCATAAATAACCGTCCCTTTAAATCATATGAATTTCCTTGCTTTCGCTCCCTGCTCAAAACATTTCTCCTACGACTACTTTAAAACACGAGGGAGTCTGTCTGCGCGATGCTAGCATGTTAAAATGCAGCATAGCTATATTCCAAGCTATTTCCTGCCTGTTTGCTTTAAGACAAATGACAGGAAGTTGTCCAGTGAGGGCAGTTTGGATATTAGCTAGCTGACGGTTAGCCTTTAGCCTCTCATTTTCGTTGACAGCAGTAACTGCTTGAGTCCTCAAATAGTCATTAAAAGTAAGGAAATGTCATGAAAATGGGACAGAGGTGAGGAAACCTCCTGTAATCGTTCTGCGTACAATAAACGCTTAGAATTCAACAAAAATGAGGAGTGGCTTTGACCAGATGCAGTCTGAAGTGAGATGGTGCCATTTCACAACACTGCGTCATTTGTTTTCCCTCCGCAAGTGTGGGTAACATGCCCATGTTGCTCAGAATTGCTTTTTGGCTCGTCGAGCCCAAGTTTTTGTCCAGTTGAAAACGTTTGCTCCAGAGTTGGGTGGTTATTTCATTGAAACGATTGCTGGAGTATTTTGATGAATACCGCATGGCAGAATTTCGTTTGCCAGTCATCGAATAGTCTTCCTGTCCTCTTCTCTCTTCTTGTGCTCAAAGTGACACAAAGAGTTTGGAGACTTTTTCCTCCTCCCCCAGCAGCAGTGAAAACACACATGTGTGCACTCAACACAAACACAGTGAGTGCACGTAGAATAGTGTGCTAATGATAGATCTGAGGCTCTGACAGATGTTTCTGCCTGTGAAGGAAAACATGATTTTTTTTTTCTATATCTGAGACATTAAGCAGATACTCACACACATGCTCAATATTCTCCAGAAGAGTCAAGAGCTGCATATATCTGTAGGCCATACAAACAGCACTCGTGAAGGACATAGATGCTTGATTCACGATTGCATTTTCCTTTAGCATAATTGTAAAGCTAATAAATAATATTCCACAATAAATATTAGATTTTAAACTTTATGGTTCAAATACTGTGAACTTATTTAAAGACAGCATTTTGTCATTTTAAAAACCCAAAAACCCAATGTACTGAAAACGTATTCACCCTCAGATCATTTCCTCACCAGTGGATCTTCTGAAGTGAATGGGTGCCGTCAGAATGAGAGTCCAAACAGCTGATAAAAACATCACAAGAATCCATAAGTAATCCATGTGATTTAAGTTAATCAATTAATATGTGAAAAGTAAAAAGCTGTTTGTAAGAAACATATTCATCATTTACTTTAAACCGTCCATAATCCATAATAAGGGTTCCTCCAGTGGAAAAGTCCATCTCCTGTTGTCCTCTCACATCAAGATCCACAGATATATTTGTTCAGAACTGTTTTGCTTGTAAACTTTCCTTGATCTCATATTTCTCTCCTGATTCAGCTGAGACGACTTTGAGGACTCATATTAACTAGAAACAATTATTTTAATTTAAAAATGTCTTGACAGATTTGTTTATTACAAACACACAGCTTTCCTACGGCACCCATTCACTGCAGAGGATGATTGGTGACCAAGTTATGTAATGCTAAATTTTTCTGAATCTCTGATGGTGAGTAAAGTTTTAGCCTTTTTTTATTTTTGGGTGAACTATTCCTTTAAATAAATTTCATAAAATCTATATAATTTACAGCTACATTTCATACAGTTTTTGATTAAAAATGGTCCAAAATCTAGGGCTGGGAATCGATACCAAAAAGAATCTATTCCGAGGCATTGAGAATTAAGAGTCGATTCCAAAGTTTGGAATTGAAAATAAGTTTAATGAAAATAAATGGAATGAAAACGAGTCGGTACTGAGCTTGTCTGAGTTTGAGGATGTAGATTAGAAGTCTGATTCGTTTCCACAAAAAGGTTTGTTATGAATAGATCATTTTAATATACCAGTTCAAAAAACGATTCAGACATGATTTTACGGTGGAACTGGCATGCTGTCCACAGTTTTGAGCGTTGCACGACAGAATAGATCATGATGTGATCGAGGGTCTTAATCTTATTTCCATCTTAAATAAATGCTATGTTTTAACCTTTCAACAATAATTCTGATCAGTGAGCCGAGAGCGCATCTGATTGACAGATAAACCACGGGCTCTTTTATCAGTGTAGTTGTTAATGTTATGGTTATTTTGTTTCAGTAACATTATATTTTGCTAATTTTGTGCAAAGCATACAGTTAAAGTAAACATCATTCAGCTGAAATGTGCACATGTATTTTACACACTTCATGTCGTTTTATTCATGCAATGAACGCATGTCCACTGCTGATCTATGGGCTATGGCTAATTTCATGGGCAATGCAGACAAAATGATGATTTAAAATCAGTCAGAGCTACAGAAATGTATCTTTTTTTATTTATTTATTTTTACAAATGAAGCATCATAGTATAAAATGGCTACTTTCTATGACCTTTATTTCCTTCAGTCATTGTGATATTAGGTTCCTCAAATCTAAAAAACAAGAATCAAAAAAGGATCTAAAACAACAGTGAGGAATCGATTCTTGGAATCGAATCCCATCAATTCCAGAATGAGGAATCGGAATCGACAGCCCTACCAAAATCAATTATTGAGCAAGTACATAACCAATCAGTGTTCAAAATGATCTCCTTACCTTAGCCTGATTCATAGTGGTAAGCTTGTAGTAATGTTTTTTTTTTTTTTTTTAATTTGAGTGGTTTGGATTGTTTGTTAATAAGATTAAAATTAGATAATATTCCAGTTTTAAATAAGCATCTGATTACCAATACGTGAGATTCATTTACGCTCTACTTACAAAAGATTTGTATTTCAAAGAGAATGCCTTCTAAGGAACATTCAGTTGCTGTTTGAGGGTAAAAGAACTATTTCTTTCGATGACATGCGAATGCTATGACAGATAGAGATTAAATTGAAATCTACAGATAATGCTAATGCAAGCTAAATACTGAGTCACAAAATGTTGATGTTGTTAATATTAACAATTTAAGAACAAAATGTATCAATAATAATAATTTGCACAGTTTGACGTGTTCTCAGCTAACTTTGCTATTGTTAGATTTAAAGGAGAAGTTCACTTTCAGAACAGAAATTTACAAATAATTTACTTACTTTGTCATCCTAGATGTTCATGTCTTTCTTTCTTCAGTCATAATGCAATTGTTTTTTGAGGAAAACATTTCAGGGTTTTTCTCCATATAGTGGACTTCTATGGTGCCCCCAAGTTTGAACTTCCAAAATGCAGTTTAAATGCAGCTTCAAAGGGCTCTAAACCCAGATAGATCTAGATCCCAGCCGAGGAAGAAGGGTCTTATCTAGCCAAACGATTGGTATAATACGATAATTGATATACTTTATAACCTCAAATGCTCATCTTGTCTAGCTCTGCATGTACTCTGTGTATTTTGGTTTTTGCTACAGACCCAGTGTTTTACAAAGTGAACGTGCAAAGAAGATCAAATGCCCTTTACAAAAAAAAGGTAAAACAGCGAAGTGGGACAATTTTGAAGTTGGAGAAGATGAAGAAGAAATTATATGGGAGTTTTTCGACCCTAACTGTCTTGAACTGGAATACACAGAATACACGCAGAGCTAGGCAAAATGAGCATTTGAAGTTAAAAAGTATATAAATTCTCATTTTGTTTTTAATAAAATAACCAATTGTTTCGCTAGATTAGACCATTCTTCCTCAGCTGGGATCATTTAGAGCCCTTTGAAGCTGCATTTATACTGCATTTTGGAAGTTCAGATTCACAGGCACCATAGAAGTCCACTATATGGAGAGAAATCCTGAAAAGTTTTCCTCAAAAAAACATAAATATCTGTAAATTTTTGTTCTGGAAGTGAACTTCTCTTTTAATCATCATTGTAAAACTTTTTTTCATTTGGTCAGAACAAAACTGGCAGATATGTTACTTACTTATTTTCCAGTGAAACTTCCACACTGGTGTGTTGACTGACAGCCCACACGTACGCTTCAAAACATTAGATTCATCCGCGCTGAGGAGCCATGCCACTGCACAGCCCACATAAAGAAGATAATTCCGCACATTACTGCAATTGCAGTTTCAAACATAGATGGCGACAAAGAGGCAAAACTTACGGACTGCAGCTTTAATAAACCATATAATTTTTTTTTTTTAATGAACTAAAATCTCTTGCAGCTGCTAGCAATGGCACAAGCACACTTGCATGTGCATGTGCTAATTAGCAAAGAGACTATAACTGCTCTAAAGTGTCCACAGCCATTGCCTTTTAAGTAAAGCAATATATCGTTTTCCATCTTGGATTTGTTTCACTGAGCTTGTTATGTTTTATGGAATTGTTGACTACTTTTTGGAGCAGCCTTCAAGTAATTAACGTTCTTTGACGTTGCTATAAAATAAAAAGTTAATCTTGCCATAATGCAGAAAAAACAAATAAGAGCTTATTTTACTTTCCAACTCTTATTGTTGTTATTATTTAGCATTATTACTTTTTAGAGAGAGAGGTGTAGGGAGAGAGAGAAGCTGGCAAATGTAAGGTGAACATTTGCAATCTGTGTGGCATGAGTGAACAGAACGGTAAATAAATGAGACACTAATACGTATAACAGACTCTTCTGAATGTTTCCACATTGGCCATTACTCAAGGTCTTCTAAATGACCATAAAACAACAACTGAACTGGAAAAATAAAATGTGCCACAACAGAAGGTTATGAAGACAGAGTGGGCTCTAGACATCTCGTAAATGTAACAAGAAACTGTCAGACTGCATGACTCAGACTGTGCTAGATATTGTTCAATTTGCCAAATTAAGTGACAAACTAGCCTTTAAATGAATTTGCAAGTAGAAACAGATAATAGCAGCATATTTACAATTTTCAAAATAATGAAAAGAAAATGTGACGAAATGTTAAAAGAAAACAGATGTTTACAATGCTTGGAAGGAGCCGAAATTCCCTGCTGGGTACACAAACTCAATCTAATAATGATGTTAGCGTCAAAATTATCTGATGTGTTTAAAATGGAGTTTCAGATCTTAAAAGCCTTGAAAATGAATTACACTTAATATCACATGGTTCGTTGTTTTTGAAATAAAAATGTTTATCAATTAAGATCTTCTTCGTAATATGTTTGTGATATTTCATTTGACCATACATAAAGTTTTGCACATTTATGATACATTTGGAAGCATAGCATGACCTCGGGAGCTACTGAGATCACCGGCATGGCTGGAGAATATCATTTTATTCAAAGTTTGTTTTCTGAAATATGAGGTGGGCCAGGAGATTTTGTTTCAGTTTTCTCGTGAAGCTAATATTTCTACAGTTCTACAGCCAAATTCTGAGCCAGGACTCTGTGGGAACTGGACGGGCCACATTTTACACTTTTGCATCTAGCATTTCCCTTTAGTATCAAAATCTAGGAAATTAAAGATGACATGATACATTAATCTATGTCTCTTTAGCGGTTTACCAAGTCACACATATTGGAGTTATTTGCTTGGCCTTGCCATGCAACACAAAATACCAAATAATAATCCAAGATAATCCCAGCAGAGGAGTTCCCTTTCCGGTGATTGTTATTAAGCCACAAGCTTTGGGTCTGTGAAGTTTCCTTTTCATTTGATTCATTCATTTGATAGTGGGTTTTAAATGAGTCATCAGTCATGCACTCATTGTGCATGAGAACTGCACTGCAGCAGCTGCAGGTAGTTTAATACCACCCCTTCATAAACAAATATTAAACCGCTGCGATTCCCGAAGACATCTGTGTTCTTACCACATACGTTTCAAGTGCTGACATGACTAAAACCTTTATTAAAAATCAATAAAGAACGTAATTGCATGAAATGCTTTAACGGAATCACCGTAGCAATCGCAAAATCTCAATGGGCTTCATTCATGAAACACGAGCAGAGCAAATTTCTGTGCAAATCGTTTGCAAAACCGTTGCAACGCAAATTGCTGCGTTTAATTCAATTGGATTTATCAATGTTTTACATAGAGATTCGTTCCGCTTGTGTTTCATGACTGAGGCCCAAGGGATTTCTCTTCGCACACTGAAATGCACTTATTTTTGTTCTTACGTGGAGATTTATGCATTTCTTTGATCATTTCAAGTTCCAAATATTATTTAATCTTTGGCAGTTTTACACACCCAGAAATCTGTGTGTAGGAGCAAAAATAAGAGCGCTTCAGTGTGCACTTCAACTATTTAACAACCAATTCTCTGTTCGCCTTCAATTCCACGTTCAAAACATACGTCCTTCATTACTTGCAGACTTGTAGCGTTTCCCTAATTAAGCTGTCAGTGGATATTCACGAGCTTTGCCCCAGAGCACCATTATATTCACTGTTTTTTAAGGAATTAGCACTGTTGGACATTTTGTTAATAGCCGACATCACGACGACTGAAGGAAGTGATTGTTGTGGCAGCTTGGCATTATGTGAGGTGAAGTCTGGTTATATATTGCTGTGGCGATTTCACCTGGCAGCTTCAGTACTCTCAGCCTGGTTGGACGTTGATTTAACTAGTTTTAATGTTCCAAGGACCATCTGGCTTCACCATAAGTTCACTCTGCATGTTGAACTTTCTCCAGGAGAACTGCATATGCGTTGAAGTCAGAGTTGTGTGCCATTCTGAATTAAGACATTGAGAGTGATTTAATTTTAAGTTCAGTTCCTTAGACAGAAGACAGGATGAAGAATTGTTATATGAATTGAAATCGAAGAAACGCTTTCAGCATGATTTGTGCTTTAAGCAACTCAGCATACTGAGTATTTCCATATTTGCATTTTTGCACAGTGACGCAACATTTATGCTTTTTATTTAGGCCAAACATCTTCGGTAATATTATTAAATATTTTAATATTGGTAACACTTTACAATAAGGTTAATTAGTTAACATTAGTTAACATGAACTAAGAATGTAAAATGATTCGACAGCATTTCCTAATTTTAGTTATTGTTAATTTCAACATTTACTAATGCAATAAAAAGTTAATGCACTGTGAATTAACATGAACTAACAATGAACAACTGTATTGTCAACATGCAACATTAACAAAGATGAATAAATACTGTAATAAATGTATTTTGTTCATTGTTTGTCGATGTTAGTTAATATATTAACTCACATTAACTAATCGAACCTTACTGTAAAGTGTTACCTTAATATTTACTATAAGAATAATCTTTTTTTTGGTTTGTTTACAAACCTTAAAAAAGTTTGATATTGCTTAATTGTAAGGAAATGTGAACACAATGTGGTGAATATTTTGTGACACTGTTTTTTTTTTTTTAAATTGAGATTTATACATCATCTGAAAGCTTTCTATTGATATATGGTTTGTTAGGATTGGACCAAATACAACTGACTGAGATTGAAACTTTTTAAAAATCTGAAATCTGAGGGTACAAAAAAAAAAATCTAAATACTGAGAAAATCCTCTTTAAAGTTGTCCAAAAGAAGTTCTTAGCAATGCATATTAACTTTTGATATATTTATGGTAGGAAATTTACAAAATATCTTCATGGAACGTAATCTTTACTTAATATCCTAATGATTTTTGGCATAAAAGAAACATCTATCATTTTGACCCATACAGTTTATTTTTTGGCTATGCATATATAATATATATTTATTAACAATGTAATTGTTTTCTTGCAAAACATACTGTAAATACTTTAGATAAATGCAGTATTGAATCTAATTGCATGACATTGTCGAATTTCTTGCTGTGTGGTGCAAAAGTTAAAACTATAGTAAAAGAGACTAAACTTAGAAGTATTATACTGTTTAGTTCACTGAAATACCTATTTTAATAAGAAAATAAAAATTCTGAAAATCTTCCTTTAATTTTGGTATTGTGTGTCAGAATAGAATTAGTATTCTGCTTGAAGATCTGATCCATTACAGATCATAGTGCAGATAAGTAAGTCTATGTCAGTCTGCTATTTTAATATTCTGGCTGATCACAGGCTGCTGGCGTTGTCCTCCTCGCCGTCACGCGTGGTTCTGTGATGTTTCAGACGCAGGAGAGATTTGTGGCTCATGAACGTCTCATCTGATTTGTGTTCGCACTCCAGCGTGTATCAGGTTACTCTTTTCTTCTAGAGTATTTTTTTAATAGTACAGCTGCTGAACTCTTCCTTGGACTGTTCAGACTGAACAGAGACCCCAAGCTCAGTGGGTCTGCTGCAGAAATTTATTAAAACTGCCCAAAGATATGTGAATTATGTTAGGAGCTGGCTAGATCTAGATGTTACCACCTGTGGAGAGGGTGTTTTTCATTTTTATTTTCTTTGTCAGTAGTTGTTCTGCTCCTGCAATACTGGTCAGGGATCATTAATCATTCGGATGCTTCTCGCTGAGGTCATTTTGATTTCAATTCTCACGTGTAATCTTTAGTCCCAAGATCAATACGGAGGCCAGAACCAAAACCATGGTTTGGCAGCTAGGACATCACACATGAGCAAAACTTGAAGCCGTTGCTAAAATATGAGTCCTCTATCCATAATATTGCCTTCTCAAAAACCTCTTGTCTGAATCAGGAGAGAAATATGCACAGATCAAGCACCTTTTAAACAGTTCTAAACAAATATGTCTGTGGATTTTGATGTGAGAGGAAAACTCCTATCCAATTCTGCTTGCCATTAAGTAAAAAACTCGGAGTAAGTTTGATGTCAACTTCTGCAAAACCAGTGATTAATTCTGCCTCTAAGTAAGTAAAGCTTTGTTTATATAACACCTTTTTTTATAAGGCGCTTTACAGAAGAAGTGCAGTGTGATTGTGTGACTTTTGGAGGTTACGTCGGCCAATCAGTTTGGATCTGTCTTTTATTCATCAAACTTGTGCCATATTTTTGTTTGCCGTATGAATTAGTGAGTGGACCGTAGGTGTGGCGTCTGAGACTGAGATCACGATTAAACACTAGTGGGCCTAGGCCAAATGAGGTCATTGCACAATTCCTAGATATTACCATTGATAAGCACGATAGGAAGGTGTCCGTCCAAAAAACATTTCCAAAGTTTTGCTCTTTGACACTGTTTATAGTTTCTCAGAGAGTTTGATGCCAAGCTTATGTTTGGAAATCTAGGATCTACTGTGCAGAACAGCCAAAAAATGCTTTCATTTCTGCTTCTTTTTTTTTTCTTCACGAAAAGTCTCGTTGTTAGATGACAAATAATGTTGTATACATTTTATGCAACTTAGAAAAGTGGATTCTATTTTTAGTTGAAAGAGAAGGAGCAAGAAATTAAATTCATTTGCAGTCTCCAATTTCTCCCATTCCTGCCCAGCTATTTGTTTATTTGTAAATCCAGAGAATTTGCCAGAAGCCTGAATATTGACATGTGGAATGCAGAACTATTGCTGCTCAGACTAACCATACAAACACAAGTGTGCGTGTGTGTGTTAAGGAGAGTGTTTGTTAGGGTAGAGGGTGTTTCCAAAAGCACTAAAGATTTGGAATAAAAGCTGTTTCTGAACAGCATGTAACAGAAATTTTATATCATATTATGACCAAAGCATAAATTCAAATTATTGCATTTTCCCCCAGTATAGTGGAGTGAATTTTAAGATGTTATGCAAGGGATCCAAGATCTTCATGTCTTTCTTTTTTCATTCGAAAAGAAATTAAGGTTTTTGTGGAAGACATTCCAGGATTCTTTACCATATACACATTTGATGAGTCGACTTAAAATAATTTGTTACCTGGCTGCCTAAAAGTTTTAAGTTCAGTAATTTCAAATGTTAAGATGTACTCAGTGACAACTTAGATATCTGAGTTGATTCAACTTACAATTTTAAGGCAGCTGAGTAACAAACACAGCTGTTAAGTTTAACAAACAAATTTTTTTGTTTAGTCAACTCCAATATCTAAGTTGTCACTTAGTACAACTTAACATTTCAACTTGAATAAAGTAATTTGAGTTGACTGAGCTTACAGTGTAGTGGACTTCAGTGAGGATCAGCGAGTTGCAGTTTCAGTGCAGCTTCGAAGAGCTCTACATGATCCAGCCCAGGAATAAGGGTCTTATCTAACGAAACGAATGGTAATTTTCTAAAAAAGACAGTTTATATACTTTTAAACCACAAATGCTCATTTTGCACTAGTTCGACCTCACACATTAAGCATACAAAGCGAATATGCAAAGACAGAGTCAAACAGCCTTTATAAAAAAAAGGTAAAACTACTTGAACGATTTTAAAGCTAGAGGAGAAAATGAGATGTAGTTTTTCACTCCACCTGTTTAAACTAAAGTACACAGACAAAGAGCTAACTACACATATAGAAAATGGTGGATCGTTTTGCTAGATAAGACCCTTATTTCTTGTCTGGGATCATGTAGAGCCATGTGAAGTTGCACTGAAACTGCAGTTTGGACCTTCAGCCAGCTGGCTCCCTTTGGAGACCACTATATGGGGAAAAATCCTGTAGTGTTCTCTGCAAAAACTTTCATTTCTTTTGAAAAAAGACTGAAGAAAGAAAGACATTAGCATCTTGGATGACAAGGGGGTAAGTAAATTATCAGGAAATGTTCATTCTGGAGTGAACTAATCCTTTAAAATGAAAAGCATTAGTTTAAATCACTGGTCTCAAACTCAACTCCTGGAGGGCCACAGCTCTGCACAGTTTAGCTCCAACCCTAATCAAACACACCTGATCCAGCTAATCAAGGTCTTCAGGATTACTAGAAACTTCCAAGCAGGTCTGAGTTGGAGCTGGTTGGAGCTAAACTCTGCAGAGCTGCGGCCATCCAGGAATTGAGTTTGACACCTGTGGTTTAAAGCAATAGTTGCCTTCCAGAAAATTACAATTCGGTCATAATTTACTCGTCTTCATGCCATTTTAAAAGCTTTATTTTACATTTACTTTTTTCTGTGGATCACAAAAACAGTCAATATTGCCTACATTGAAAGTGAATGGTGACCACAACTGTGGTTGTATTTGAAAAAAAGCAGCTTTGTGTTACGCAATATAAAGACAGTCATACAGGGTTTTAATCACACAAAGGTGAATCTGAAACTAGAACCTTTGGGTTAGCGGGCCAGATCTTTCAGCACATTTGCAGATTTGTGATTGGTTGGTCTGTTATCCGTTTCCTCTCAGAGCACTGTTAGAAAGCTGAAATCTATCAAGCTTTGAATTGAATTCAACTGAACTGGATGAAACAAAAATATGTGGATCCATGTCAGCACTGCAACATTGGTGCGAAGACCTCTGTGAACCTCAGATTCAGTACGTTTTGAAGAAACCACGCGTGAAGAAAGCCGTATTCTGCAAGGAATTTTATAAGTCCATAAACATGTAATGAAATTTGCTCTGGTCTACGGAACATGGGTAGGAAAAGTAAAATTGAGTTTTCTGTGGCAGACTGGAGTGCTTTAAATCAGCCTTCAGTCAGGAGGGGCTAACCAGAACCCCTCTGCTTTATTTAGTTCACTTTAAACTTGAGTGACGAGACCTGACGGCTCTAAGGAAATGCAGATGGAGACTGGGCACGGCATGAGGCCAACAGATCACCTCTACTGTGCTGGTGCCCCTTTATGTTAATGTTATTAGCACAATTAGTGCTAAACATTTTAAAAATGGCAACATCGTTGTCACCAACATGATCCTGTTGCTCTTTGGAGATATTTATACATAAGTGTGACTCTAGATTCTAAAACAATAATGCTGGGATAAACAGTGTTACATGCAATATTAACATGGACAGATTTTAAAGAAAACATTGGATGCAAAATTCACTTTTACATGGTGTTTACATATTAATTTGTCTTAGCAGTGTGTGGACACAACCACCCTACAATGATAAAAATCCATTCGCTCCTTTTTTGCTGTTTATTCACACCAAAACAGTCCCAATTATCAAGCAGTTTTGATTTTCTGAGCAGTATGATGTCATACTACTCAAGCCCCGCCCATGACGGCTGATGGACTGTCCTGTATTTGCATATTTCCACCCTCAGCCAGTTGTACACTGTCCACCATCTTTTCCGTGCTTGAGCAGCTGTACCAACAACGTCTCGTAAGCAGTGCAGGGGTTTTGTATTTAAATGTAAAAGTGAACATGCACCACCGAAAACACATGCGCCAAAACGGGTCACTGTGAACAGAGCTGTGCTTAACAAGGGAACAAAGGTGTTGTTTTACATGACAATTGAGGAATTTTAACTAAAGTATGTTGTAGACATTTTATGAAGACCCTAAAGAATCATATCGGCTTGTGGAAAACTGGCATCCGATGTCCGATGCTTAAAAGATGCAAATTGCATTCAAAGTACACATTTACATTTAGCAGTTCTAGCTTTCCTTGGAAATTGAACCCATGACTTTGCTGTTGCAAATGCTGTTGTCTCCAGTTTGAGCTGCAAGAATGGTTTGTGTTTATAATAAAGTTACAGCATCATATTTATTCAGTGCATATTATTGCATAGTGCAAAGAGTATTAAATTCTGAAACTATTAAACTCTCTTAACAATTTGTAACGTTTACATTTTGGTGAATCAGTATCTAAAAATAAAAGAAAAAAAAGTCAAAACAAAAATTATTCTGATATAATATTAGATTTTTTTTAACCTAGGACACTATAGTTCATTTATGTAATTGAGGATGGCAAAATAAAATAAACTATGACATATTATACCCAAAGATTCTTCATACAGTGGACTACCAGTAAAATTGCCACAAATTTGGGACTAAAAATTATTCAGCCACTTTGACCTGACCATGTTTTGCTTAAGTGTTTTTTCTTTAATTGCTAATGCAACCTTTTTACACCGCAGACTGAACAAAATGAAGCATTGCTTGGTAGTTGGTCAACAAAGTATTGATAGCTGTGTAAATATTGTCATTGTGGTTGATTGTAATCCATTACACACCTTTCTGTCAAAGTTATCTGACATTATCAAGATTAATTTGTTCTGACACAGTTTATCTCTGAGATTTCATCATATTTTATTACCACATTTCAAACCATAGAATAAATTTTGGTTTGATTGTACATTTGAAAAATATCATTTGTATGGTTTGTAAGTGTCACCACCACATAAACTAGCTAAGTTTTTTGGTGAGATCCAGTTGACTTGGTCAAATGCGGTGAAAGTGCTACCTGTGCAAATTCACCAGTCTTTCAAAGATTGGTAAAGATTTACAAAGGTGTAAATTTGTCCAAATGTGTGTGTGACTTCTAAATAAAACAAAGGTGATTGGAATATGATTTAAATTGTAAATTGCTGTTTCAGTTTTTCTACTTCAAAAATGAATCTTAAATGTAATATTACTTGCTGAGTGACTCATAAAGCAGTTTTTTAATGTATGTATATCTACAAATATGGCTTCACCTTGCTATCGCATAATAATGTTTTTGAATATAAAAAGTGAGACAGATAGAGTCGCACAGGTCTGTGAGAACAAGTTGTGAAATTGCTTAGCTTCTAGGTTGTTTTTGAAGCTTCAGCAGACGTTTTACACTTGTGCAGTGAGGTCAGGCGAGCTGATGTCTGTTTCAGGCGGCTGACATGTTTGACTAGGGCAAGCGTGATCTGTCTACTTGAGAATTTACAATGGGAACCCAAGACTAATGTTTTGATGGCTTGTATCTTTGGAAGGTATTTATTGAGGTAAAATGCTTGGAAAAATGCTCTGTTCTTTTCGGAGAGCATCTGGTGGAAACATGCGACTCAGTACTGAAGTCTATTCCAGCGCTGTCAGACACGGTTACTACAGAGACCTAACTGCTCTTTACGTCTGCGCCTCTGATGCGGAGTTGAGGTCAGCGACTGAACTATGCACTGAGGGGCCTTATCTCATGAGATGAGTCATTATGGTAACTCATCATTTTAACGTGCCCCACCATCCCACATATATGGGGGAATAATATTAGTTCCATATTTGATAACCGGTGCAGGTGGTTTGTCTGTTTTGTTTGGTGGTGAATTTGGTGTTTTGACTCATACGTTGTGTAAACTGCAATCAGTAAGGGTGTAAATATTTGCATGGACAGTGGTTAATTATGATTCCTTAGAAAATTTGGTCATGATTAGGGTTATTAAATATCTTGACACTTTTGAGCTTTTTGTTTTTGAAAAAGTATCTTGTGCTCATGAAGGCTGGATTTATTTGATCAAAAATACAGTAAATAAATAAATAAATAAATAAATATATATATAGTAAAATATTATTACAAAATAACTATTTTCTATTTAAATTTATTGTAAAAAGTAATTTATTTCTGTGAATTTTACTCCAGTCTTCAGTGTCACATCCTTCAGAAATTATTACTACTTATCACAACATTTTTGTGCAAACCATTTTTAGGATTCTTTAATAAATATAAAGTTAAAAAGAATAGCCTTTATTTGGAAAATAATAATGTAAAAGTCTGTACTGTCACTTTCCTTTCAAGTTTTTTTCTATTTAATAAATGTTTAGTGGATTGTATGTATGTGTATCAGTTAGGACTGGATGATGCATAAAAAATTTGATATCTCTATATTGTATATTTTTTCGATATTCGATATATATCTTGATATGTTTGCATTTGTTTTTGAATAATAAAAAAACATGATTTTCTTTTGCCCCCATAAAAAAAAAAAACACAACAGCTATTATTACAAAGTAAATACAAAATGTTCAGCGCAAATTTAAAAAAAATCTAGACCAAATGACCACTTACTGCTTTTAATAAAATGAACACATGTATATGTAACTGAAGTATACAGCAAAATAAGTACAGAAAGTGTGTTCTGTCAACTTTTTAGTGCATGCAATTCACACTGTGCAACTGGGGAAAATAATTAAACTGGGATAAGTACTTTTTTTTTAGCTACACAAGTCTGTCAACTGTCTCTGAATTAAGAAAAGCTCTGTGGCATAAAACTATATTCCCACTGGCACTAAAAACCCTCTCAGATGGGGAGCTAGTTGCTGGAACACAGGTATTTCTTAGCTAATTTTGCAAATTTGGGGAAATGCGACTTATGGATGCTCCACCACCATGAGCACAAATCAACGTGGACTCATACATTGTTTATTTTACCTCATCTAGTGTACTGATTCATTATAGGCTTTATATATATATATATATATATAGATAAATATAAATATATATATGTATATATAAATTAATACCAAAGACTTATGCACTCTCTCAGTCTACATTATGAAAAATAATGAAATTCCTAATAGTAATTCCAAATTGCAATAGCCTATGTTTTTCTGTTCAGACAACAGCGGTTGAGTAAGTGCATTATTTATTCAGCGATCACAATCGCAAACGCAAACAATACAGTCGAGATCTCATAACAGAAATCATACTGGTTGAGTAAACTCCAACTTGTTTGTGGGTGTTTTCAGATTGTCTGCGGCGGCCAGGGTTGCCAGGTTTTTACAACAAAACCTGCCCAATTGCTACTCAAAACTAGCCCAAAAGCAGCCCAATCACTTTTTAGGGGGGTTCCCCATTAAAAATCGCGTTCTGGGGAATAAAATACACATTTTTGGCAGGGTTCCCCAGGTAAAAATGAAAATTCCAGGGGCTAAATATTGCGTTATTGGGGTCGCTTCAACCCGCGGACATTAAAAACAACCTGCGGCAACAGTGGTAAAGTAGCCCAATTCCGTGGGAAAACCGCAGACTTGGCAACACTGGCGACAGCGCTTCCGCAGTAAGGAGCGAGTGCGTGCGCATGGTTGCCAGATTGCTTAAAATAAGCAAAACACAGAGAATAAGATATATCCTTGTAACAGCAAAGCTCAGATTCAGGGATTTGAACGCTTGATATCTGGCAACGGCACTCATGAACGCTCACGTAGTAGAGATGTGTAAAGCAATCCGTAATAACATTTCCATTTTGTTTTATGAAAATACAGAGGTTTATGTAAAAGTTTTTATTTTTTTTTTAATACATTTTAGTCAACAAATTGCATATTGATATAGTCATAGTTTTCGTTTTTTGACCTTATTGTCTTTGCATCTTCGTCTCTTATTAGTCATGGGGAAAAAAAAGCTTGTCAAGGAGCATTTTTCGTCATAGTTTTCATGAAACAAAACGAATTTTGCTAATGTGTGAAAAAAGACCCTCCCCCACCGTAATATTGGATGTTCGCTGCATTCTTTTGGGAAAGTATGCTTGAATTTGAAATATTTAATATTCACGATATTTTCACATTTTACATCATCGTCAAGAATATATAGATATTATTGCTAATATTTGATATATCACTTGCAATACATTTTTCTTGATCTGATTCACTAAAATGTATTGAATGCATTGAACTCACTCTTTTACTACTGCAGTTTAACTACTGCATTTACCTAGCCTTTTTGATTTCAGATGACACATAACAAAACAAACTGTCACTTTTCATTTTTTCATCTAGACTAGAAACTGAATTTGACCTTATGCTGACAGCGAAACGTCTGGCAACATCAAACTAACCTTTGGCTCTCCATGTCTGTGAGGAGAAGCAAGCACATCTTCATATCTATGCAAACAATCTTCCCCATCTTTTTTGCCATTGAAGTTCTGATTGAAATTATATGGTGCAGCATTTAATCACAAAGAACATTTGTTCTGAGAGCTGTTTTGAATTATTGCTTGCCATTTAGGGAATTTTGCATAGTACGTTGTATCCTTCACGCTTCATGTCTCGGGTCAGCGCCGCCTGCTCATCTTCTTCCAGCTTCAGATGGTTTTATTTGGAGAGGACCAGCCAGGCTAACCGGACAGATGTTTTTTTTTTTTTTTTTTTCCTGAAATCTATACACTCCACATTATTACAAGCGCTTACGTTCCCAGACGGTGATTTACTGCCAAAAGACGATTCATGAAACATCCTGTCACTTAGAGCTGAAAAACACAAACAAACATGTCACAGGGGTTCCTTTTGTGCGAGAGTGGCTTGCGTGTAAATGAAACCGTTCCTGTAGCTCCGACAGAGCTGAAAGACGAAGGCTGGTGTGTATTTTGTGATCTGTACGCTTTCTGTGAAGGACGGGCCACACTGATTTTGTTGTCTGAGGAAGGAAATCCTTTGAAGAGGTGCTGTAAAACAGCTCAAGGGCTTTTCAGTGCCTCACCCTGCTTATCTGCGCTGTCTCTTTAAGAGATCATGGTGTAATTACGGCATTAGTAGGTAATTAGGATCATTTTGGCAGGTATGTGAAAGAGCTGCTCAGTCCTGAGATGAGAATAGTCAGTGAAAAATGCTTTAGCACACGTTGGGGAGATAAAAAAATGTTGTAATTTTTTCCTATTGGCGTGATGGTATTGGAGTTGCTACTGTAAAAACTACCGTGTCTCTGTTTGAATGAGCTGCATTTGAAACTGTTACACATTTAGATTTACGTTAATGCATTTGGTAGACGTTTTTTATCCAAAACAACATTTTTTAGTTAATGTAAGTGCCCCTATTTTGCCATTTTCTCTAATGTTGGAGAGTTGAACGTGGGATTCACAGAACGCTTGTTTTGTTTTTTTTAGACCAGCTGTTTATTTAGACCAGCTGGCTCCACTGAATCACAACCTGAAAGTATGATAAATAATAGATGTTTATATTTTCTATCGAGCATTCAAAATATGAAACTATGACAAAAGCAGTACAGTTTCTGACATGCGCTGTACATGGACCATCTGAACAATCAGAGCAGTAGGCTCACTGAAAGGAGGGGTTTAGAGAGACTGAAGCTTTGAACTGCTTCATACGAATCGTTTGAGATTTGCTGGAAAATGAGGTGATATTAAAAGCATATTTTAAGAAAACTAAATCATTGTTTGACCTTGCATGCATGTAAAGCTGTTGTAGGACACTCCCAATACAATATTAGGAACCTTAAAAATGGCATAATGGGGCACTTTAATTTAGTTTCTTAGGAATCACATCTTTGGTGTTTTTTCTAGTGCCATTCTGTAATTGTTTCCTTTGTCAAGCATCACGTCATGTTGGGATAATCATGTGTATACTTGATACATAATGTGTGTGTGTGTTTATACATGTGTAAGTGTGTATATACAGTATATGTATCTATGCACAGTCAAACCAAAAATCATTCAGACACCAGATTTAATTTTTGATATGTTTTTACTAGTGGGTGCAGGACTAGTTCATATATAAGTGAGGATAGCAAAATTAAAAAAAACTGTGACATTATACCCCAAAATGTTTCATACGGTGGACTACCAGTAAAACTGATACAAATTTAGGACCAGACATTAGATTTTTGATTGACCACTTTGATGTTGTGTTGCATGCCTTTTTATCAAAGTTATCTGAAATTATCAAGATAATTTTTTTCTGACACAGAACAACTCTTGAGTTCTTGTCATATTTTATTACCATTTTCTAAACTGTAGTGAACAAACTGTGGTGATGTGAAAAATGTTGAAGGTGTCTCTTTGACTCTGTGTATAGGCCTACACTACCAGTCAAAAGTTTGGATACACCCTCTCATTTAATGTTTTTTAAAGAAGTTTCTTATGCTTATCAAGGCTGTTTTCACTTGATGAAAATACAGAAAACACATGTAATATTGTGAAATATTATTACAATATAAATCAATGTTTTTCTATATTAATATACATTAAAATTAAATTTATATCTGTAATTAAAGTTGAATTTCCAGAATCATTACTCCAGTCTTCAGTGTCACATGATCCTTCAAAAATCATTCTAATATGCTGATTTATTATCAGTGCTGGAAACAGTTGCACTGCTTATTTTTTTTATTTTTATTTATTTATTTTTTTGAACCTGTGATACTTTTTTCAGGATTTTTTGATCAATAAAAGGTTAAAAAAGAACTGCATTTATTTAAAATAGAAAGGATTGTTCAAAAGTTTGGGGTCAGTAAATTTTTATTCTTTCTTTTTTTTTTGAAAGAAATTAATACTTTTATTCACCAAGGGATGTGTTCAATTAATAAAAAGTGATAGCATAGGTTTACATTGTTAGAAAAGATTTATATTTTGAATAAATGCTGTTCTGTTTAACTTGTTATTCATCAAATAATCCTGAAAAAAGAATCACAGGTTGCAAAAAAAATAACATTTCAACATTGACAATTCTAATAATAAATCAGCATATTAGAATGATTTCTGAATCACGTGAGTAACAGCTGATGAAAATTCAGCTTTGCATCACAGGAATAAATTATATTGTAAAGTATATTAAAATAAAAAACATTATTTTATATTGTAATAACATTTTGCAGTATTACTGTTTTTTTCTGTATTTTTGATCAAATAAATGCAGCCTTGATGAAAACATTAAATGAGAGGGTGTGTCCAAACTTTTGACTGGTAGTGCATATATGTGTGTGCGTGTAATGCTTTTATTGATCAACAGCTACAGTAAAATATTACAAAAATAAAAACATGTTACAAAGTATTTGTTTCAGATAAATGCTGTTTTTCTCATCAAATAATCCTAAAAAGAATGTATCATGATTTCCACAAAAAAATATTGTGTTTTCAACATTGATAATATTCAGAAATGTTAATTGAGCACCAAAGAAGCATATTAAAATATTTCAGAAGGATCAATAATGACTGCTGAAAATATATTGAGTTATTTTAAAGAACAATATTTTTATAATAGTATAATAATAATAATATGGTTTTTGATTAAATAAATGCAGTCTTACAAGTATGCAGTATATAAGACTTTCAAGTTCATAAGTGCACACTTTCCAGAAGGTCTTGAAGGCAGTAAAAGTATTTCACTCACTGTGAAAGATTCAAATTGGAAGACAAGATATTTACATTTTTAGGTTTCGGCTTATGATTCTTATCGCAGGTCTGATTTCATGTCACAATAATGCATTTCAACACTAATACTTGAAGGACATGTTTAGAAACTCTTGGTGCAGTCTCTTGGTCAACTTTGCCCCCACAAGTGGTTTTGGTTTGAATTTGGATCTTACATAAGACATTTTAAAGCGGTTGATGTAATTTGGCACACGCGCTCGTCTTTGAATTCATCAAATGCAGCTCCAATCAGTCCTGCGCCCAGGACTGTTGACACTAGCAGGAAATCAAAGTCCAGCGCGGCAGTCCTGCGCTGCCCGAACCATGTGCTTGTGCATGAGGCAGCCTCACGGGGAAGATTAATTAGTGTACACAAACGTGTGTGGATGTTTATACACCAGAGTGTGTTCTGAGATGTTAACATATCAGTCAGCTCTTGCTCTCCTTCACTGCCAACCACATGGCCAGACACATGTACACACACACGCACAGACATGTATATACTCACGCATGTATGTGTGCGTACGCACACAAACAGAGCCACACGAAATAATGCCGCCTTCCGTGCGCACGTTACATACTTAGTGATGCGAGACAAGAACCGGACGAAAATAAAGGCGTAAAGCGGATAGATAGCTACATACGCAGTCCCAGCTAGCCATATTGAATTAAAAACAGGTGTCTTCATAGTTTGCATTCTTCCCAAACACAAAAGCGGTTTGACCTGAGCGGTTTCGAGTGTGTATCGAGCCCTATCAAACCAGGGTCTCGGTGTAATTCTGTATTTATAAACACGAGTGCACTTGGGTTTGTGTGACACGTACCGTGTGCTACAGACTACCACAGGCATAGCCCGACTATTGAAACCATATTTTCACCCCTTATTTTTGAAGGGAAGCCTGTCGTACATCACGGGAACACTTTGATGGGGGTCTCTGAAATGCCTCACACCGATCCCTCCCGAAACTGATGTGCGGTGGGACTGAGTCCTGCTCCTAAGTGTTGGAATAACAGCGTGCTTGTGTGGTTGAAAAATTGAACGGAAAGTGAGTTCAGAAGCCATTCATTACGATTTAACAGGATATTACTTGTTGTTTAACGTTTTAGTTACTTAGAAGGTCGCCGTTGTAATGGTTTAAAAGTGTGCGCCTATAAAAATGAGCTCTAAGTAATGCACGTACTGATGTGCTGTTTTCTTTTGCTCGAAAGGAGCGTTGATGGAGGGTCAGGATAGTATCCGTCCAATTCAGAAACAGAGGATTTGTCCGGCATCCGTAGTCATTAGTCATAATTAGCCATGGTTATTTTTCCACTGCAATTGAACAATTAAACTTGAAATTGCTTTAAAGAGAGCTGGGAATTAAAATAAGCTAAATAATAGCATTAACTTCCAATGACTGGAAAGCTCTCTCACAGTTTAGAGCTTAACATGCCACGTGAAACCAATGATAACTCATTTGTTTACGCCGTATGAAGAAATGTAAGTGGTCTTTCGCTGTGTCGACTATGTCTAGGGAGCAATAGCACATGCTCAAATTAATAATGGTCTTGTGAAGGGATCGATGTTCTGTGGATCTGCTAGGTGAAAGAATCCTTCTCCAGGCACTGATTCATATTTTGTTAACCAAAATGAAATTATTTAAGCTATTTTTTTTATTTTCTATAGTTTTGTTGTCATTTGTAAGAAGAAACATATATGATGAAAATACATTTTGAAGTCTAGATTTTGTAGAAATAATTTTTAATGAAAAAAATACTTTCTTTTTTTTTTGATCAAAAAAGTTAAGTGTTTTAATGAGCTCATAAAACAATATAATGCAGTCATGCACTGGCATACTGATGTAACGTATGAAGAATCACTAAATAATCTACTAATCTGAACTTTTCCAAAAGATTCAGTTCGTTTGGATGAATCCAAATCACATTGGAAAGTCTGATTCATACTAGTGAACAAATTAAACTCCCTTTTCAACTTTATTGGTTTTAAAATCTCCTAATTTATAAGTTGCCACAAGAAATCACAGTGATTCCTTAGAAAATAACCATTTTGGGCTCTTCAAAGAACCTTTCATTGAACAGAAAGAACTATTTTTTTTATAATCTTAAACTTTTAACACTAAACAATTTTTTGTGCAATTAAAAGGTTGATGTTAAATGTTTTATTTTTAAGATTGTGCGCCTCTAATAATATTGGATAATACTCTTTTGCCATTATTTTGTTTTAAGAATTATTGCTGTTGTTAAAACTGTCACTATACAGTTGAAGTCAAAAGTTTGCACACACCTTGCGGAATCTGCAGAATGTTAATTATTTTACCAAAATAAGAGGGATTATACAAAATGCATGTGGTTTTTTATTTAGTACTGACCTGAATAAGATATTTCACATAAAAGACATTTACATATAGTCCACAAGAGAAAATAATAGTTGAATTTATAAAAATGACCCTGTTCAAAGTTTACATACACTTGATCCTTAATACTGTATTGTTCCACAGCTGTGTTTCTTTTTTTGTTTGTTTTGTTTAGTGATAGTTGTTCATGAGTCCCTTGTTTGTCCTGAACAGTTAAACTTCCTGCTGTTCTTCAGAAAAGTCCTTCAGGTCCCACAGATTTTTTTTGTTAGCATTTCTGTTTATTTGAACCCTTTCAAACAATGACTGTATGATTTTTCCTTCTGAAGCATCAGTGAACATTTGAACCTTCTGTAATAGTTGCATATGAGTCCCTCACTTGTCCTCAGTGTGAAAAGATGGATCTCAAAATCACATATTCATTGTTGGAAAGGGTTCAAATACACAACAATGCTGCAAAACCAAAGAATCTATAGGACCTGAAGGATTTTTCTGAAGAACAGCGGGCAGTTTTACTGTTTAGGACAAACAAGGGACTCTATCTATCTATCTATCTATCTATCTATCTATCTATCTATCTATCTATCTATCTATCTATCTATCTATCTATCTATCTATCTATCACTAAAACAAACAAAACAAAACACAGCTGTGGTTAATTCGGGTAATGACATTCAAGTGTATGTAAACTTTTGAAGGATCATTTTTATAAACGCAACTGTTATTTTCTCTTGTGGACTATATGTATCTTATTCAGGTCAGTACTAAATAAAAAGTAACATACGTTTTGTATGATCCCTCTTATTTTGGTTGAATAATTTACATTTTGTATACATTTGTGACTTCAACTGTATGTACATTGTCATTGTGGTAATATAAGTTAGTAATTTGTCATGTGTTTTAGATGTAGCAAACTTTTATAGAAACTACTTGCTAAATGAATATTTCAGTTAAGTTAAAACTGACAAGTCATTTTTTTTTGGCTTAAAGCACACAGATTTGTATACGTTGTGCTATCGTTTATCTGGTTATCTTTGCTGTATAATCAAAATCCACTTAGCTAAATTTGTTTGCATCGCTCATCTCACTTAAAAGCAGCTTCATCATTTGCTCTAAAGTGTTCAGTGGTGCACAAGTGTACATTTCCTTTGTTTAGGTGTAACATGAGCCCACATGACTTCTCCACTGTCCTTTTGATATGAACGCTGAAGAATGCATCCCATGTAATTAATGTAATTGCATCCCATGTAATGGGATTCTGCGAGAGGGGCTTGTGTGCAATTAGAATTGATTACATGGTGAGGAATGTGAACAGCATGTACATGTGGCGTATGATTATAAAAGCGATCTGGACTTTTTAAAAATTCATTATGAGAATTGGGCAGCATATAGTTTTCCGTTAAACATACAGAGGGGTCCAAACATCTGATGCTACATTGTAATATCATTTAAATGAGAGAAATGAGATACAAAACATGCAGTTTACTTATCTTCGATGTTCCCTCCTCTTGAAAACAACTTCTGTGGAAAGAGCCCTATAGACATGGATTAAGAGATGTTTTCCTGGTATGGAAGTGCTTTGATCTTTCTCTCTTTTTTTCGGGTGTACATGTCCTGATAGTTGCTGTAGGTAATCACGTGTCATAAATGGAAATAAGCTGGCTCAGAAATGAGCCGTAGCGCTCTGGTGCAGTCCAGCTTGTTATGGGAGTCTTATGTCTGTGATCAGATAGCTACCCTGACAATATCCAGACCCCTTTCTGTTTCCATTACATTGGGAGAGGGGGGATCCGGCACTTTAGTTCTACTCATGGGGTTCAGCAGTTGCTGAACTTGCTACAAAAGTTCACACAGTCGACTCCAAGAGAGTTCAAAGGCACCAATTTTTTAAATACATCCATGCGTTCATACTCATAGTTGCACTACATTAGCCAAAGTTATTGAACAGCTCCTTGGCAGCATTTTGAAACTCAGGCCTGTTTCACACAGCACACGAAAGGAGTGTATGTGGTGCATATTTATTTTGGCACCCATTTTAACAAACTACAGTATTCACACTGGTAAAGCTGCGCAGTGCTGTGTAGACGAGGTGCAAGTACTCAGTCGTTGTGCCGTATTCATGAAACTTTCAAAAATATATGCAAAAAATTTGAGAAAAATGGACCTTCCTTCATAAAACTCAGATTTGATCAAAAATTAAAAGTGTGTATTTTACACATTTGTAAATAAAGAGCACTTGCACTCCCACTCAATTTCCGCACAAAAAAATTTTCCACAATAATTATTAATGTATAGGAATGCTGTAGAATCTTCTGGACTCCCTTCTCAGGTTTGGCAGTATTGCATAAATGGTAAAGAGACTAACCCCAAAAAAATATTATATATTCAATTATTATTACAGTGTTAGGCTTGCAGACAAATTCCCCTGGTGCTCAGAATAATGGTGTATAGCACAATTTTGTTTATCATTAAAATTATTTTCACATTTGACTAATAATTTTTATAATCATTTTTTTTATAATTATATTTTCTAAAAGAACACAAGACATTTGGCTGTTTTACGTGCCATTTATATAGTTGTAGCAATAGCCAAAAATACATTGTATAGGTCAAAATTATAGATTTTTCTTTTATGCCAAAAATCATTAGGATATTAAGTAAAGGTCATGTTCCATGAAGAGATTTTTTAAATTTCCTACTGTAAATGTATTAAAACTTAATTTTTGATAAGTAATATGCATTGCTTAAGAACTTAATCTGGACAACTTTAAAGGTGATTTTCTCAATATTTTGATATTTTGCACCCTCAGATTCTATAGTTTCAAATAGTTGTATCTCGGCCAAATATTGTCCTATCCTAACAAACCATACATCAATGGAAAGCTTATTCAGCTTTATTCAGATTTCAAATTTTTGAATAAAAAAAAAAAATAAAATAAAAAAATAAAAATTGGACACCCATAATAACCTGTCAACAATATATGGCTGTTAAATACTTAAAGGATAATTCAACCGAAAATGAAAATTCTCATCATTTAGTCACCCTCAAGTTGTTCCAAAACTGTGTTCATTTCTTTTGTCTGTTGAACACAATAAGAAGATATTTTGACTCCTGTAATATGGAAATAATACTATGAAAGGCAATAGCTACAGTCAACATTCTTCAAAAGAAAGAAACTCATACAGGTTTGGAGCAATTTAAAGGATATTCCAGAATAAAAATTCCCTGAAAATTTACTCACCCCCATGTCATCCAAGATGTTCATGTCTTTCTTTTTTCAGTCGAAAAGGAAATTAATGTTTTTGAGGAAAACATTCCAGGATGTTTCTCTATATAGTGGACTTCAGTGGGAGCCAATGGGTTGAAGGTCCAAATTACAGTTTCAATGCAGCTTCAAAGGGCTCTACACGATCCCAGCCGAGGAATAAGGGTTTCATCTAGTGAAACGATTGGTTATTATCTAGAAAAAATATAAATGCATATACTTTTTACCCACAAATGCTCATCCTGCACTAGCTTAATCTCATGTATTACATAGTCACATTGGAAAGCTCACATGTGACATAAGCGGTAGTACCGAGTCCGACTCAGTGATTACAAAGTGAACGTGCAAAGAAAGTTTACAAAAAAGTAAAACAATGGACTATTTTAAACTTTGAGGAGAAAATGAGATGGAGTTTTTTGCCCTACTCTACCTTTTTGAACTGATGTACACAGACAAAGTACTAACCGCTCGTAAATTTTCCAATGTGATTACATAATACGTGAAGTTGTGGACACAGAGCTAGTGCAAGATGAGAATTTGTGGTTAAGAAGTATATATATATATATATATAATTCATTCGCTGGGATCATGTAGAGCCCTTTTGAACCCTTTGATGTCCACTATATTGAAGGTCCTTCCTTCCAACAGCAGTTAGACTGTTTAATTGTAATAACAATACTGTGTAGTATGTTTCTTAGTATGTTTTTCTTTGTTTATTGTATTGTGGTTGGTCTTGTGGAGTATGCAGTAACAAGTGAATTTCCCAAGTGTGGGATTAATAAAGTTTAGCATTATCATTATTATTATCATTATATGGAGAAAAGTCCTGGAATGTTTTCTTCAAAAAACTTAATTTCTTTTTGACTGAAGAAAGAAAGACCTGAACATCTTGACAAATGATTATAATTTTCATTTTTGTGTGAACCATTTGTTTAATGTTGTATTCCAGAAATCACTTTGCTTTCTGTATTAAGTTCCAATTCTGTTATGTGGTGGAAACACATCAGTGTGACTCTGATGTTGTTTGCTTACAAACTGCTTGTGTGTGTGTTGTATGACACAGAATTGGAGTTTAAATGCTTTATATTTTACTAAACTAAAATCTAATTCAAAACATGATGTCTCTATCAGATGTGGTCTTGGGAGTTTGGCTCTTTGTGTGAGTAAAATAATAATAAAAACATGTAAGCATGTTATTCTATGTTACTGATTTATGTCTAATTGCAATTTACTGATAAAACAGTAAGAATGAATTATAGGTGGCATGATAACCTGTGAAAGAAACTTTCAAGTCAATTTCAATTAAGGAGTAAAATAGTAAATAGAGAAAAAAACAGAGAGGATGAGAGAGCCAGAGAAAGTGAAGGATAAAGAAAGAAAGAGCAAAAGTGCTGATGTCTCTGGAAATACTTGAGTTCTCTGTTGTTCTTCATCTGTCCAGAGCTCTAGGGAGCGTTGGCTCAGGATGCTGCTTACACACTAATTGCCTTATTACTGTAGCTCAGCAATATGGAACTGATCAAACTAGCTGCTTTTAGGAAAACTAGCTGTTCTATCAATGAAATTTACTCCTTAAAGAAAAAAATGCACACTACTGCCCAGTAGTAACTGTGAGAACTGTAACTTTTTTTATCTGCAATTCTGTCGCTCTGTTTTTCTATTGTTATATTGTGTTGTCTATCTATAATCTGTATATCTATCTATCTATCTATCTATCTATCTATCTATCTATCTACAGTATCTCATAAAAGTTTCACATTTCAGCAACAATTTTAGTATCTTCTCAAGGGACAAATAAAATAAATAAAATAAAACTTGGATATATTTTAGATTAGTCAATGTGCAGCTTGTATAACAATATATATTTACTGTCCTCAACATAATAACTCAACATAGGTGCAACTTTGTGTTAGCACCATTGTTATCTAGCACTGCCTTAATCATCCATATAATGACATCACAAAGCTGCTGGATGTTCCACCTTCCACTTGAGGATGCCCCACAGGTGTTTCAGGTCTGGTCTGGAGACATACTTGGCCACCCCATCAACTTCAGCTTCCTCAGCAAGGGAGTTGTCCTCTTGGTTGTGCGTTTGGGGTCGTTATCATGTTGAAAAACTGCTGTTCGACCTTGTTTCTGGAAAGAAGGCATCATGTTCTGCTTCAGAATGTACAGTACATAATGGAATCCATGTTTCTCTCAATAAACTGCAGCTCCCCAGTACCAGCAGCACTCATGTAGCCCCAGACCATCATGCTGCTACCACAATGCTTGACTGTAGGCAAGACATAATTTTCTTGGTACTCCTCACCAGGGTATCGCCACACATGCTGGACACCATCTGAGCCAAACAAGTTTATCTTCGTCTCATCTGACCACAGGACATGGTTCCAGTAATTCATGCTCTTGGACAGATTGTCTTCAGCAAACAGGCTTTCTTGTGAGCCAGCTTCAGAAGAGGCTTCCTTCACATTTGGAAGGCAAACTGACTTGTTGCAGTTGCAGTTGACCTTCTATTTCTGCAACCTTTAAAGCAATGCTGGCAGCACTCATGCATCTGTTTTTTGAAGCCAGGTTCTGCACCTGACACACAGAACGAGTACTCAACTTCATTGATCGACCCTTGCAAGGCCTGTCATGTATGGAACCCATCTTGGAATACCTCTGTTTAACCCTGACCACTGTAGTGTAACTCTGTTTCAGGGTTTTACTGAACCTCTAATAGCCTTGGCTATCTTTGTGGAGAGCAATAATTCTAATTCTCAAATTCTCAGAGTTCTTTGCCATGAGGTGCCATGTTGAACATCCAGTGGTCAGTATGAGAGAATTGTACTTAAAGCTTCAAATGTTAACTGCTCTAGTACAAGATAGACATCTTTGCATTGTCTGACAAGCAGACAAAAACATAAACATGATGAATAGGACTATTTTGACAACAATGGCTGTACGTTGAGTTATTTTCAGAGCACAGTAAATCTATACTGCTATACAAGCTGCACATTGACTATTCTAAAATATATCCAATTTTAATTTCTATGGTATTGTAAGATACTATAGTATTGTAAGATACTCAATATCTATCTATCTATCTATCTATTAAATGTTTCTTTCATAACTAGTTTTGCTGGTGAAGAAAACTAGTCAGATTGTCAAAAAACTACAGTTACTACCTATTATCGCCAAAGCTTGCACCAGCCTTGTGCTTACGTGACTGAACAATAGTCAGAACAACAAAAAAGTCCTGCTTTTGTGATATTACTTAATATTTCAAAAATTCACAACCAGCCCTGCATTTACAAATGATTAAAGCACATTTGTCTTGGTTCCTGTGCTGATTCCCTACCTGATCCAGAATATGATGAGGAGGGATTGTTACCTGAGGAACAAACCCACATCTGGATCTGTTTCCCCCTCTGCCCTGACAGCATAGTCCTGCTTTCCATCCACCTGCCTTTGATATACTGCACCATTTTAATCACCTCACAGTACTAAAGGCTACACAACAAGCAGAACTCCCTCAATTCTCCATAGACGTAGCAAGGTGGTCCAACATATAGCGCAATTAAATAAACTAATTAGTTAAATTAAATAAAAGTGATATATATATATATATATATATATACAGCTGAAGACAAAATTATTAGCCCCTTATAAAATATTTCATTATTTTTCAAATAACGCCTTTTCAAAGTGTTGTTTAACAGAAAGACGATTTTATCAACACAGCATTTTTAAACATAATACTTTATTCAGGAGGCTTTTAGGGTTTGTAATACGAATAGAAATGTATAACCAAGAATTTTAAAAAGTCTACTGGTCAAAATTATTAGCCCTCTGATGTTAATAGTCAATAGTGTATCCCTTTCCCTTGATAACAGCCTTTAGTCATTTGCTGTAGTTCTCAACAAGTTTCAAGCATGTCTCCTGAGGAATGACAGCCCATTCTTCCTTAGCAAATCTCTGAAGCTCCTCCAGATTTGTTGGTCTTCTGGCACAAACTCTGGACTTTAGTGTGCCCCACAGATTTTCTATTGGATTCAAGTCTGGGCTTTGTGCAGGCCAGTCACACTCACTTTGCTCATTTGGAGGTATTTCTTCACCAGAAGTGAGGGATGCTTTGGGTCATTATCATGCTGGAAGACAAAATGTTGACCCAAACCAAGTTTTCTTGCAGACTGTCTGAGGTTGTCTTTCAAAATCTTCTTATAGTCTTCCTTTTTCATGTGTTCTTCAACCCTGACAAGATTCCCAGTTCCAAACGCACTGAAACGTTTCACTGTGGGAATGCTGTTCTTGGGGTTGAATGCCTCTCCCTTCTTTCTCCAAACATAGGCAACATCTCTATGGCCAAAAGGCTCTAGTTTTGTCTCATCTGACCAAAGGACACATTTCCAGTATGCATTACATTCCCCCAGGTTGTCCTTAGCAAACTTCATTCTTACTTGGAGGTGTCTCTTCTTCAGAAGTGGAGTCTTTCTTGGTCGGCAACCTCGCAATTCATTCCTGTGCAGGGCTCTAGTGACTGTCTTCGTTAAGACATCAATTCCAGACTTGGCTAGGTCATTCACTAGTGTCATGGCAGTTGTTCTTGGGTCTTTAGAAACCTCTCTCACTAGTTTTCTTTCCAAAGTTTTTGAAATCTTTCGCTTCCTGCCTCTGCCCGTCTTGTTCTCCACTGTGTTGGTCTCTTTAAACGTCTTGATAATGCATCTCACTGCAGTTCTTGACACTTGTAAACACTTTGATAAACGTGTGTATCCTTCTCCATCTTTATGAGCATTAACAATTCTTTCTCTCAAGTCCAAACTAATTTCTTTTGTCTTTGTCATGATGACAGTACATATTATTTTGCTAGTTGTTTCACAAGATACTAATCCTCAGCTTAAAGAGCAATTTAAAGGCTTAACTAGGTTAATTAGGTTAATCAGGCAAATTAGGTTAATTTGGCAAGTCATTGGACAACAGTGGTTTGTTCTATAGCTAATCAAACTAATCATTTCTTAAGAGGGCTAATAATACTGACCTTAGCAGTTTTTTATTTATTTATTTTTTAATTCTTTTATTCAAGCAACTATAAGAACTCAGACTTTCTCTAGAAGAAAAGAATAATAAGAAATAATGTGAAAACATTCTCATGCACTGTTAAACATCACTTGGGAAATATTCTAAAAAAAAAAATTTAAATTTCACAGGGGGCTAATAATTTTGTCTTCAACTGTATATAGTGATATATATAATGGCATGCTTACTGTATAAATGCCTTTTAACTCTAGTAAACAAGTCCATATAACTGCATTTGTTTGATGTCTGAAAGCCTGTTAAGTAAGAGTGATAAAAGGTCCGTCATTGGTGTTAGACTGCTTGTTTGAATTAAACTTAATCTTGACCTCATTATGGTAATATTTTAACGAGTCTGTAATTGGAACATTTCCCTGCTGCTTTAAAGTGCTGATTTAAAAGACCAGCTTTTATAGTTTGGTACAGAGGGAAGCTGAGTGTTGGATCTTTTTACGAGACTTTGTACATCTGTACATGTGATTAGAGTATTTGCGCAGGCTATTTAAGAAATGACACTTTGGCGTTAGTGATGATGTTTCAAATTGCAATGAAAGCTATAAAGATAACTACACAATTAAACTAAAGTTTAGCAGTCACGCCAATAGTAATTTCTGTAAAATTACCAGCCACACTGACTGGTTATCTGCCTGTTTTTGAGGATTCATCTACACATAAATGCTCATGAAAGTAACAGAACTTCTGCCCACATAGCAGTCAAAAATATTTATCGAATGAATTTAATATTTGAACAGATGCAACAGCAACTGGATATTTTTCAGTACAGAAATGCCAAGACTAGCCTATGATGTTGGCCGCTTGAACCCATGCCCAGACAGAATCTGCAAACCTTTTTCACATTTTTGGGGCTGATTTTGGTAGGAAATTTGTGTTTAAACACAGTAATATGTGTTCCCTGAAGCTGCACTACTCTCTTATATCCTCTATAGTTGCTAACTGCAAGTATAATCAAACTTTGAACTTTGAAATTGTTCTAAATGCTTCTTAAAAATTCTACTTTTGAAATCAACTAAAGGCATTACCGAGGCTACCTACTTAAAATAATGGAGTATCCACTCTTTATAAATGACTGAATCTCTCATCACTGACAAGATGGGGCTCCTTGTGCGTCTCTCTTGGTTTCATCTGCTTCCTTTTAAACACAGGAAATGAAGTCAAAGGGTAGTGAAATATTTGTGTTTATTTTTGCTGCTCTTAACAGATAGAATTTCCAAACATCAGCCAGCGGCTGTCCATTAGCAAAATCAGAATTATCATGTCTGTCTGTGGGCAGATTTTAAATGTAAAAACGTTCTTTGATGCATTTCTGTTTTTTATTTCCTTTAATCTGCTCTGTTTGTATGTTAGCTTTTACCCTGGGCATCAAAAGAGCCAAAGTTTTCCCAAATTCATCCAGTCATGAGTATTCTTGTTTTAAAGTATTTAAAAAGGTAAAATTAAAGTATTTAAATTGTAGAAATTAATAAAAAAAATACATTTCTATTTTATTATTATAGTGATGTAGTACCAATTAGAAGTAGCATCAGTTTTATAATTTGATATAATTTTATGTATTTTATACAATCAATATACAGTAGTCTAAAAAAATGAAAGTATCAATGATACAGCTGTGTCTGGCTTTTTCCCAGCCAGGTCTTTAGACAAACTTTACAACTTTGCCGACTGCGCGGGACTGCACCTGATCTTTGGGCTGAATGCCTTGCACAGAAACCCTGACAACTCATGGAACGCCTCCAGTGCTCTGAGTCTGCTCAAATACAGCGCAGGCAAAAAATACAACATCTCCTGGGAGCTCGGCAATGGTGAGTCCTCACTGTTGCTAATTCATAAATGATCTTTAACATGATATCAGTCTGTGATATGAAATGATTATTATTCATTTGTATGCAATTGTGTACCTAAAAGGTTGCAGGTTCAAATCTTCACTCACTCAGTTCAAATTTGATTTAATTTACTCCCCTCACCCATTCCATCCAAGATGTAAATGAGTTTGTTTATTCAGAAACAGACAACCAATTTGGAAAAAATTAGCATTTAGCATCACTTATTCACCAAGGGATCCTTGCCAATGAATGAGTGCCACCAGAATGAGAGTAATCCACAAGCAGAGCTGGTTAGTAACTGATTGCATGTAATCTGGATTACGTAATTAGATTCCAAAAATGAAGTACTTGTATTCAGACTACAGTTACTTTTTTGTGGATTACATGATTACATATTTACACAATAGCATTTATTCACAATATATTGATTCATCTTTTACATTTTCTTTTCTAAAATAGCCTACTGCCCTACTAAAAAAGTAATAGATCTAAAATGCATTTATTTTATACTAAGTATAGTTCAAGTTTATTAACATATTTACTTCCTTAAAGGAAGTACTAATTAATTACTCACCCTCATGTTGTTCCAAACACGTAAAACTTTCGTTCATCTTTCGTTCATCTTACGTTCATATTCGTACAAATAGCAAAACACCATGGATTACCTGCAAAAGCCAGACTCTTGTTAAAAATCCTTAGTTCATCTCTCAAAAATAAATAACTGTATCAATGAACATGTCAGTGCCATCAGAATGACAAGTCCTTGTGTCACTGTTTACGGATAAGACAGTCAAATTGCTTAGTCATGTTGTCAATATAACAGTGTACTCTATAGGGATGTTCTGATGTAAACTTTGGTTAATTCAGGACAGATTTAGAAAAAAAGTCTAATGGAAATGTATAAAAATAAGCTTGACATATTATGACAACTTGTTCAACCATTCTGCATGTAAAGACTTATGCTATGAACTAATGAACCTAAATGTTGTGGGGGGTGAGACTATTCAACAGAGACCCATTATTTTGATCAACATGTCATAAGCAATTGATAGGAAACAGCAGAGAATTGTACATAATAATAATAATAATAATAATATTAATAATAAATTGCATGGATGTACCAAAGAATTTGCAACTTGCTTTTCTCAAGAAATGAGAAACTGCTTTTTTGATCTGCACAAGTGACACAGTGATATGAAGATTGAACATGGAATGTGATCTGAGAAATGTACCAAAGTGACTGAGAAAGACTGTAATGTAGAAACAATATAAAGAACTTATTTTTTCAAATTTGTTTAATGCCATTTTTTTTTATATGACTGAAGGCAAGTATCACTGATTCCAGCTGATGTCTCTATGATTTTTTTTTCCTAATATTTGACCAAGAATATGACCAACGTTACAGTATAATTGAGAGCTATCACTTTAACATTTATTAGACTTTAAAAAATAACTTCTAATTTAAGAGAACTTGAAACAATCTTCACGTAAACCCGTTATAATAAATGTCATACAGGCTAGCTACCTGCCTTCAGCAAGAAAACATAGCCTAATATTATCAAACACAAAATTAAATAAAATTCAAAATTCTATAATAAAGCTTAAAACCAAATTCTAAGATAACGCTTAAAACTACTGAAATTATTAATTTCCTCTTTTAATTTTGTTGTTTGATTAACAGACATCACAGCTGGTTATTATGATATTTTGGCTGCTGTTACTTTAAACGCTGCTGCTGCTGAACTTGATGCGGATCTGACACTGCTTTAAATGTGACCTATAATTAATGAATACAACATGCACAGTTTAAAGGCAGCCTTTTTTTTTGTAAATTTATATTTTAACTGACAACATAACTATGACATTGCATACTCGCAGTTTCATTTGGGTTTGAATATAGCCTAATACAATGTGCGCCGCCCCCTTTATGGGTGCATTTGAAGAGCGTGCGCTGTACGAGCACAGTATAACAGCTGACAGGACAGGTAAAATTGTTTTTTACCGACATATAACCTGACAACATCTCATCTGACCGCAGTGTGCTGATGTTCTACTGAAGCTCCTCGTCACCGGTACCGTTTCTGCGCTTGTTTGACTCGTGTGTGGTGCTGAAGTGAAGTTGGAGTGCGCGTCTGAAAAGTCTCTTATTTGATGTGCTTGTAAAGACGCTCTGCGCATCTAAATAAACGAATTTCTTTAGCACTTGTGAGTGGGGTGGCCAAACCTAGCCCCGCCCATGCATTAATTGCTTTAAATATTTTTAACAGGTTAAATTTTGCTCCTTCTCTGTTTTTACAGTAATATTCTAACCAGTATTCAATATTCTATTTTTGATCGAATAAATATAGCCTTGGGGAGCTTCAGATATTTTTTTCTCAAAAAATAAAAATAAAAATACTGAACCCCCCAAATTTTGAATGTTAGTGTAGTAGATTACATAGTTTTTACTCAGCAAGTAGTAAATAATGTTTTTTGGCTGTGATGTTACTAAAGGTTGTTGGTTATTTATTTAGTATGTGTAGTATAAAAGCCTGTTTTCATCACTGAATAAAAAATAAAAGAAGGTTATTGTGACTTTTTATCTCACAATTCAGACTTTTTGTCTTGTAAGTGCAAGTTTACATCTTGCAAATCTGGATTTTTTTCTCAGAATTGTGGAATATAAACTCACAATTGTGAGTTATAAAGTCACAATTGTACTATAAACACAATTCTGACCTTTTTTACGAGTTTGTATCTCGCAATTCTGACTTTTTTCCCCCCTCAGAATTATGAAATATAAACTTGCAATTGGGAGTTATAAAGTCCAATTTTGAGGGGGAATAAAGATTGATTATGTTTTCCGAATTTTGACATTGTATCTTGATAACTCACAATTAAGTCAGAACTTGCAATTCTGAGAAAAAAAATCTAAATTATGAGATATAAACTCATACTCAAACAACTTGCGGATCTGACACTGCTTTATATGTGACCTATAATTAATAAATACAACATGCACAGTTTTAAGTTTTTTTTGTAAATTTATATCTTAACTGACGACATAACTATGACATTGCATACTTGCAGTTTCATTTTTGGGTTTGAATATGATACAGTGCTTTATTATAGCCTAATACAGTGCGCGCCGGCACATTATAAGGGCTGACAGGACAGGTAAAATAATCGCCAAATACTGACACCACTAATACTAACACATCTTTTCACAAGATGTTACATGATGGACTGGTGTCACTTGTAGATTACTGTGATGTTTTTATTAGATATTTGGATTCTCATTCTGACGGCACCCATTCACTCCAGAGGATTCAGGAAATATTAAGCATGATGGGATTAAAAGGAAATATTGAAACAAGTTTATTTGTCACTTTATGGTTAGTTTTATTTATGGTCCAGCAAGAAATGCTCTCAGAGTTTAAGTGAAAATGCAAAATTTGAGACCCATAAATCTGCACTAATATTTCATTTTCTGGTGTCTTCTCATTGACCACCGTCCACTTGAGACACTTGTAGTGCTTGATGTACAACAGCCTACAGGCTGGAAACGTGTCAGCTGGAGTTTTTTCTTTACCAGTGCAATAAAAATGACCGACACAGGCAGTTCAGATGGGTTTAAAATCACAGGGAAGCTCTGGTCATTATTACCCCACCTCTTCATATATAAAACGAATCCCATTCAAATAGTCAGGAGACAAATTCACAAAGCAGAATCCAAAAGGACACCTGGTGACTTTGTAATCTGCTCTAAGCACTCATTCATCTATTGTCCTCTGCCAGACATGCTGCAAATTGCCCCATTCACGTTGGCCTTGTATCAAATGTCTCTCTATAAACATCAAAACAGCGCAGAGTGTAAAACCTTGGACTTGAATAATTATGATCTGGCTTTCTTGCATAAAATTAGACAGAATATAGGCTGCTATCGACAGCATGTGTAGCCTGTAGTATATCGCACACTTTTTACTAAACACTAAACCTATAAAAATACCAGAGACTGAGTTAAGAACGTACACAAACCATATATTGTCTTAATCGTTTGTTTATTGGCTACACGTTGCATGTGTCAAAACTTTTACTAGCTGTTTGCATAGAAAAACTGCAGGCGTACAGATCGTCGCTTTCACTCGGGAGACTAAGGAAGCAGCACGATCTGCTCGTATTGAATATAAAATGTCATTCATATGAATATTAATACTATCAGAATCACATAATACCAGTTTAGAAGTCATCCTTTCAACAGAATCATTTAACTCTAATAAAAGCATGTTATTACTGGAACAGCCATTTGGATGTTTGTCTTTCTGACTTCAACTGTAACAATAACCACGTCCGAAGAAAAGCTGTTACCAAATCAGATGTTGCGGAGCTGTTAATTCAAAAACAAACACTTTCAAGCGAACAAAGAGTCCAAATGAAACAAAGAGAAACATTTTCAGCTGTGGGTGGATGTTTATCGAGCGGGTCGTTCCAGAGTGACACAAAGTGATGCACGGACACTGCGATGATTTATTTCATGACTGTATTTCATGTGTCATTTGTGCTTTTTCTAAATGACAGTGTAATATTTTAATGGATAATAATGATGTCTCATATTTTCCACTGTCCTCTGCCTGGCCCAGTACTGTATTGACACTCAGTATCTCTGTGTTTCTATCCTAGACACAAACACACACTCACACAGGCTGTGATGTTTATAAAGTTCGCCACTTGACTTCTGTAACGTCCTCGCTGTGATTTCAAGTGTGCACCTCCCAAAGTGTTGCCTTGTTTAAATAGTTTACAAAGTGCTGACCACAATATAGGTCATAATTCAAAGGCTGTTTGCATATTTGCTTGTGATTGGGTGTCAGGTTGCTGCAGAAGTCTTAAAGGGACAGCTCACCCGAAAATACAACCTCTGTCATTAATAATCTGTGGAGCGCATAATGAGAATTTTTGGAGGATCTTCACACAGCTGTTTTTCATACTATTGACCACGATTGTTAAGAAAAAAAAAAAGAAAAAAAAAATTTATTCTGCAAGGATGCATTAATTTGATAAATAGTGACATCTTACATTTATTTTTATGTTCATTTAATTTAAAATAAATGTTGTTCTTTTGAACTATCTATGCATCAAAGAATCCTGGAATAAACATCAGGGTTTCCACATAAAAAATAAAAAAATAAATAATAATAATAATAATAATTAAAAAATATGGATGCTCGTTTCCACCACTGAAAAATAAATAAAATAAAACAAAATAAATATTTTTAGGACACAGTTTATCGTTTTTTTCCTCAGTTCTCTGAAGAGAGAAATTCATTGACACAATTTTCAATGTCACAATTAACTTTTTCATTTTTTATTTAGTAGCTAAAACAAACAATCAAACAAACAAAAAAAAATCAGATATGAAAATGCTGATTTCTGAGGAAAAAAGGTCAGAAGTGTGAGATATAAATGCAGAATTACAAAAAAAAAGAAGAAACTGTGTTTAAAACATTGCAAGAAAAAGCTCTGAATTGTGATTAAAAATGGGTACAATATACAAATATTTCTGAAAATTCAGAAATGCTAAAATTCAGCATTGCCATCACAGGAATAAATTACAGTTCAAATAGAAAACAGGCATTTTAAATTGTAAAAATTTTTCACAATATTATTATTTTTCTGTATTTTTGATCAAATTAAGTGCAGCCTTGGTCTGTCCCAAACTTTTCACTTTAAAAGAATGAATTAGTCATCCTTAATTAGTCTTATCATGCATTATTTTTCTTTATTTCCCCTCACAGAGCCTAACAGTTACCGCACAATGGCTGCTCGATCAGTCAATAGCTCTCGTCTGGCTCAGGATTACTCTCTTCTGAAGACGTTACTGCAGTCGGTGCGTTTCTACAGCCGAGCAAACCTCTATGGGCCCAATATTGGCCGTCCTCGCAAAAATGCAATCCTGTTACTAGATGGGTGAGTGTCTCTGTCATTTCTTCAGAAATATTGTGGCCTCCCTGCATGCACTTATGTATATGTTTGACAGTATGTGGAGAGTGATGCATTATAAACCAAATCTGCAGAAATGTGCAGGGAACTCCACAGGTTTCTGCTTGTGTGTTAGTTTAACAAATATTCTGGATATTTTGATAATGCTGTCAGATCGTACTTTTTTTTTTACTTTTTTTACTTTTAATACATTTGATATATTTATGAATACGAAAATTACAGTTGTGAGGATTTTTTTTTTGCTTTGAATCCTTTAGTAGATACATGCATTTACAGCTTACAGCTTACAGAAAATTCAGCTTTCCATGACAGGAATAAATTACATTTTAAAATATATTAAACTAGAAAATGGTAACTTTAAATTTTGCTCCTTTTTTTCTTAAAAAATAAAAATAAAAATACTGAAATAATGTTTTTTGGCTGTGATGTTACTAAAGGTTGTTGGTTATTTATTTAGTATGTTTAGTATAGAAGGCTGTTTTCATCACTGAATAAAAAATAAAAGAAGGTTATTGCGACTTTTCATCTCACATTTTTTCTTGCAAGTGCGATCTTGCAAATCTGTTTTCTTCTCAGAATTGTGGGATATAAACTCACAGTTGCGAGTTATAAAGTTACAGTTGTGATATAAACACAATTCTGACCTTTTTTTTCTCAGAATTGCGTGATATAAACTACAAATTCTGACATTTTTCTTGCAAATATGAGTCTTGCGCGAGTCTTGTATCTTGCAATTCTGACTTTTTTTTCTCAGAATTATGAAATATAAACTTGCAATTACGAGTTATAAAGTCCAATTTTGAGGGGGGAAAAGACTGATATGTTTTCTGAATTGCGAGTTTGTATCTCACAATTCTCACTTTATACCTCACAATTATGTCAGAACTTGCAGTTCAGAGAAAAAAGTCTAAATTACGATATATAAACTCACAAATTTAAGAAAAAAGAATTCTGTCTTTGTTTCTCAAAAATAAAAGAAGGTTGTTGTTTTTCGCAACTGCAAGTTTACATCTTGCCAACCTGACTTTATTTCTTATAATTGTGATAAACTTGTGTTTATGTGACTATTTCTGAGAATTGTGAGTTTTTTTTTTCTTAGAATTGGCAGTTTATTTCTCGCAATTTTGACTTTAAAACACACATTTGTGAGTTTATATCTCACAATTCTGAGAAAAAATTCAGATTTGCGAGATGTGAAGTTTTATTTTATTTGATTTATTTATTTTTTAATTCAGTGGTGGAAATGGGCTTCCATAGCTTACCGATGTTCATACTGGTATGCAGTTTAACTGTATGTAGATGAGCAGTGGTCTGTACTGCTGTACAATATACCGGTTTTAAACAGTAAAGCGGTTTGAATTACACACACGTTGTGGCTAAGCAACGTACACAGCATTGTCAGTTGAGAGGAAATCCCTATTAACTGCACACACACAACTTTTACAACTATTAATAACACAATTAATTCTTCAACTGGGCAAATAAACTAACTGTAAACAGCCGTTAACAGAATCCAGACATGCTTAAGACGAATGCAAAAAGGGGAAAAAACACTGTAGAAGGCAGAGCAAACTCACTGAATTCATGAGGGAGATATTGGAAGAATAGGTTTATATAAATGTGATGTTGAAGGGAACGTCTTCAGAAAAGTTTAGATGGTATTTTCTTTTCATCTTACCTCCATATAATGCATATTAAAGTAGGAAAAGCTGCTTTGTTTACAACAGTAACCACGGAAACTATAAAAAAAAGCTATATTGCCACCGTTCCAGAGAGTGAATTTGCATCTCATTCAGCCCATCTGCTGTTTTTGTTTCATGCCGTTGTTTTATGATTTTGCTTAAAATCTTGAAAATATACAATCTAATTTACTTCAAAAGCTCAATGCTACATGTAGCATGTTTGTTTAAATCATGATTTCATGCATTCTTATCCATGTAAAGGCACAGTCATTAGAATCCTAAAACAAACGGATAGAGATTTTTGGTCAAACCGCCCAGCACTATCTGTGGCAGCTACTAATGGGAGTCTCAAAAATGTTTCTGAACGGCTGTGGTTGTCAGGTCGTGTGGTGTTTTACACTTTCAATGTGGGAAGGTGTCATGACGGGTTATGGCATGGTGTTAGCAGAAAGGCTTATCTGATGCTGGACTCGTTTAATGGCTCGTATAAGAGGTCTCGAAAGCACATTGTTTAAGAAAGCGCAGCACTGTCCGCCAGCCTGGAATCGTGTTTATGTTGCTCCATGTGGATTGTTAGTCCAGGGGCCTGTAGCACCATTGAAACTCACCGACAGATAAATAAAGTGTCACTCTATTAATGGTGTGACAGAGCAATGTTCCACCTGTGTGTTACTTGTTCCTCCCACTCTCTCCTGCAAGAGCACAGAGACTTTAGTACTACTTTTATTTTTGAGCCTTTTTTTGTTGTTTGCATTAAGACATTATAGTAATAACTTGCAGTCGGTAAATCAAGAAGCATTTAGATGGATTCAGTGAGTGAGTGAGTCTTTCTGAATGATTCATAGGATTCATTTGTTTGTGAATTACAGTGCGGAAGAATAAGGATGTTAAACTGCTAACAGAAATGAACATCAGGAACATCAACCGTTTCTAATTAACAACAAATGATTCATCGAAAACCCATGACTTAATTCTCTTTAAAATGCCGTTCAAAAGGAGAATCTTGTCTTGTGTGTGGTTTTAAAAGAAGGTTTGAGCAACACTGCCAGCCTTATGCTTCTAAACACATATATTTTTATGACAGGAGCTTATTAAAGCAGTGCCAGTGTTGATGTGCTTAGTATTAGGACCACATTTTTCTGATTCTGGTCTTGTAATAACGTCTGAGATAAATACCTCTGGAATTCATTTGTGAGTGTTCATTTACCATTGTTTGTGCTTTTGTGCTGTTCTTCAAAAACTGGTTTTGTAGAATAATGGCTTTTGTGAGTGGATACTAATTGGTTGTAATTCCAGTGTGACAGAGCCAGAAATAAATCTGTCAATGCCTGACCAGAGCTTCCTCATTCTCGCAACCAGCGGCTTGCTAGGCCCTGTCTACACCTTCTCTCTCTCTCACACACACACTGAAATCAGCAAAAATGGCGGGAGGACACACAGTCCCAAAATGGGAAAAAAAGGAATTTATTCATTCACAGCAGAACTGTATTTTTGTAATCATTATTGAAATATATAAATGTCTTTAAAACAACATAATATTGCCTTTAAAATAAACTTTAAAACATTGTCATAAAAATAAAAAATCTCATTGGCATATAATTAATTTTTTTTTCAGTAGACAATTACTAGTAGTCATAGCAGTAGTAGTAATTGTTGTAATTGTGTTTTTACAAGACATTTGATACAACAAAATTGCTTGTAGTTTTTGAACTTTAAGATTTTTAATTTTTTAAGAATTTTTTTAAGAATTCTCTTCTGCTTGCCAAACCTGTATTTACCTTTTACAAAATACAGTAAAAGCAGTAATATTGTTAAATATTGTTTTCTATTTTAAATAACTGCTTTTTATTTTAAAATGTAATGTATTCCTGTGATCAAAGCTAAATTTCCAGCATCATTGCTCCAGTCTTCAGTGTCACGTGATCCTTCAGAAATCATTCTAATATGCTGATCTGCTGTTCAAGAAACATTTATTATTGTTATTAGCAATATTTTAAACAGTTCAGTACATTATTTCAGGATTCTTTGATGAATAGAAAGATCCAAAGATCAGCGTTATTCTGAAATAAAAAGCTTTTGTAACATTATACACTATACCATTCAAAAGCTTGAATTTTTGGGAAAGAAATTATATCAATTAATACTTTTATTTAGCAAGTATGCTTTAAATTGATCAAAAGTGATGATAAAGGCATTTATAATGTTACGGACGATTTCAGATAAATGCTGTTCTTCTGAACTTTCTATTCATCAAAAAAAAAGTACATAAAAATTCTACTCAGCTGCTTTCAACATAATAAAAAAATGTTTTGTTTATTTTTTTTTAACAGCAAATCAGAATATTACAATGATTTCTGAAGGATCATGTGACTGGAGCAAAACAGTAATTGTAAATAATAACATTTTTTAAATATTTACTGTTTTTGCTGTACTTTGGTGAGTGGAAGAGACTTCTTTTAAAAACATCTTACTGTTCAAAAATTTTTACACTGATAGTGTATTTTTACTTTTCTTTAGCAAGCTTGAGCTCTTGTATTAGTTAGAGTTGTATTAGTTAGGCTTCTATTGTATAGAATGCATAATTGTAAAATTTCAGTGTCATCTAAAAATTTTAACAACCTATCGTAACAACTATATTGTGACCATGAAACAAAATGACTCATATTGTGATGAACTCTTTTGGCCATGTCACCAGCCACTAACTAGAAGCCACAATATCTTATGCAATGTTGCTTCTCAATTAAATTATATTTCAAGAGGGAAAACCTGGGCCGACGAGCAGGCCGAAAATATCTGTCATATTTTTGGCATCAGTTTCATTGCTCTTTGTGATTTGTACTGTGTAGTTTAGGTGCGCTCTTTTACTTTCTGCCTAGTGTTTTCCTGCGGGGGCTTTTGAGCAGTCAAAACTTTGGCAGGCTGAAATGAAACTTGGTATTAAACCACAAGTGCTTTGTCGAAGGTCTTCCTCAGAACGAGACGCCACCCCTTGCTGCTACCAGTCTCGTTCAGATGGAAATGATAAATGCAGTTTTAACTCAGCAGACAGACAGAGGGAAAGAGAGGGAGACGAGAGGGGAATTGTGGGGCGGCATGGAGTTTTGGAGAGAAAAAGAGCAGTCGCTGTTTTTCTGTGTGAAACTGCTGTCACACGGATAACTGTTTAGAAACTTTGCTCCCTATAAGGAGTTTTGTTGTCTCGTTTGATTAAGATTATTCAGCTCTCTGGTAAACTCCTCTCTGCACAAATTTACTCACAGCATGAGAGATCAGTGTCAGCGGCGAAATAAACAGACACCTCCTGTTAGCCATGCAGCCGTGTGTGATCAGTTCTTCTCATAGTCGTTTATGATGGCGGAGCACAATAAAATAGCTGTTTTTCCAATGCTATAAATGTAACCTTTCATATAACTATATACTGATACTTATACTGCTTTTTTTCTCTCTTTCACAGGTTTATGAAAAACGGTGGTTCTGTGGTTGACGCAGTAACGTGGCAACAGTAGGTATTTTACCTTTTTTAAATTCTAACCTTATATTATTCACCATTGTTTATGGAAACTTTGAGATCGTCTTTCTAAAGACGTAATACAACATTGCTGTGGTATGAAACAAAACAGAAAGCGAATGCAAAAGTGTCTGTTGTTCCCAACTGGTGGTTCACGACCTATAAATGAGTCGCAGGACTGTTCTGATACGGCAGGGGAAAAATAATGCAAAAGTACAAATATTAAAAATGCAACAAGCCACGTATTCTTGTATAGTTAGGAGAGGAAAACAAATAGGCCTAGCCACTTTTAAAAAGGATGTTACTGTGTTGTTTATACGTTTACATTTTTTTTTTTTTTTTGTCATTGTTGTTTGGCAGTAATAGTTCTTTAAGTAAATATTAATGCTGGATTTTAAGTACAACAAGCTATTTTGTTACTGCATTGGCTTGTCTGCTGGTGTCCTGAAGCAACCACTTGAGAAACACTTGTTTATATTTAAGTCACCACTGAATAAATATTTAAAAAAAGTAATTGTGATTTTATTTCTCACATACTGTATATCATTACAGTTTATACCTCACAATTCACAATTCAATTTTTTTCTTTCAATTGCGAATGTACGTGTTAGAAAGTCAGAACTGCATTATCTAAACTTGCAGTTGTGAGTTCGAAATTCACAACTGTAAGATATAAACTCACAGCTGCAAGAAATATAGTTGGAATTGCAAGATATAAACATTTTGGACTTTTTTCTTACAATTTTGAGTTTGACTTTGACAATTACGAGTTATAAAGTCCAGTTCTGAGGGGAAAAAAATACTATTTTCTCACAAATGTGAGTCTATATCTCACAATTCTAGCTTTTTTCTCGCAATTGCGAGTTTATATCTTGCAATTCTAACCTTTTTCTCGCAATTCTGACTTTTTTGTTCGCGATTGCGATGTTATATCTTGTGATTCTAACTTTTTTCTTGCATTTCGAGCTTATATCTTGCGTTTCTGACTTCTTTCTTGCAATTCTGACTTATTTTCTCAGAATTGTAACACATAAACAATTGTGAGAATTAAAATTCTAACTTTTTTCTCGTAATTGCGAGTTTGTCTTTTTTTCAATTCTGACTCTTTTTCTCAGAATTGTGAGATATAAACTCACAGTTGCGAGTTATAAAGTCCAGTTCTGCAAAAAAAAAAAAAAAAAAAAATTGTTACAATTTAAAAGTTTATCACAATTCTGACTTTAACATGCAATTTCGATTTCACACTGTGAGCTGTTAGATTGCAATTGGAAGAAAAAAAAAATTAATTGTGAGAATTGTTATTTTTTATTCAGTAGCGAAAACAGGCATCCATAGGTTTAGGTCCACCATCGGTGATGACAATTTGATATTGTTAATTACAGAATTTGTTATGCACAAAAGTTTTTACTAGTCATAAGTTGGCATATCGGCCAGGACAGTTAAATTGCTGATATATCAACTTGGTCAATCAAAAGATGTGTTGGTCTTTTCTGTTTTCATATATTTCTTAATGAGTATTCAAAGTTAATATTGAATGTTTTACGTGAACACTGTGTAAAATTCTCTTTATCTCATTTGCTTTCATCTAAATTGTGTAATATATTGGTCATCAGCATTGCCAATAGAAGAAGTCTGTCGTTACTCTGTTGTTTATTAAACATAGTCTGCTGTTTCCCCACCTCCGCCTTAATTTCTAACACCTGTGAAGTGGGATAATGTGCTGGAAGGTAAATTTACACTCCCAGCAAACACATGCAGGCCTCTAATTTGAACCTTTTTTCCTAATCTGGTTAAGTACCATTACTGAGAAGCGTTGTAAAAGACGTCAACAGTTCAGTGTGTGTTCAGTAATACTTCTAACTAACAAAACAATTAACATTCCTTTCATACTTTCAAGCAAAACATTTCTATTTTATAACTAGCCATACCTTGTTCGTTTCACATTGTATTGCATTTGTAGGCCTTAGTAAAAAATAAATGTATGCATGTATGTAATATACCACCATTAAAAAAAAAGTACTTCACATAAATACGCATATATACAGTATAAGTAATATGGTAGTTTTACTAAGTGGGATCGGTTACGCATCATCTGTGACTGAATGGTAAAGACTCTTTTCAGGGATTAGAACAGCTGTTTTCCTAAGGCTAAAGGTATTAATCTCTAAATAACCACTTATTTCAAACCCCTCTATCCTCTTAACTTCTTATGGAGGTGAGGAGGTGTTTTTTTCAGCTTGGAGAGTGAATTAAGCTGTTTTGTCTGTCCATCAGAGACTGATGTGGGTTTGATTAGAAGTGTTTGTGGAGTTTCAGGGAATGGGCATCTCTTGTCCTTCTTTTAGTTAGTTGTTGACTTTTATTTTGAACTTCACGGTTTATGTTGTTGTCATGTCTTTGTTCTCCAGTCCAACCCTGATTGTCTTCATTAGTCAGATGTGGGCTATTCTAACATTATTTCTCTGACTATAAAACCAGCCCATTCCCAGTGTTTGGAAAACGACATGTAAAGAAACAAAATAGCAATGCTATGGTGATCTTGGCAGATGTTCACTGACAACACTGCGATCTTCTGGCAACCAAATTGAGGAGGATAAATTATGTTGCGATGCAAAGATGCCCTTTGTTTTGTATGATTATCAAGTCGCCATTTTTTATGCCCCTGGCAGGTTTTGTACCAAATAATAATGCAGTGTCTGATTTATGCATTGTATTTGCATAAAACTGAATGTTTAGCATTTTTGGGGTGTTGCCATGTTTATTCATTCACCTGCATTTAAAAAAAACCTTGGTTTTGCACTTTCAAAATAAAAGCCAGCTATGTAAAACGAACAATAATCAAACTACTTAAAAGATTTCCAGATCCTTAAAATAGAAATGTGTGTTTTACATGGGCAAACTGCACTTCTAAGTCTAGCCCTAATTTCCAGTTTGACGCATTAGACCAGAAAATGAGGTAATGCCAGATATCAGCTCATTAATTTTAGGAAAGGAAGTTGTTATCGGGGTTAACGGTGAACTATGTGTGTACTTCTGTGGAACTTCCCCCGGTTTATTTTCACTGATTATGGCAGATATAGCTCTGGATGTTGCATTAAATGCATTTTTTTTTTTTTTTTTTTTTGGTCTGAAAGTCTGTACAGCTGGATCTTTGGCTGGTTCTGATGGCTCAGTGACAGAGTGTGAGAGAGTTTTGGGCCAGCTGACAAAACTGTTGCTTGCCTATTTGGTTTTCTGTGAAGTATTGAATGTTGAAACTGAATGATGATCAAGGAAGAAGTTATTTAGTTGTCTGAATTATTAGAAATGTATAGCTGTCACTTTGTTTAACTATTTTGCTTAAATCATTTGTTTATAAAGACATTTTTCATTAAATAATAAAGTTACAACAAAAAAAAGTTTCTTTTTTAAAATGTAACATTCATAACAAGCACAATTACTTGGTATTATTTTTTTTAACAAAATATTGCAGACAAAAGTAGAGATATAATATATTTTGTCTTTATTTAAATTGTTTCTATTTTATTTAACCTTTTTTACTTTGAATGCTATTAAACACTTTAATCAGCAACTAGATAAAAAAAAGTTTGTCAAGACAAACTTTGAAGTTTTAAGCTAGACAAGAAATCTTTAAAAAGTTTTTAAAAGTTTTAAAAGTTACAAACTGCTAACTTTTGGGACTTTGGATGGAAGTTTAAATTTCAGTCTTGACAAGTTTTGGGTTCATCTGAACAATCTGTTAGTAAGTCTATGGGATGTTTATGATTTTAAACCTTCTTCTGAGAGTTTAAATTAGAATTTTTACAGTTGGAGTTTGAAAAGTCTTGGTTTTTCTGAACATTCCGTTAATGTAAATTTATGGGATTTGTATGATTTTTAATCTTCTTCTGAGAGCTTAAGTTAGAATTTTGACATTTAAAGTTTTAAAAAAGTCCTGACTCATCTAAACATTCCGTTAATGTAAGTCTGTGGGATTTTTATGATTTGTAATCTTCTTCTGGGAGTTTAAATTTGAATTTTGACAGTTGGAGTTTAAATATTATTGGCTCATCGAAAATTCTGTCATTGTAAATCTTTGAGATTTTATGATTTTTAGTCTTCTAGGAGTTTAAATTTGAATTTTGACACTTGGAACTTAAAAAGTCCCAGCTCATCTGAACATTTCATAAATGTAAGTCTGTGAGATTTTATGATTTTTAATCGTCTTCTGGGAGTTTAAATTTAAATTTTCACAGTTGGAGTTTGAAAAGTCTTGGCTCATCTAAACATTCTGTCGATGTAAGTCTGTGGGATTTTTATGATTTTTAATCTTCTAGGAGTTTAAATTTGAATTTTGACAGTTGGAGTTTGAATAGTATTGGCTCATCTGAGCATTCTGTCAGTGTAAGTCTATGGGACTTCTGTCTTATGAAAACTGCAAGTCCGAACAGTTAGAAAAAATATAGCACACTAAATCAGAAAAGTCTGGAGTTTGGTGGTTGTACACTTAAAGCCCTAGAAGGAGTTAGAATAATAAGTAGTTTAAATAGCATTTTGAAGAAAATTACATAAGTAAATAAAAATATATATTTTTTGTATGTATGTATGCATATATTTATTTGTTTATTTTTGCTATGTTTTGTGCAGGGACCCAAATCTGAACTACTGCCCTGATTATGCAAATATATATATATAATATATATATATATATATATATATATATATATATATATATATATATATATATATATATATTGTTGAACCCTGAAATAGCTTCTCTGGACATGGGATGCTGTTGTGTGTTTTATAACCACAGAGCCGGGATCAAGTCTGACCCGAGCACTCACTGACGACTGCTGCTGACAGACAGGGCGAGTTCCAGGTCAGCTAGAGTTTTTCCTGTGTGATATCATGAGAAATCACAGATGCTGTGTACAGAGACCTTCAGCGAAACATGCAGAGCTAATTTTTTTACATCTCGTTCTTGTTGAGCTTTCCTTCAGATGGGCTGTCGCTTTTATAACCTCTCACTCAGAAAGAGCTTGACTCAACACTGCGTTGCAATATGGCGAACCTTAATAATCAGAAACAAGCTCATTAGCGGCTTTCTTTTATCTCCCAGCACAATGGCGGCTGGATGTGCTTTCAATGACTTTAATTAGTTCCATGCTGAGTGGCTTTGAATTATTCAGTAATGAGAAGTGTTTTATCAAGTGCATGCAATAGCTGCGGTCATTAAAAGTTATAAGGACATAAACAAGTTTGCATTTCTCCCTCAATTAGACAGCCCCCCTGCGTTGCCAGAGAGAGGGTGGCCTAAACAGACTCATTAATCTAGAGGTCAACCCTGATTAAAGGAAACGGAAGTAGGAAAGGGTGTCAGAGAGGAGGATTTTATAAAAACACCACCTACTCAGTCAAACTCATGCCATATGCGCTCACACGTTCTGATGAGCAATTATCTTTTTACAGTAAAGGAGGATTCCAGAAATAAGAGCCCTCACAATTTTTTTCTCTTGTGGCTCTTGTACACTGTAAAAGTGATTTTTTTTTTAAAAGGTTAAAATGCATTTTACAAGAAAACACAATTTCATACAACTTTCTACTTAAAAAGAAAGTTTAGTTTAATGTTACCTGCCATTTCTTTGTACACTAAATGAGGAAAACTGCTATTTGATCAGCATCAAAATTAAATGAAGCATGTGTATTCTGTAGTTTGCTTCTATGCAGTTTCTATTTTAATGTAACATATTGTAACAAACATGTAACAAAAAAATATTGTATGCAGTATTATATTAACCGCAGTTATATATTTTTAAAATGTAATTTCATACAACTTTCTACTTAAAAAAAGATGTTTAGTTTAATGTTACCTGCCATTTCTTTGTACTTAATTGTAAAATATACTAACAATTTCTGTGTGTAAATTGTTTCTACACCAGTGTAGCCATGGAATTATTCATTTTAATGGTTTGCTCTATATTTACAGAGTATAATATATTTTTTCTGCCTGGTCTCAATAGAAAAAAACATTCAAAATTGTACACTAAATGAGGAAAACTGCTATTTGATCAGCATCAAAATTAAATGAAGCATGTGTATTCTGTAGTTTGCTTCTATGCAGTTTCTATTTTAATGTAACATATTGTAACAAACATGTAACAAAAAAATATTGTATGCAGTATTATATTAACCGCAGTTATATATTTTTAAAATGTAATTTCATACAACTTTCTACTTAAAAAAAGATGTTTAGTTTAATGTTACCTGCCATTTCTTTGTACTTAATTGTAAAATATACTAACAATTTCTGTGTGTAAATTGTTTCTACACCAGTGTAGCCATGGAATTATTCATTTTAATGGTTTGCTCTATATTTACAGAGTATAATATATTTTTTCTGCCTGGTCTCAATAGAAAAAAACATTCAAAATTGTACACTAAATGAGGAAAACTGCTATTTTATCAGCATCAAAATTAAATAAAGCATGTGTATTCTGTAGTTTGTTTCTATTTTAATATAACATATTAAAAAAATATTGTATGCAATATTTTTACGTTTTATATTTGTTATATATTTTTAAAATGTAATTTCATACAACTTTCTACTTAAAAAAAAAATGTTTAGTTTAATGTTACCTGCCATTTCTTTGTACTTAATTGTAAAATATACTAACAATTTCTGTGTGTAAATTGTTTCTACACCAGTGTAGCCATGGAATTATTCATTTTAATGGTTTGCTCTATATTTACAAAGTATAATATATTTTTTCTGCCTGGTCTCAATAGAAAAAACACTCAAAATTGTACACTAAATGAGGAAAACTGCTATTTTATCAGCATCAAAATTAAATAAAGCATGTGTATTCTGTAGTTTGTTTCTATTTTAATATAACATATTAAAAAAATATTGTATGCAATATTTTTACGTTTTATATTTGTTATATATTTTTAAAATGTAATTTATTCCCGTGGCTGAAAAGCTGAATTTTCCATTCTTCAGTGTCACATGATCCTTCAGAAATCATTCTAATATGCTGATTTGATTTACGTTTCTTATTATTATCAATGTTGAACATAGTCAACTTTATACCATTCAATATGATAGCGCTGTTTTTATTTTTCCTAAGGAATTTTAGAGGAAACATCTGCAAAGTTAATATGAAAATAAAACATTAGAATTCAATTAAGGATCCTGTGCTATGAAAGAAAAGCCTCTGAGCAATAAATATAAATGCTGTATCTCTTAAATTAGGAGTCTCTGCCTTCCGTGAAACAGATGCACTTTTCTTTCACTCCTCTAACAGACTTGTCCTCCATTTTGAATGCTAAATTCAGAAGTCGGTTGTTGAGAATGTACCTTACAAGCAGAATCTAAAACACCACAAATGGAGACACATTGGCTAAATATAATACTAGGGAGGTTGAGAGTTGTTCATTGCTGTTTGAGGTCCAAAGATAATGAAGATTTGTTGCCTCTAGAGTTGTGCAGCTTTAATCCCTTAGAGACTATAAATTTCGAGGGTCAGTGTCCACAGAGAACCACTTTTCCTTCAGATACGTCAAGATCTTCAGACATATTGCTTGAAAATGGTGCAGTTCATTGAGGCCCTCTTTTCACACCCTTCTCCAGATGGCCGGCCCACAGCTACTTCATCCCGAACTTCTCTCTCTCTTTTACTCACTTGCTCGCTCACTGCAGCAGCTCTTTGACCAGAAAGAGTTCTGTCTCTTGTCACCGCTGTCTGCTTTTACATCTTAATATAATTCATGGGCTCAATCTGTTAGTTATTTTGTGTATAAACCTGCGGACTGGCCTTAATGCCTTTAATTCATATTTTGAACTTTGCTCACTGAACTGGGAAAATGTGGATTGTGTTATTTCATATTGTACTGGTAACATTATGATTGATAACATTGCCATTTTGCCATTTGTTTTATTTGATGTTTTTCCAGTAACAGGATTTCTTTTTTCTGAGAAAAAATATTTTGATATTGAAATAATTCGTACAAGGAAATGTAGTAATCAGTTGTTGAATCACAGTATTGTCTGTGTAGGTTAAGAAACACACACACAGTGCCTTGCGAAAGTATTCATACCCCCTTTTTTCACATTTTACATTGCTGTTAAACGGCTTTAAATTACTTTTTTCCACATCAATCTACACTCCATACACCATAATGGCAAAGCATAAACTGTTTTTTAACATCTTTGCAAATTTGCTAAAAATAAAAAACTTAAATGATTCCATTGCATAAGTAGTCATACCTTTATCTGGGACAGTTGAAATTTAGCTCAGGAGCATTCATATTGCTTGTAGATGTTACTACACTTAGAGTGACGTTAAACTGTGGCAAATTCAATTGAATGGGTATGATTTGGAAAGGCACACACATCTTAACAAAAGGTCTAACAGCTGAAAATGCATATTAGATCAAAAAACTCAGCAGTCAAAAAACTGCCTGTAAAGCTTAGAAACAGGACTACATCAAGCCACACATCTGGAGAAAAGTTCAGAAAAAACATCTGCTGCATTGAAGGTTCACAGAAGCATGTAGTCTCCATTACCCTTAATGGAAGAAGTTTGAAACAACCAGGACTCTTCCTAGAGCTGGCCTCCTGGCCAAACTGAACAACTGATGGAGAAGGACTTTGGAGAGGGGTGTCCAAGAAGCTGATGGTCACTCTAGTTGAGAACAAACTTTAATGCAACACTCCATCGATCTGGGCTTTATGGCATTGTGGCAGGATTCAATCCTCTTCTCAATGAAGACACGAAAACACGTTTGGAATTAGCAAAAAAGGACCCTCAGGCTGTGAGAAACAAGATTCTCTGGTCTGATGGACCTCAATTCCAAGCATCAGGTTTGAAGGAAACTAGGCACTGCTCATCACCTGCAGCATACCATCTCAAAAGTAAAGTGACTTGCTGTGGGGCTGTTTTTCAGTGGCAGGGACTGAGGGACTTGTCAGAGTAGAAGAAAAGCTCAATGCACCAAAGCCTTAAAGACAGTCCAGAGCATGCAGAACCTCTGAACAGAAGGTTTACCTTCCAACAGGACAATGACTCTAAGCACATAGCAATAGTGGCTTAAAGACAACTCTGTAAATGTCATTGAGTTGCCCCACCACAGCCTGGGCTTGAACCCAATCAAATATTCTGGAGAAACCTGTCTGAAAGAGCTTGAGAGGTGAAGAAGTGAGGAGAATAATGGCATATAATTGCCAAATGCTGATGAGCAAAGCTTGTCAAATCATACCCAACAAGAATTGAGGCTGTAAAGGTGCTTCAGCTAAGTACTGAATTAAGGGTATGATTACTTACTTAATTGTTTTTGCTTTGTCATTATGGTGTATATAGTGTAGATTGATGTGTAAAAAAAAAAAAGTAATTTAAGGCAGCAACATAACAAAACGTGAAAATATGAAGGGTGAATACTTTCTCAATGAACTGTACATACAATAAAAACATTTTCAGTTGTTGTAGTATTTTATTTTTCAATAAATTTCATTTTGAATTTCATTTTTTTGATCAAATAAAGATCAACTAAATCATCTTACTCTTTGCTAACTTTTTGAACAGTAGTGTATATTAGTATATATTAATATAAAATCTACATATAAATGTATATGATATACATACTTATTTTTTTTTTATTGAACTTAATATATAATATTTCATAGCTCTTACAAAGATGTTCTCTTATATGTGCAGTTACTACATTGACAGGCGGGTGACCAAAGTGGAAGACTTCTTGAAGACGAGACTTCTGGACACCCTGTCTGAGCAGATCACTAAGGTTTTAAAGGTAAGGTTTTTTTTAAAGACACTCCTAGAGATCTTTGTAGGTTTGAGATGTGTAAGGTTGTTGTTGTGAGAGTGTGCAAGTCCCTCCGGTGCTCATTAACTGTGTTTATCTCAAGGGCCCCGGGTTTGTCCTCAGCTGCACCATCCAAACATGCTGTCGCCGGTCTGATAGGTGGCCTACCGTTAAGGGAGCGTGGGTCAGGGCTCAGTAAAGGAGGAAAGCGTTTGATTGGGTTTACAATTTACAAGTTCCCCCCTCAGCCTTGTGATGTCTCAGCTGCTCTGGGAACAGTCCCCTTTTGGTCTAATAAGCAGTACCAGGTTTCACAACATTTAAGACTTCCCTCAGGAGGCCCAATCTATAAATACACAGCTCTCCTGTTTTATGTATCTCAAACTCACACATCTGGTCCAGTGTTCCCCGAAAAGTGAAAGAGGGGGAAAACTGGCCTTCCTCACAAATATCAAACAAAAGACGCCAAAGTTTTGTTCACTCCCAAACCCAGTGGGACAGTGATTAGAGCCTATTACATGCGTAATGTCAGACAAACAACTGCATATTCAACTTCTGAACTTCAAACCCATAAGGTCATTTAACATCAAATCAGTAAAAAAAGATCTGCAGGTGTTTTTCAGTGGTTTGATGACACATTTACCCTCTTGCTGTCTGTGACAGTTTATAGATTCATTTTGAGAGACAATTTCTGCTTTAGCGTTGATTCCGCAGCTGTCATTTGCTACAGCAGGTTCTGAGGTTCACAGGAGTGGAGAGTATGAGCGGCTTTCTTTGGCTTATTATGGAATATTCTTAATACCCAACATGTGTTCTATTATAACCAGACTCTGACCCTGCAGCTGGACGGCAAGCGGTTGTCTATTGTGCTGCAGAGTTGGGATCTCATCTCAAATCATGCCCACGGACTGTTCGTGGACAGTCTGATTTATATTGAGCACAAAAACAGTCAGGATGCAGATTTTTATCAGTCAGCTGCATGGGGAAAATGTTGTGTTTGTGTACCTGGCTTTTAAAAGATAACCAACATTTGTTAGTCATTTTTGATATCAATTTTATTATTACAGTTATTTATTTGTTCATTATTTTTAGCTACATTAACATTCAAAACATTGGGCTAAGTATTTTTGAATACTGTTCTGTTCTGTTCTGACCAAGATTGCATTTGGTAAAACTTTACAATAAGGTGTCATTTGTGACCCTGGACCACAAAACCAATCTTAAATAGCACAGTATATAGCAATAGCCAAAAATACATTGAATGGGTCAAAATGATATTTTTTTCTTTTATGCCAAATTCATTAGGATATTAAGTAAAGATCATGTTCCATGAAGATATTTTGTAAATTATCTGTTGTAAATATATCAAAATAAATTTTTTGATTAGTACTATCCATTGCTAAGAACTTCATTTGGACAACTTTAAAGGCAATTTTCTTTCAATATCTTGATTTTTTATTTTTTTTTTTTTTGTTGCAGATTCCAAATTTTCAAATAGTTGTATCTCAGTGTGTAACTCAGAAATGCAATAAAAACAGTCATAATGGGAAATGTTTTTATAAAAATACAATAATTATTTTTAATTTTTATGCATTTAAAAATATAATTAATTCCTGTAATGACAAAGCAGTCATTACTCCAGTGTTCAATGTTACGTGATACTTCAGAAATCATTCTCAAATGCTGATTTGCTACACAAGAAGCAAAATGAAATTGAAAATGTTGAAAGCAGTTAAGCTGCTTATTTTTTTTATTTATTTTTTTTTTTTTGTTTTTTCGAGATGCTTTAATTACTTGAAAGTATGAAAAGAACAGCATTTCATTGAAATAGAAGTCTTTTGTAGCATAATGTCTTTGCCGTGTCTTTTGATCAATTTAATGAATAAAAGCATTAATTTCTTTCAAAAACATTTTTATTAAATTAAATTAAATTAGGTTAGTCACTGTAAAACCAGTCAAATGGTCTCATTTTGTTTAAGTGGATTAGACTAGCCAAAAATCTTGACTATGCAAGAATAAATCCTGCTCATCACTCAGTTATTGATGATTTGTCTCATCTGATGAAGCTTTGTCTTTGTTTTCCTTCAGATTGTTCAAACTCATGCTCCAGAGAAGCATGTGTGGCTGGGTGGAGTTGGTCCGGCTTGGGCAGGGGGCACCAGTAATTTATCCGACACTTTTGCTGCTGGTTTTCTGTAAGTGAAGTATCTTTATGTAGTATATAGACCAATTCGTATTAGACGTCACAGTTACATCACTTGCAGCTTGTGTGTGCATAGTGGTGGCAGAAAAACACTGGTAACAAGTGGAGTGAAACGGTTAAAAGCAAGAATCGGAATGCAAAAAAAAAAAGATAGAATACTGTCGTCAAAGACGCCATTTGAAGTTAACGCAAACATTTAAACGGACAGACTATGGATGAAAACTGTTATGATTACTCTACTTAAAGCTGAGCATAAAGCATACATTTTATTTAAACAATATGTCTACATCGTAGACAGAGTAGGGGACGCATTGTATTAGCCCTACAGTTGCAGCATGACATAATATTATTTTAAACCTATTGCTGTTAATATTTTACATAACATTTTATATAAGTTTATATCTAGTTCAGAATTTATAACTCGATTTAACTTAACAATAGTGAGTTTGTCAATTCTCAGAAGAAAAAAAGCCAAAACCGAGGGGAAAAGAGAGAATGACAAGTTGTTTTTTTATATCAGAATTGTGAGATTTAATCTTGGAATTTCAAGAATAAAGTTAGAATTTTTAAATATAAACTCAAATTTACATTCTTTTCTTCTTTTATTCAATGGCTCCATAGACTGCTACTTGAAAACTGTCATTTTCTGCAACCAACAAAAAAAACATTATCCAGTCTTGGTTTTGATCTGGATTAAATCCTCAATTTGTGTTGTTCAAAATGTTTTAGTAAGTTTGGGATACTTTTGATCGAAAAAAAAAAAGATTATTTGATCCCAGCAGAAGGGTAGATTTCAGGAACAAAAATAGCCAAAAAAATTACATTTTGACATGTAAAATATCCCCAAATCAGATTTTAATATCAAATAAAATATAATATGAAACATTTTTTATCACTGATTTAAAAGTACATTGGCACAATCATTAGAGATGGACCAGTAAATGCAATGCAAAAACTAGAATGGAAAACATTGGCATTTTTTTCCCATCACCATATCCCTTTAGGGGCTCCGTAGAGCACTAGTAATCCAGATTTGGAAATCTGAAATGATGTGTGTCTGGATCAAGTTGATCCAATCCAATTTTGCTTTGAAAAACGAGCAAAACGAACAAAAGTAAGATGGGTTACCTGATCTTGGATAGCAACAAACATGGGATTTCCAAATCAGATCATTCTGATCCAGATTGATTATAACAACTGGCCCCCCTTAGGATTCAACTAATTATGATTGAACTAACCTAAATGTTTATATAACTCACCCTCATGTCGTTCCAAACCCATAGGACCTTTGTTCATCTTCAGAACACAAATTAAGATATTTTTGATGAAATCCGAGAGCTTTCTGACCCAACTATCAGCAAAACTATCATGTTCAAGGCCAAGAAAGGTAGTAAGGACAAAACAGTCCATTTGACTTCAGTGGTTCAACTGTAATTTTATGAAGCTTCGAGAATTGTCCACAAAGATAACAAAAAGCCTTCGATCCTATACTACCTTTCTGGGCCTTGAACATGGTAGTTGCGTTGATGTCTATGCAGGGTCAGAAAGCTCTTGGATTTCATCAGAAATATCTTAATTTGTGTTCCAAAGATGAACAAAGGTTTTACAGGTTTGGAACAACATAAGGGTGAGTAATTTTTCATTTTTGGGTGAACTATCCCTTTGAAGTCATGTGTGTAAAAATGCAAAAACCTGACATATCGTTAACTGCTTTCCAAATGTTTTTGCTCGCTTCAGGTGGCTCAACACTCTCGGTATCGCTGCAGCTCATGGGATTGATGTTGTACTCCGACATTCTTTTTTTGATTATGGATATAACCACCTCGTCGACCAGAACTTCAACCCTTTACCTGTAAGTTTGAGCACATAAACAGACCCCAAATCAAAAGCAGTCAAAGCTATTTAACACTCAGACATTACCTGCAGACAAAATCAAGTCATATACCACACGCACTGAAGGTTACGCAAATTAACACCATACGCAGTGATCTGTGTGGTATGCTCGTTACCGTATTGTAAAACCACCTTAAACGAAATCGGTGAAAAAAATGACCTGGGCGTAGTTTTTTCCGTCGTGAAGTGTTTGGGAATAGTCTTAGACAGAGTCTGTCTTTAGCATGTGACTCAGGCACCTTACGGCTTTTCCCGTGGGACCTATTAGCCAAGATGAAAGGTGTTTAGTGGTGTTGAATACTGGGCAGCTGAGGCGAACTGCACTGAAATTCAAGCCTGAGACAGTGTCACCTGTCTCCCACCCCCTCTACATGTGTGCCCCACTGTGTGGAACAGCCAGATGCTGACAGCACTGCAACCTGAGCCGAGGACACTCCACAGGTATCCCCACCCTCCAGACCGCTGCCAGCTTCATCCTGAATTATGTAGACCTCACTCTTTCACAGTGTCTGCAGGTCAGCCCCCTGGAGACAGGACAGACAGAAGACTTCAATTAAATTTCAATTTGATTTGAGAACCCGTATAAAGGGCCATGACTGAAAGAAACTTTAACCCTTATGTTCTGAGGTTGTTTTCATAGCTCTGCAAACTAGCCGAACATTCAGTTTTGGCACTTCATAAAATAGTAGGAGATCTGATTCTGAACTCTATTTAAATTTGGCATGTTAGATGTGTGAAATATTTACATTCAAAAACATGTTTTCAAATACTAACTTCTTATTGGTATACAAACTCTTTTTTTTATTTAATTTGATTTTTATTTTATTTTATTTAACAGTTCTTTTAAAATATTTAGGTATTTTACTATTTGTGACCCTGGACCACAAAACCAGTCTTAAGTAGCATGGGTATATTTGTAGCAATAGCCAGTAATACATTGTATGGGTCAAAATTATACATTTTTCTTTTATGCAAAAAATCATTAGGATATTAAGTAAAGATCATGTTCCGTGAAGATATTTTATGTATTTTTTATATACATTTATTCACTTTCAACTATGTGAATATATGCGGTTTTTGCTATAGCATTTTACAAATTTTGTTAAAGTTATGAAATTTAAAATACATATATTACTTTACATTTATAACGCATGTATGTAAGACGTGCTTTTTAATATTATTTGTCTTTATTTCATTTATATATTTTGTTTGTTAAAGGAGCATATTAAAAGAATTTAGTAAAAAATACTATTAAATTGCTACTGAATCATTTATTTCTCTCAGACCCAAAATATAAATAATGTATGGTTCATCTCAACAAAACATAAAATGGAAATTTAACATTAATGGAAATTGATGAAATTTGTGACTGCAATCAAATATAAATATATGAAAGTTTTTTTTTTTTCTTCTTTTACAATATCTTCAGAAAGATGACAAAAAATGCTTTAAGTTACTTCCTCTCTTAAAGGGATAGTTCACCCAAAAATGCCCCTCCATGGACAGCAATTGTCCTACCACATTCAAGGTCCAGAAAGTTACCAAGAACATCAAAAAAATCAGTGGTTCAACCATAATTTTATAAAGCTGTGAGAATACTTAGGTCAGAGAGCTCTCAGATTTCATCAAAGACATCTTCATTTGTGTTCTGAAGTCGAACGAAGGTCTTATGGGTTTGGATCGACATGAGGGTGAATAATTAATGACAAAATTAGCATTTTTGGGTGAACTATCCCTTTAACATTGAAGCAGTCCCACTGATTTTAGCTTCACCTGCAGCTTACCTTCTGGTTCCTACATACAATCCTCACTGACTCCAGATGCTGATAGATACATTATCTGCTCGTGGCCCTCTGTTCTTTTACAGCCCACCAGCAGTGGAGAGCCAGACCTGTCGACCGGCTCAGGATAACATATGTTCCTGTGCAAGTAATAAAACCAAAGGAAGACATAAAGAGGAAAAATACAGCAATGGTAGAAATTCTTGATTACGCAACGCTTCACCCAAGGCGAATCTGGATTTCTCCGAATCTCAACAGGAGCACTGTTCTCCCAGGACAAGCCAGAATGAGCATCTTTCCATAAAAAGCACTTTGAGCTGTGCTTTCGTCTTCACAACTTTCGAAACGGTCATCTTTTTTCCCCCTGCTTCTCGTTCAACATCTCTAGTTATTCCAAGGACCAATCGCCCCCTGCTGGGATCGCAATGCTTTAAACATAGCTGGATGTCTGTGGGAACTGCCAGAAGCCCCACTGCGAGAATTCGCAACAGCCGCAACCTGTCGGCCTGCGTGGAAAATTTACGGTCCAACCTTTTCTCTTTAATCCCTTACTGAGTCATGTCTCCGTTTCTTTCCCTTCACACCTCAGCAGATGATCTCATGCTCTCTTCTTGCTTCGCTTGTTTTTTAAACCCCTGTTTCTTGTGTTTTCACCCCAGTCTTTTTTGATTGGATGCTAATCAGAACCAGGAGACTTCTCAGGTGCGCTAATAATGTATTCTGTTATTAATTTGTATTATACGTTTGAAACATGAAGGTTATGTGTGGAATCCTTTTGATGTTAAAATCATTTCTAAATCCAGGTTCAGGCAATTATAAATCTCTATTTTTCTTACACATATTAAATATATATCTGTTGGATGAAAGCAGTAGCACACTTCTCTTCAATAATCGGCTTGCAAATGTATTTATTTATGTATGTATTTCTTTCTTTATTTATTCATTCTGCTGGTGAAAGCAATAATACACCTCTCCTTAGTAATCTACACAATAATGTTAATAACCATATTAAGTTTTATTTCTATTTTTATTATTTATAAAATATGTATATATTTTTATTAATACAGTAGACCTCTCTTTATTAAACACAATTATTTTTTTTTTGTATATATATATATATATATATATATTATTATTATTTTTTTTTTTTTTATCTGCCAGATAAACTCTGCACAATTATTTATTTATATATTTATTTATATAAATTTTCTTTAGTAATCTGTACAAAAATCTTGTATTAATTATTTTTTATTGTATTTTCATATGTTTATTATCTGCTGGGTTCAAGACAGTAGATCTCTCATTAATAATCACAAGTACTTAATATTTTGTTTATTTTCTTTTATTTTTTTATTTCATTTTAATAGAAATAGCACATCTCTCTTTAATACTGTGCACAATTATTTATTTATATACTTATTTAGTTATTTATAGTTTTTCATCTGCAGGGTTAAAGACAGTACACCTCTGTTTAGAAATTTGTACAATAATATTATTAATTATATTCATTATTTTTTATTGTATTTTTATGTTTATTGTTTATTTTTGTATTTTTATTATCTGCTAGGCGAAAGACAGTAGACCTCTCTTTAATAATCACAAATTTTTTATTTATTTATTTATTTTTTTAATCTGCCAGATGAAAGAAATAGCACGCCTCTCTTCAATACTCTGCACAATTATTTATTAATTAATAGTTTTTCCTTTGCTGGATGAAAGACAGTAAACCTCTCTTTAATAATCACAATTATTTTATTTTATTTTTTATTTAATTTTGAAAGAAATAACACACCTCTCTTCACAATTATTTATTTACATATTTATTCATTCATAGTTTTTCATCTACTGGGTGAAAGACAGTACACCTCTCTTTAATAATCATAGTTATTTTATTCGATTTTTAATATACCAGATGAAATAAATAGCACACCTCTTTTCAATACTCTGCACAATATTATTATTATTAATAAATTTTATGATTCAGAATATCGAAGGTGTGCAATTGCTTTCAAACAGCATTGAAAATCAGAAAAACAGAGAAACTTGGCTTTAAATCTGGCTAATAGACTGCCCAGCAGCAACATGCCCAGCAATATTTCAACACCGCAATATCATAGAGGCATGTTGGTGGGCTTGATTTGAGGCCATGGCAAACTCCAGCATCCTGGCAGAAAGTTTTACCCTGGCAAGAGCCACTCATTTTCCTTAGAAAATCCACCCGTTTAGTCATTTTTCCAATTCCGTTTAGTGTCTGTGGTTAGTGGTGTGAAAATTACACGCTTCACCTTTAAATATTATTAAAATGGTAGGATCTTATTGCTCCAAGTTGTTTATTATGTGGTTAAAATTGCTTCGCTTTTGTTGCACACTCTCACGTTAAGTTTATATGTGTCTGTCTGGCATTACAAGACATGGCATTTGTTTATATCCTGTTGGTATTACAAACAAGAAAGTTGGTCATATCCTTTAATCCTTTAGGTCTTTAGTGGTTTGACTTTAATTTATTCATTATTAAAGCGGTTTCTGTGTTATTCAGTCATTATGGCCTATGTACTTTTTACTGGAAGGACTGAGAAATGCTTTCTAAGCGAATTGCTGGTATTATTTGCAAACACTCTTAAGTGTTTTCACCCCTATGAAAGAACAATAAGGGACCTGAAGGTTGTTGAGGTGTTTGCTGTAGTGTAGGGTGACCATATGTCCTCTTTAACCTGGACATGAATGCATCCGGCCGGGATACCTAAATCGCCCAAACTGATTTATTGTGTACATTTTGGGTTAGGCTTGCGGGGGACTGTTTGCTTAATCCTGCTCCCACAAACATTCTAGTATTGAATATAATTTTCACGCATCACAGAGTCACTATCAATATCCAGAGTATTTAGTTCGCTTTGGATGGAGCTCATGTTTGATGTAGGGTTGCCAAATCCACATTTTTTCCACGGATTTGAGCTGATTTTAAAACTGTTGCGGTGGTTTGATTTATTTATTTATTTTTCCTGTGGGTTAAAAGTTTGAAATATTGCATAAATTCCATTTGACTGAAATGCTTGTATTGAAACATTTTGTATTCTACCTTTGATAAAACCTTACCTTACCTTCTGATAGACAAAAAAAAAAAAATGCATAAACCTTTTTCATGCAGATCAGTGTAAACCAGTTTGAAAACCTCTAATCTGGATTTTGATCTCAGGTTCTAGATTGTGCTCAAGTAGTTATTTTTTCTACAGCCTAACATGTTGACATTAGCGTTTCATAGTTTTCAAATATGTGAAACAATGACAAAATTTTGCATTTACAAGATATAAGCATTCAAAACGGAAGTCTCTAACTTCCGTCAATATGGATAAACGATTTTGATGAATTTTGACATCCCTCCCCCTGCACTATAAATAGACACTGAGGCTGTGGCAGAAATCGGTCACTTGTTAACAGAATTTGTATGTTCTGTATGGTGAATGGCACATAGTGGACTATACAGGGGACAGGGAATGATTCAGACAGTGTAAATATGCTTTCCATTGGGACGAATGAAGTCTGGTTTCACGCTGAATGAATCGGTGCAGACCACAAAATGTATCAGACCCATTTGAATTCTATACAGAATGTTACAGTTGAAGTCAAAAGTTTACATCCCTCTTTCATCTGCAAAATGTTAATTATTTCACCCAAATAAGAGGGATCATACAAAATGCATGTTGTTGTTTATTTAGTACTGACCTGAATAAGATTTTCACATAAAAGATGTTTACATATAGTCCATATGAGAAAATAATAGCTGAATTTATCAAAATTACCCTGTTCAAAAGTTTACATCCCCTTGATTCTCTTTTGTGTTGTTTTGTTTTGTGATAGTTGTTCATGAGTTCCTTGTTTGTCCTGAACAGTTAAACTGCAGTTTAACGTTTCGGAACAAACAAGGGACTCATGAACAACTATCACTAAACAAAAAACAAAAACAAAAACAAAAACCAAAAAAAAAAAACAGCTGTGTATCATTCAGGTAACAACACAGTATTAAGAATAAAGGGGATTTTCATAAATTCAACTATTATTTTCTCTTGTGAACTGTATGTAAACATCTTATATGTGAAATATCTTATTTAGGTCAGTACTAAACAAACAATAATATGCATTTTGTATGATCCCTCTTATTTTAGTATGTAAAATAATTAGCATTTTGCAGATTCTGAAAGGGGATGATATTGTAACTGCCATACACTGTCAGATGTACCTTTACTGAGCTCAATGGCTCTGACCCAAGCTGTGATATAAACGAAGCACTACTGTGTATTCAAAAAAGGAGGCGGGGCTGCTTGATATGTCCTGCCCTGTCTTCCTGTTTCAGTTGAATCCATGTTAACACATAAAATAACGCTGCATGTTTCAAAGTACTTCAGTGGACCTTTAAAATAATTTTTGAAAAACAAATTGCTTTTAACCAGAAACTTTGATTATTTAATAGTTCATTCAAAAGAGTCACTGCATCATGTCACACTGCAATACTTGAGATTTGTATTTTTATGTTTTTAAAACATAGTTTTTCCAAAAAATTGCATTTGAAAGAGACCCACCCATTCCCGAATCTCTCTTTCCCACTGCCTATAGCAGATGCTGCACAATGTACACTGCCGGAGCAAATTAAGTTAAAGTTTCCCTGGAAAAGAAGCCTTTAAATGCTGCCATATGCAGGATTGCATGGGAACTTCCTGATGCACACATGCTGCTTTGAACCAGTTCAATTAGGTGTTGAATTTAGAAACTGATGAGAGGTATTAGGAGAGACCTATTGCAGTCATGCATGTAAAATTCAGGTAGCCATTGTTCTTTTCCGTGCAGTAAAAATGTACGTAATCATGTAGGAAACAGTTCTCTGGTTACGCTAGACAAGTTAGTGTCTTGTTTATGTGCTAAAAGTATGACATTTGGACCAGAAAATGTAGCAGGATAATATTTTGCATGCACAATCACGAACACCCATATTTTTTGTGTGTCTGGCTTGGGTAACACATTTAGTTCCTTTAATAATATCAATAAGCACAAGTTGAAAATTCATGCCAGATTTAAAGCAGGTGTTCTAGGAATCAAGGTACATTGTGCACATGCATCTTTATCAGTTTTGTTTTTCCTGTAAGAAAATTACTGGAAATATGCTTTGTTCCCCCTGATGGCAGAAAGCAAAAAAACACATTGTGTATCTTTCAATTCTATCAGCCATTTCATTTATTATGGTCAAGCGAAGATTTTTTTTTTGCCTTGTTGTTTCTCAGTTTCAACAGGAAAAGCTTCCAAAAGAAAGACTATGCTTATATCTCTCCATGCGAGCATCCAAGAAAATGTCCTTCTCAATAAAAGACTGAAGCACATGTGCATTTTTTTTCAATCTCTAAAAAAAAAAGAAAAAAGAAAAAGAAGAGTCGCTCGTACTAAAGTGAAGGCAGATATGAGAAACGTATCTTATGCCTACTTTTTTTTCTTACACTTTTAAAATTCAGCTTTCTCTTTAACCGTTCTAAAATTAAAACAACTTTGAAAGATGGAAGGATGCTGGAATTCATTGGATTTCTGCTGGCGGAGAAATGCCACATCTGTCTGGTGTATTTAAACCAGAATCATCTTGCATGAATCATGTTTCTTGTGCGGAGGTGCGCCACGCTAACACGACTCCATGGCAGAATAGCTTGACCTAACATGCGTGTTGACATGGCAGAGCTCCAGTAAAAATGGCTCAGTGATGCTTTTTATTTTGTAACATGTGTTTTGTGTGTTGGTGTTGTAGGATTACTGGTTATCTCTGCTCTTTAAACGTCTGGTGGGCCCCAGGGTGCTTGCGGTGCACGTCGCAGGTCTCCAGAGGAAACCACGCCCTGGACGGGTGATCCGGGACAAACTCCGCATCTATGCGCACTGCACCAGCTTTCACAAGTAGGTTCATCAGACTGTCTGATGTAAGATCCATTCATTCAAATATATCAATTCTGTTCCAAAACCTTCTTGATATCTTACCAAAAAAAAAGAGAAAAGACTGAAAATGAACAGATTTTATGACATTAATTATTATTATTATTATTATTTTTGTAAAATACTGTTCAAACATTTAGGGCTTGGAATGTTTGAAAACATTTATTTGATCAAAAAGCAGTATTGTAATACAATTTAAAATAATAATTTTTTAAAAGTCTAAATAATAAGTCTATTTATTTGATACAGGAGGCTACATTTCTTTTATATTATTTCTTTTAAAACATTACAAATTAAAATAACTATTTTTAAAATTTTACAGAACGCACAATGCAAAAATTCCCACCATGCAGAAAAAAAAAAAAAAAAAACAATTGGCAGAAATAATAATGAGCACATTTATCCTAGGCCATAAAAGTGTGAACAGAACATAATAAGAGTACATTACAAGTTCAGAACTATTATGTATTCACTTGAGGCACATGAATGAAAACCTTTCCGCAGAATAGTTAACAATTCATTCCTTAAATTACTGATACAGGGTTTATTGTAGACATTGTAAAACTGGTATGTCTGATCATTAACTAGACAACTTAAATATTTCGAAGGAATTAGTTCCATCAGTATCTTGTTCCAGCCTGATATAGTTGGAGTCTTTTCACTTATCTATATCGATATTTTTTCCTATCTGCAAAAGTAAGAAGATTATATAGCCTCTTTTCTTTTAATAAAATGAAAGATTTAGGTCATTGTTGCCATTGTTTTCATGGTACCAACAGGCATAGCCTCAGACTTGTTTGCACTAAAGCTGCAAGATTTAAAAATTGATTTGAGGATTTGAGCACATCATCTGCATAAAGGGCCATTTTATGATGCCTTTCATCAGTCTGCAAAAAGCACCCTGAAACGAAATCAATAGCACCCTCAGTTGTAATAATAGCATTTAATTGCAGATTTGGCAAACTATTCAGTGCGTTATGGCTTGCGCCCTGGAGATCGGTTTCTATTTCAGCGTGTTTTTGCAGCGTTGAGCAATGTAGCCAATCACAGATATTTTTTTATTGTGACGGATCTGGCAAGTGACTGGAATAGGGAGGTATGGAGCATTGGCGCAATCACATTGGTGGAATAACCTGAATGATTGTCAGCTTGCATCAGTTGATTTTATAGCGTGCACATTTACTGTATATATTTTATTTATAAAACTGTTTCTTTACTGTAAATCATTTTATTTAATGCAAAGCAAACTAAAGAGATGCAATGTCAGTCACCTAAAGGAGCCGCATCGGTCTTTTCACAACCATTATATATTTAATTTAACTTCTTTTTAAAAATCTTGTTAAACGAGTTTAAATGTAAGAAATATTGTATACATGTTTAAACAGTAAAATGGGTTGTGGGAAGAACCGTATTTAACAAAAAAAAGAGGCAGAAAGAAGAAAGAAAGATGTCAAAAAAAATTAAATGTCAAAAAACAAACAAACCTGAAACTAACAACAGTTAGGAAAACCAAACTGAAATAAAATAATAATTATCAAAAATAAATAATCATTTTCGTAATCATTACTTTATCACCCCAGTTAAACCGCTGAAGTGCACTGCAAAAGTATAATCATGAATAAGGAATGATCGATGCATCAGAGGTTGAAAGGAAAATGTAGCTACCATATTTGTATATTTTTATTATCTAATCAATCTCAGCATGCTTTAATCTTGTTTCGCTAGAGGTTTAAATAACATATACTAAAACTGAACTCAACTAGACCTATATAAAAACTAAATAAAAATGTGTTCACAAAACAAAAACTAAACTAAAATTAAGAAAATTATTAATGAAACTAATAAAAACAAAACTGAATATTTGTTTAAACTGAACGACATTAAAAACTAATTTAAAAATGCAAAAATAACAACCTAGGCACGAATGCTTTTTATTGGTTCGTAAGGAGGGGGTCCACCAAATGAGGTGCCAGATCGGATTCCAGCACAAATTAAGCCCTTAACGTAACTTTGCTCTTTGCACCATCGCAATGGACGGCACTAAAACCCTTATATATATTAAGGTTAGATCACCCTCACTAATTTAAGACGCACCCCCGCCATTTTAATTCTGGAACCGGGCCTGCTGCAAACATTCAACTTTGGGTTCTTATTATAACACCCTTAACCATCTGATAATAGTGTCAGCAAAATGACATTTTTTCAAAACAAACAATAAATATGACCACTCAGTGTATTAAAATGCTTTCTCTGCATCGAGAGAACGCACTAACCCCTCAATCTCATGCTGTTTGAAAGATTGTCTTGTTGTAAGACAAGCGACCTCTTATTAAACCTGCCTGGTCATCCTTGATAACGTCAGTTATTATCTTCTCCAAATGAGAAGCCAGGATTTTAGCTAGCTATTTCCTGTTCTTGTTTAATAAAGATAAAGGTATATACAAAGAGCGGACTTCAGGAGTGAAATATTTGCTTCTCTCAGCGATTCAGAGAGCTGCCCAGCGTTAAATGAGTGATTAAACACATTAAGCATGGGTTCAAGTAATAAAGTGTGCAGGCATGGCACTTTTCCATTCTGCATCTTTAAAATTGGCTTGTTATTCTCCCTTAGAGATAGGATCTCTACAATGAAAAGGATAAAGTATACTTGACTATAACCTCCTTGTTTTCATTTTAAATGTTCCTGTCTCTTGTAAGAACGATACCAATCTTCTCTCTTCTGATAATAAGACAAAACCTTCATCCGTTTTATAGGATTATGAATTTGTTTAACATTCCAAGTACAAACGCAAAGTGTTTTAACCATTGTCATAGACCTCACCTGAGTAACAGCTGTTTGAACGGTACAGATAGTGACCTAAAAGAGAAATATGTCAATCTGGACAAAAGCAAAAAAACATTTTCTAGAACTGTAGTATACAAATACCAAAATTACAAAAAAAAGAAAAGAAACGGGAACCACCCTGTCAACCATCACGCAAGGGTTTCCAAACAAATCTTCTTGTGAAGAGAGACAAAAACTTTCTTCATCTTCACTAAAAGTCATTGCACCTAAATCAAAGTTAGTAGTTGAATCACATCATATCTTAGCAAGCTCTCGGGAGTCGAGAAAAACTATCACCTCCTTCGGAGAAGTGAACTTTTTTTTTAATTGTAGCAGGGTAGGGTAACGCATAATCCATTTGCAGTTCTCAAAGATGAATTACAGCTGCCAAATAATCGTTGTAAAACAAAAGTCATGCTAGGATGTCTGCTTACTGTTGAGAGTAAAGAGTTTACTGGCAACTGCCCTCACCATAGACTGAGCACGCAAAAATGTTTAATATATGTTTAATATTTAATATATAAATCATCCAGTCTTCAGTGTCACACGATCCTTCAGAAATCATTCTGATATGCTGATTTGCTGTTCAAGAAACATTATTATCAGTGTTTAAAACTGTTGCTGTGTAATATTTTTGTCAAACCATCATCTTATTGCCTCCCAGCGTTTCCAACAAAACTATTTAAATATGGCCCAGACTGCGTTTAATACAGCTTCACTTCAAATAGAGATAAACATGGTTTGTTCCGACCGCAGTGTTTTATGTGGTGAAATAATGGATGCAGAGAGCATGAAACCACTGTAATTCAATTTTGTACAATCAACAATTTTGGTCCTGTGTTGGGTTGCCACTTGATTGCCTAATGTGAAAATTGGCTCCAGAACGAATTTCTTAGAAGTCAGTGAAATGTTGATGTTGACTTGATGTCAGGAATGCACTTGTGATGCCTTGAACTGCTGTCTAGGTAGGCTGCTTGGAACAGAACTTCAGTGTATATAGCAAATGCATCACCATAACAAGATTGTATGTGTTTTTTTTTTGACCTGTAGCATGATCTCTACACAGATTCCCGTCATTTGAGTACATAACCGTAGTGGAGGATTTTAAGGCTTACCTGCTCGTTCTCAAACACATAAATTACAGAGGCCAGACAGCCACTCTTTCAGAGTGAGAGCCCATAAAATTTAACAAGTATCAATTGTCAAGTGTGCGGAGTCTCTTTCTACAGTGTGAGAGGCACTGAAAGACACCAGAGGCTCAGGCAGGTGAGGGGAGTAGAGCTGCAGGACAATAGGAAGGTCTGTACCCAGGCCAGATAAAAAGTGCCATCGTTCCCTTTGATGATTATCTATTACCCCAGAATGATGTGAGCGGGACCTGCCAGCTTTTCAGCAGCAGTGTAGGCTTACGGTCTACAGATCCCTGTGTCTCAGCTCAGTTACAGCTCTGTGTCAGTGCTGCTACTGGCCCCTGGCTTCAGGATTCCTGCAGGACAGACGTTTTTGCTGGAACAGACGTGTAAAGAAAACAGTGTTGGGGAAGATGCTTTGAAATATGCTACTTGTATTGTGCAGTCAAGTACACTCAACACAACATGAAGTTTTTGGAAGTGTATCTTTTTAAATTCACTACCATTCAAAAGTTTGTTGCCAAAAAGGTTTTTTAAATATTTTTGAAAGAAATTCCTGTGGTCACCAAGCTGCATTTATTTAAATAAAATAATAATAACTTTATAATTTAAAAAATATTATTGCAATTTAAATGAACCATTTCCATAAAATGTAATTGAAATAATTGCTTACAGTTTTTTTTGTGGAAACTGTGATACTTTATTCCAGGATGCTTTAATGAATAGAAAGTTCAAAAGAACAAAGATTACTTGAAATATTAATTGAAATAATTTTTTTAATAAAAAAACTTTTAATTTTCATTAATTGAATGCACTCTTGCTGAATGAAAATTAATAATCACTTTAATAATAAATATTCCTGACCCCAAACTTTTGAACCGTACTGTATTTACCACAGATATTATTATTTTATTTTATAATAAGAGCAGTATTTATCTGTCAAAGCTGTGAGGATCTAAATTTAGAAGACAACATTAGGCTAAAGAAATAAAATTGTCATAGAAATGTCATAATTTGTGTTAAGTAAAAACTAGCAGCATTTACATATTTTGTTTAGTAAAAGACAACATAAGAAGCTTGAATGAATTTCTGAACCACGAAAATGAATTCATAAATCACTAGAATGAATCATTGACTGATTGAAATGATTTACTGAATCGCTAAAATAAAGAGCTAAATCACTAGAATGAATCACTGACTCTCTGAAATGATTCACTGAATTGCTAAAATAAATTGCTAAATGACTAGAATGAGTCATTGACTCTCTGAAATGATTCACTGAATTGCTAAATCACTAGAATTAATCATTTTCTCACTGAAAGAACTCACTGAATCGCTAAAATTAATTGCTAAATCATTAGAATGAATAATTGACTCACTGAAATGATTCACTGAATCGCTAGAATTAATTGTTAAATCACTAGAATGAATCATCGACTCATTGAAATTACTCACTGAATTGCTAAATCACTAAAATGAATTAATGACTCATTCAAGTCAAGTCAAGTTTATTTGTATAGCGCTTTTCATGAAACATATCGTTTCAAAGCAGCTTTACAGCAAATGAAAGTTTGTACAATAATTGACGTTTGTTAAATTAAAGTTTGTACAATAATTAAAATGAATCGCTAGAATGAATTGCTAAATCACTAGAATAAATCACTGACTCCCTGAAATCGCTAAAACAATTGTTAAATCACTAGAATGAATCACTGACTCACTGAAATGACACTAAAATGAATCAGACTACTAAAAGTGAGAGACATTTTAAGATTATTGCTTATTTTGCCAGTACGTGACTTTGCAATATACGGCATTGCCACTTTTAGTAACTCTCCAACACTGCAATTTAGAAATTGGTTTGTACACTCCTAAAAAATGCTGGGTTAAAAACTATCAATGCTGGGTGAAATATGGACAGTGTTTAACCCAACCTTTTGAGAAGATTTATTTAACTCAACTGTTTTTAAAAAATACTATATTTCTTGCTTAAAATGAACCCAAGATAGGTTGTAAATGAACATTTATTAATAAGTTGAGCAAGTACATAATTTGAATAAATAATAATAAAGTATGCATTTTTTTTAATTACTTATTACTAAAAGTTCACCATTTGATTATTGCTGATGTCTCTAGTAATTATGTGTCTGATTTTTAATTTACAACCTATTTTGGGTTCATTTTAAGCCAGCCATATAGTAACAATAGTTAAATGTTTAACCCAGCTGTTTGGGTAGTTTTATTTACCTTAACTATTGCCAACTATCACTGGGTCAAAACAACCTAGCCGCAGGGTTTGTCTATATTTCACCCAGCGCTGGTTATTTTTTTAGAGTGTAGTTGCATGATTTGGTCATGTAAAGCTCTGACATCAAATATGTATTTATAGTTCTTTATACTAGGCTATGTTCTTTTTTTAATATCTTAATTTTTTTAGTTGAGAGGGTTTCAGGCTGCAACCAGGAAATATTTGAAAGTAGTCTGACATTATCCGGTTACACAACTCGGGCAATTTCTGATACATACGGATGACAGAGTTCTGGGCCCCGTTCAAAATCTCATCACGTTGTGTCTTATTCATCAAACCGAAACCACCACAAACCGAACAAGTAATCTCAGTAAATGCCATGAAACCCGAAACAGCTGGTCTACAACTAAAACCGATTCCCTAAATGCATTGCTTTAGCTTTGCCTGTCCGGTGGCAAGGTGACGCTGACTGTGTCTATTGATGATAGACAGGCGATTTTATTTAAATGAAAATGTTTTTTATTAAAATGACACTCTTAAATGTCAACAATGATATTATCTAATTCCCAGAATTTCCTCTGTGTCAGTGGAAACGCGAACAATGTTGCAATGTTTTTTTTTTTTTTTTTTTACAGACATTCGGGTCTCATTCCTCGAGCCGCTTTCAAGTTTTTCGTTCTATTAGTGGTTAAAATGGCCGGTCAGACAAGTCATGGATATGCTTTCAGTATCTTCACTAATCCATCACAACACCCTTATACAAAACAGGCCTCCTTCTCGGTGCTTTGAGTGGTTTCTCCGGTCCACATTTCCCCAGGACCATTCGCTGACATCAAACAAAGGATTCCATGTTTACGTTCCCCATGCGAACGCTGGAGAGGCACATTGTTTCAAAGTCTTGGACAATGTTTATCATTTTTCGATCTGTTCGTCTGATCTAATGCGCCCTTCTGGAAAATATCTACCCAAGTTACCAAAGTCTATTAAAACTGAGACACCACACATGTATCACATGACACGAGAGATGTTTTCATTACACAGTCTCGGGTTTGTCTCGTTCCTGAATTTTTCTTTCCCTTGAACTCTATTCTGTGTGCGCCAAGGTGTAAAGATGCACATGGCCCGGGTTGCTCGTGATCGGTGAGATTACTAACAGGCATGCCTGACAAAAGCCAAGCTCTGACCGGTGCAGTCGGCCCTTTGCAACATGTGGTATTCATGCACCTCAGCGATGTTTTCCTTGCCTTGACGTTAAAATCCTTATTGAATTTTATCATGTTTGCCTAATCATGTTGCCAGATACTTATCTTCAGTTAATATTCCCTTAAGCTTGCTCTTCAGCTGTATTAGCCCGAAAACGCTGTAACACAAGCACGATCATCCAACACATATAAAGCTTTTGTTACCCCAGCGAATTCGGGAGGGGAGCTAATGCTTTTACAGTTGTTATATAAAAACAATCAGTTCTTTTACATGACGTAGTCCTGGGCCTCCTTTGCTTATATACAGTACTTTATTATTCGGTTATTGTGTACTGAAATTGAATCACGGGAGGGTTTGGGCTCTTATAAAATATAACACATTGTCTCTTGTAAATGGAATTCTGGGAACGGACTCAATGTTTCTGTCAGTGTTATGTGTGTGAACAATATATGTGGTATTTCAGATGCTAAATTCAGAGAATTCGAGACATTTCAGCTGCATTATCTGCCCATATTCTTTCAAATGTGTTGATTTGTTTTAGAATTCAGGTGTATTACATTATCAATATCGAAGGTTTGTTAGCTGTAGAGCCATCAATAAAAATAAGTTTTTGAAATAAGTCTGTCATGTTCGCCCAGCATGCTTTCGTAATACAGTACAAATTGTAATAATGTGACATATTATTAATATTTCAAGTAGCTGTTTTCTATTTGAGCCTGGTTTAGAATGTAATTTATTCTTGTGGTGTCAAAGCTGAATTTTCAGCAGCGGTTACTGCGGTCTTCAGTGTCACATGATCCTTCTGAAATCAAATGTTGCTGTTTTGTAAACTGTTGTTTTGATTATTCTCTCTCTCTCTCTCTCTCTCTCTCTCTCTCTCTCTTTCCTGCAGTCATGATTATGTCAGAGGATCCATAACCATCTACATCATCAACCTGCATCGCTCTCGGAAGAAAATTAAGCTGGCTGGGACTTTACGAAATAAAACTGTTCACCAATACCTGTTACAGCCCTTCGGCACAGATGGACTTCACTCCACGTAAGTCAGTTATCATCCATGACATCGATTTACTGACAAAAGGAATGTAGGAACATAAAATAAAAACATGTTTACACACACATACACACACACACACACACACACATATATATATATTTCTTATTATATGTAATTGTTATAGAATATAGAAGGTTTTATGTTACATTTATTTATATATAAAAAATATATAATTCATAAAATAAAATTCTACTTTATAGTATATTTCTATTTAGGAACACTTTACAATTAGGTTCCATTACTTAATGTTAATGTTATTAATCTCTGTTAATGTTAGTTAATAAAAATACAGTAGTTCATTGTTAGTTCATGTTAATTCATAGTTAACAAGCACAACTTTTGCTTTTAATAATGCATTAGTTAATTATCATTTACTAAGTATAATAAATGCTGTAGAAGTATTGTATTAACTAATGTTAACTAAAAATTTGTAGTACCAGTGAATTATATTATATTATATTATATTATATTATATTATATTATATTAATGTTTTTATAACGTATCGCTGTAATAAAATTAAGAATTTGATTCATGCTTCTGTTCTCAATAATATTATTATATTAATGATAATAAATGTAGTACTGTTAGATACTAATATTAATTATAACATTCTGTTGGTGGAAGAGTGTAATATATTAAAAATTATATTACATTAAATTTATAATTATGTTTTTATATATAATTTTATTACTAATTGTCACAGTAATGAAATTAAGAATGTGATTTATGCTTCTCTTCTCAATAATATTATATTAAATGTAGTATTGTTAGATACTTATATTAATTATATTAATCCGTTGGTGGAAGAGTATAATATTTATAATTGTATTACTAGGTGTCACAGTAATACAATTAGGAATGTGATTTATGCTTCTGTTCTAAATAATAAATATAGTATTGTTAGATACTAATATTAATTATAATATTATTCTGATGATGGTAGAATGTATTATGTTATATAATCTAAAATTATATTTTATGAAATGACGTTATATTTATGTTTTTATATGTAATTGTATTACTAGATGTTGCAGAATGTGATTTATGCATCTGTTTTCAATAATATTATATCAAGTATATTAAATGTAGTATTGTTATATACTAATATTAATTATAATATTATTCTGTTGGGGGAAGATTAAGAATTATATTAAATATAATATTACTGTATTAAATGATTATTATTATTAGTTTACTCAGATCTCTGACCTCAGTTTATTTGAGAATGTGGTTCATGCTTCTGTTCTCGGTTTACTATAATAATCAGCGTAGAGTGTTGTTGCTTTAATAAACATATTAACTCAGACGGAACAGATAAATCTGGTGCTCTATAACTGTCTACACACACAGCTGTGCTAACTGTTTTCTCACTAAATATTCAAGTCTTCCACAAATGGGGATCCCGTTTCGCTAAACACCTAACCTAATCATGGAAAGGCCAAAAGAGAGACCTGGGTCATAAAAACATGGTCTGTTCATCCCCTCAAACTCTTAAATGGGATATGAGAATTATCCTGTTGGCGCTCGTCTACTGGATAAAGCCGAAATACAGCTGAAACAAACACGTCTATCTTGACCCTTCTGGACGTTTTCTCGCGAATTCCTCTGGTTAAAGCTCTTCTGAATGTGTTTTCAGTCCATGTGTTGAGCGTTTTCTATCGCATGAATGCTTTATATGGTGCCAAGTACATTAGACATTAGTCATGAATGAGAAACTTCACAAATGTGATTCACTTAACAAACCAAACACCCCATTTCGTTTTGATCTGATTCACAGATTGTCTGTATTTGCACTCGGCTGTTAAGAAACACATCATATTTTTCACTCAGAGCCGACAAAAAGACCAGAGAGTATTCTGTTTTGAGTTTTCCACTAGAAATAATTTGAAGCCAAGAACAAAACATCAAAACGTCCATTAAACATGGACGATCCAATTGAATTAGCGTAATAACATTGTCTTGGTTTATTGAAGCTCAATTCAAACTGAGTGTATAGTGAAATGCAGCTTCCTTCGGGGCAGATGTTGGCAATAGTTTTGTCAGCAGCTTTCAGCTTGAATTTCAACCAGTTTTTGCACTCCCCTCGCTCTTTTCTTGTTTTCTTTTGAGGAATTGTGATCCAGAAGGCCACCTCTGTCTGAGCTTAACGTCTGTTATTGGGAGTTAAGCGTGATGCTTTGAAAACATGATCGTGGTGTCGATCAGTGTAACAGAACCTCTTTGAATAAGTCTGCGCTTAAATCCCTCCAACAGGAGGAAAATCTGAATGAAGGATAGAAAGGAATATTCAGAAGAAGCAGAGAGTAATTACCAGTCATATCACAGAGAGCAATCTATCATAGACAGTATGAAAACAAACCCATAATCATGTGTGTTTTGATAGACCCATTCCCACGGTTAATAATCATAAACCATCCACTTGCTCGATAATATTTATAGAAATATGAAAAGACTTCTTTTTGATTCCAAAGAAACTAAGTCTGTTCCTTTAATGAACAGTTATTAGGTTAATTGGCCTAGTATTCCCGCCATGCGTTGTCTATGCAGTCAGAAATACTGAAACATGGGGCGCATTTGTGTCTTTAGAAATGGCTACAGCTCCATATGGGCTGAATCAGTGTGTTCCAGGGCAAATTCGGTGAGTAACATATACAGGCAGACTATAAAGTTACTCATGACACATTCCAATGCTTAACTCCTCTGTAACGCATATGCAGGGAAATTAACTGCTCATTTTGTGGGGTCACACTTAAACACTCTCAGACAGAGTTGCTCTTTTCAAGGATACATTTTCCCTACAGTGTTTGGCCGATCTGTCTTTGTCTGTTTTGAATCATATTTCTGTAATTCAAAATGGAAACACAGAGAGAAAGGGGTATTCGGAGAGCTGGGTACGCTTACCTGACATTTGCATTTACAGTCTTTCAGATACAAGACACTGCAGCTCTCATTTCAAATATACATCAAATCATAATGAATAAATAAAAGTAGTATTGTATTTTTTTAAAGAAATTAATACTACGCAGTTACAAAAAATTATTGAATATATTTCAAAGTAATTTTGCTGCCACGGAATAAATTCATATATATATATATACACTACCGTTCAAAAGTTTGGGGTCAGTAAATGTTTATTCATTCTTTTTTTTTTTTTGAAAGAAATGAATAAATTGTTACATTAATAAAAAGTGACATAATAGATTTACATTGCTAGAAAAGATTTATAGTTTGAATAAATGTTGTTCTTGAAAGAAAAAAATACAGGTTCAAAAAAAAAAAAAAAACATTGGCAGCACAACTGTTTCCAAAACTGATAATTCTACTAATAATTCAGAATATCAGAATGATTTCTGAGAGATCATGTGACACTTAAGCCTGGGAAACTGAGTAACAGCTGATGAAAAATCAGCATTGCATCACAGGAATAAATTATATTTTAAAGTATATGAAAATAAAAACCATTATTTTCTATTGTAATAACATTTTGTAATATTACAGTTTATTTTCTGTATTTTTGATCAAATAAATGCAGCCTTGACTTCATTAAAAAAAAACTGCAAGTCTTACTGACCCCAAACTTTTGAACGGTAGTGTATATATATACACCCCTCACATTTTTGTAAATAGTTTATTATATTGTGACAACACTGAAGAAATGACACTTTGCTACAATGTAAGGTAGTGAGTGTACAGCTTGTATAACAGTGTACATTTGCTGTCCCCTCAAAGTAACTCGACACACAGCTATTAATGTCTAAACCGCTGGCCACAAAAGTGAGTACACCCCGAAGTGAAAATGTCCAAATTGGGCCCAGAGTGTCAATATTTTCTGTGGCCACTATTATTTTCCAGCACTGCCTTAACCCTCTTGGGTATGGAGTTCACCAGAGCTTCACAGGTTGCCACTGGAGTCCTCTTCCACTCCTCCATGACCACATCACAGAGCTGGTGGACGTTAGAGACCTTGCACTCCTCCACCTTCCATTTGAGGATGCCCCACAGAACACCTTTACCCTTAGCTTCTTTAGCAAAGCAGTGGTCGTCTTGGAGGTGTGTTTGGGGTCGTTATCATGTTGGAATACTGCTCTGTGGCCATCTGCTCTGCTTCAGTATGTCACAGTACATGTTTGCATTCATGGTTCCCTCAATGAACTGTAGCTCCCCAGTGCCAGCAGCACTCATGCAGCCCCAGACCATGATACTCCCAGCACCATGCTTGACTGTAGGCAAGACACACTTGTCTTTGTACTCCTCACCTGGTTGCCCCCACACACGCCTGACACCATCTGAACCAAATAAGTTTATCTTGGTCTCATTAGACCACAGGACATGTTTCCAGTGATCCATGTTCTTAGTCTACTTGTCTTCAGCAAACTGTTTGCTGGTTTTCTTGAGCATCATCTTTAGAAGAGACCTATTTGATGTAGTGTGCGGTGTATGGTCTGAGCACTGACAGGCTGACCCCCCACCCCTTCAACCTCTGCAGCAATGCTGGCAGCACTCATACGTCTATTTCCCAAACACAACCTCTGGATATGACGCTGAGGACACACACTCATCTTCTTCGGCTGACCATTGCCAGGCCTGTTCTGAGTGGAACCTGTCCTGTTAAACCGCTGTATGGTCTTGGCCACCATGCTGCAGCTCAGTTTCAGGGTCTTAGCAATCTTCTTATAGCTTACGCCATCTTTATGTAGAACAATGATTCTTTTTTTTCAGATCCTCAGAGAGTTCTTTGCCATGAGGTCCCATGTTGAACTTCCAGTGACCAGTATGAGAGAGTGAGAGTGATAACACCAAATTTAACATGCATTCTCCCCATTCACACCTGAGGCTAATTGGGCCCAATTTGGACACTGTACTCACTTTTGTAGCCAGCTGTTTAGACATTAATGGCTTTGTGTTGAGTTATTTTGATGGGACATCAAATTTATACTGTTATATAAGCTGTACACTCACTACTTTACATTGTAGCAAAGTGTAATTTCTTCAGTGTTGTCGCATGAAAAGATATAATAAAATATTTACAAAAATGTGAGGGGTGTACTCACTTCTGTGATATACTGTGTATATATATTATATATGTATATAATTTAGTAAAATTTTATACTAAATTCATTTAAAAATATATAAAAATATAAAAGTGACTAGGAATACTAGGATGCAAGACTTTTACATTTAAATTACTTTTGCAAAAAAATTGATTTGTAAAAATGTTGTACTAAATTATTTTAAATATATATTAAATAGAAAAGATTTATTTTAAATTACTTTTAACCCTTTAACCGTCAGTCCCATTTTTTAACATAGACGTGAAAATGCAGTATTCAAACTTATTTTTTTTATAATTCATGAACGAAAACATTTTGTAATATGATTTTGATTTACATTTTCCATCGTAATGCAATGTCTGATTTTAAAATGGTTTTCAAAGGATTTTATGTTTGAAAGAAAATTACTAGGATGCATTAAATTGATCAAGTGACTGAAGACTTTTACTTTGAATTGCTTTACTTTAAAATACTTTAAATTTACTTTAGAATTATTTCATTTATTTCAAAGAAATGGTTGTTTAGATTTTCTGTCACAGAACTAAATTCATTGAAAAATATATTACAATAAAAAAAATATTTGAAATGATAATATCCCACATCACTACTGTTTTTACTGTATACATGTATAAATAAATGTTATAAATTGTGTAGAAATGCCAATATAATAACTTATATAATTTGTATATATTTTATGTATAGGTATAATATTTTTCTTTTAGTTTTTTAAGGACTCTATATTTGAAGACTCTATACTCTGTATTTACATTATCACAGAAAATGTGTTATTTTTAATACTTGGTCTGCTGTTCTAAAGAGTAATATTTAGAAAAGGAGAGCAAGTTTCTTTCAGAATATCAGTGCATACAATAGAAACAGCTCTCAAAGTTACCTGATTTTCTTTTTCTAAGCCGTAAAAGCTGTTTAATGTACAAGTTGATCTGAACATTATCTTTTAAATCTGAGACACAGCAGTGTTGAGACCTGAAACTTCTCAAACCAAAGCTACTGTGTGATCACGGCTGATGTTTGTGATCTCTCCGTGCCTTGAAGGGTTTGTCTTTTCAGGTCTTTTCATTTCTCAAACACATACCTACATCTGTAGCCAGAGGTCGTTAGAGCTCCAGAAGTATCTGGAGACTTTAATTCAATTTGCGATCTATCCAAAGGAAATGCTGATCTTCCTCTGCAGAAGCCCTGAGAGAAACACCGCTGACTGTGTTCTTACATACTTCTGTGTGCTTTGAACTCCTGAGCATAAATCCTCCCCGGGGGGAAAGCTGATTGGGAAGATCAACAGTCCCACCTCACTGCTGCGTCTGATGCGTGCCGTCACACTGCGCTTCAGAAGGGCTTCAGGCCCAAAGCAAACTCAGCTTCCTGATCATTTCAGTCTGTGCTATCATAAGATGAGATGGATCATTCAGACGTCTGCTGGAAGAGTAGAACTACAGGAAATGGTCAGAAACTAGATGGCTCCTTTCTTTACCGAAGCTTCTCCAAACCAACAGTTTTTCATAAGAATGAACATTTAAACCTCCATCTGTTGAGAAAAAAAAATGTGATAAGTCTCATGTTAAAGGGACAGTTCACTCAAAAAATTAAAATTGTGTCATAAGTTAGTCACCTTCCACTTTTTTCAAACCTGTATGAGTTTCTTTGATCTGCTGACCACAAAAAATACAAACAGTTGACCCCTGAGAACGATGACACTGTAATTTTTTCCTTTTTCTCAGTTGTTGTATAGTGAGGTAAAAAGTTTACATACACCTTGCGGAATCCGCAAAATGTTAATTATTTTACCAAAGTAGGAGGGATCATATAAAATGCATGTTATTTTTTAATTAAGTACTGACCTGAATAAGGTACTTCACATATAAGATGTTTTTCATATAGTCCACAAGAGAATATAATAGTTGAATTTACAAAAATTACCCTGTTCAAAAGTTTACTTGTTACATTGTTACTTACATGATCCACAGCTGTTTTTTTTAGCGAATCCTTTGTTTGTCCTGAACAGTTAAACTGCCCACTCAAACGCTAAAAAAAAACCCTAAGAATTTGTTAGACCTGAAGATTTTTTTTAAACAACAGCAGGCAGTTTAACTGTTTAGGACAAATGAAAATGTAAACATCTTTTATGTGAAATATCTTGTTCAGGTCAGTAGTAAATAAAAAATAACATGCATTTTGTATGATCCCTCTTATTTTGCCAGATTAATTAACATTTTGCAGATTCTGCGAGGTGCATGTAAACTTCTGACCTCAACAGTATCTTGATGGTAAGGAAGATGACTGAATCACTTGCTGTGCTCAGAATAACATACAAGCATATTACTCTTACTATTTTCGAAGTATAAAATATGTATACCATGCACAGTATCCTAATATCCAAATTACCTATTTATTTGCATGTTATGCAGATTATTATATGTCACAATGCAATGTGACTTTCAGTTTCCCTAATGAAGGCACAGAAAACAATAAATGATACTTTCAAAATTAAATTTTGTTTTAACAGTTGAGTTAAAACTTTTTTTAAGAAGTTACTAGTTTTATTCAGCAAGGATACATTAAATCGATCAAAAGTAAAGGCATTTATAATGTAAAAAACAAACTTAGAACAAAAATGTTTCAAGAAAAACATTGTTTTTAACATTCTTTTAATCAAACATTCCTAAAAAAGTTTCACGGTTTCCACAAAAAATAAAAAATAAAATAAAAACAATTTTTTCAGAATGATTTCTGAAGGGTCATGTGGCACTGAAGACTGGAGTAATGATGCTAAAAGGTTCAGCTTTGCAGAAATAAATGACATTATAAAAGGTATTAAAATTTCACAATATTTCACAATATTACAATTTGTACAGTATTTCTGATCAAATAAATGCTTGGAGAGCATAAAATAAAAAAAATAAATGAAAAATCGTACAGTACAAATCCTAAACTTTTGTACAGTAGTGTGTGGCATCCAGCTGTTCTAAACAGCCTCATATCAAGATGTTTTCCATAAGGTTGATAATGCAGCTGTAGCGCCCTCTAGTGCGCGATTAAAGAGTTAGGCTACTATTAATGGAGACTCCTCTTACACTTGGTCTAACTGGGTCCTAAAACCAGCTATTTTTGTCTAAAATTATACTTGGACTGGTATTTGATTAACAAATGAACTTCTTTATATCCACCTTTTTTTCTGCAAGAAAAAAAGTACATTTTATCAGGCTTCCGGTCTCATCTGCATCCAGCTATTTTTAGCTGTACAAAACAGCTTGATATTACAAATTGCTGTTATACCATAATATTTTTATGTATTATCTTAATTATGAACACACTGGTGTGTAGTGCAAAGTTTGACTGTTTACTGCGCATTGCTATTCTTTTCATTATTTCCCTATAGCGGATAATAAACCGGAAGTCTGAATTTGAAGATAAGGGTGAATTTTACTTATTTTGTCTTCTGGGAAACATGAAAGTACCGTCTGTAGCTTCTGAAGGGCAGTACTACATAAAAAAATATGATATTTAGGCAAAATAAGAAAACTGTACACATCTTCATTCTGTTCAAAAGTTTTCACCCCTGGCTCTTAATGCATTTTTTTTTCCTTCTGAAGTATTAGTAAGCGATTGAACCTTCTGTAATAGTTGCATACAAATCCCTCAGCTGTGCTCAGTGTGAAAAGATGGATCTCAAAATACAGTCATTGTTGGAAAATGGTTCAAAAATGCTGAAAAACCAAAGAATTTGTTAGACCTGAAGGATTTTTCTGAAGAACAGCGGGCAGTTTGACCAGGGTCATTTTGGTAAATTGAACTATTATTTTCTGTTGTGGACTAAATGTAAATGTCTTTTATGTGAAATATCTTATTCAGGTCAGTACTTAATAAAAAAAAGAACATGCATTTGGTATGATCCCTCTTATTTTGCAGATTCTGCAAGGTGTATGTAAACTTTTGACCTCAACTGTATGTTTTCACAACATCTGAGGAATAGGCCTGCTCGCTCTGTTCTCACACTGATACATTGATATAAAACAGGTTGCGTCCTAACACACATCCCCCTTTGCTCTGCAGGTCTGTGCAGTTGAACGGAGAGCCCTTGCGTATGGTGGACAATGAGACGTTCCCTGAGCTGAAGCCACGGACTCTCAGGGCAGGAAGGACGATAGCCATGCCACCTGTATCCATCGGCTTCTACGTCATCAAGAATATTAACGCTTACGCCTGCCGCAGATAACACACACTGACTGACCTCAGACCATCCTCGTGGCCTTTTCCTCTTTTTAGAAGCCCACAGAGACGTGGAAAAGACCCCTTGGTTCAAGCAAGGGTTGCACTGAAAGCTTCCAACAACATTTCTCCTCTTTTGTACCACAAGAAAAACTCGACTTGTGGAAAGTGAATGTATCTTGGTTGCCCTTTTGTGTTTTCTTGTCGCTTTCGGTTGCGGGAGTGTAATGAAGTTTCACGGTACTTCACGGAGTGTCACTGAGAGCTTTGTAATACAATGTTGAAGACCAACGTAAGCTATGAACCCAGTGAAGTAGATCATTCAGATCATTTTCTGCGGTAGTTTTGTGGGAGAATCTGTGCAATGGGTTCGAACATGGTAAAATGTGTTAAACAGATATGACAGCACTACATTCTCCTTGGTAGCTCGAAACATTATCAGATTAGCCAAAATATTTTCGTGATGAAAACGCACAGGAAGAAGGACGCAAGCGACAGCCGTTTTAATTCTCCGGAGTTCTGTGGGTGCGGATTCTGTGTGGGCCTGTCTGTCAGCCTAATGTGATTTAGTCAAGTAGGACGTGTTCCTGGATCAACATCCCTGTTGGTTCTTAAACAACATTCCAGCTTGACAGCCAATCAGATTTTAGGGATAGATTGAATAATGTTCTTTTCAGCCAATCATTTCCCACAGATTTTAGAGGTAGGTTATGCTTAGGGTTGCAAGTCTTAGAACTATGATTGCTTGCTAGAAATGTTGTTCCAGGACTAACAAAGGAGGTTAATCCTGCTAAATCACATTGTACAAATAACAGTTTGATCTGAATTACGTCTCTCTTGTGTACTTTTTTTGATTCTGGGGCCTGAAACCACTCAAAAGGCCACTCTAATCTTTCTTTTTCATCGCAGGACAGTGAATATAAATTTCCTATTTAAAGCCATCTTTATAACTTATAACATTGACCCATGTCCTGAAAAATAGCTTGCAGTCTTGGGTTCTCTATCCCATAGTTTTTTTTTTTTGTTTGTTTTTGTTTTTTTTTTCTCCGGTTGCTGCTTTAACTTCAGTTTGTATGACGATGAAGGTACTACGGGAAAATATAGATACAGTTGAAGTATCAAGCCTTGCAGAATCTGCAAAATGGTAATTGTTTTACCAAAATAAAAGGGATCATACAAAATGCATGTTATTTTTTATTTAGTACTGACCTGAATGGAATTTTACATGAAAGACATTTACATATAGTACACAAGAGAAAATAATAGTTGATTGGTTTAAAAATAACCCTGTTCAAAAGTTTACATACACTTAATTCTTAATACTGTGTTGTTACCTGAATGATCTGTGTGTTTTTTTTTGTTTAGTGATAGTTGTTCATGAGTCTCTTGCTGTTTTTCACAAAAAATCCTTCAGGCCCCACAAATTCTTTGGTATTTCAATGTATTTAAACCCCCTTTTTTTTTTAGCAGTGATTGGTATGATTTTGAGATTCATCTTTTCACACTGAGAACAACTGAGGGACTCATGTGCAACTATTACAGAAGGTTCAAAACACTCACTGATGCTCCAGAAGGAAAAATTATCTATTAAAGTGAAAACTTTTTGAATTTGAAGATCAGGGAAAATGTATCTTATTTTGTCTTCTGGGGAACATGTAAGTATCTTCTGTAGCTTCTGAAGGGCAGTACTAAATGGAAAAAAGATAAATAAGAAAAATGTACAGATGTACAGTTCAAAAGTTTACGCCTTAATGCATCGTTTTTCCTTCTGGAGCATCAGTGAGCGTTTGAACCTTCTGTAATAGTTGCATATGAGTCCCTCAGTTGTCCTCAGTGTAAAAAAGATGGATCTCAAAATTAAACCATTATTGTTGGAAAGGGTTCAAATACACAAAAATGCTGAAAATCCAAATAATTTGTGAAACCTGAAGGATTTTTCTGAAGAACAGCGGGTAGTTTAACTGTTCAGCAGAAACGAGGGACTCATGAACAACTATCACTAAACAAAAAAACACATCTGTGGATCATTCAGGTAACAACACAGTATTAAGAATCAAGTGTATGTAAACTTTTGAACAGGGTCATTTTTATAAATTCAGCTATTATTTTCTCTTGTGGACTATATGTAAGCGTATTTTATGTGAAATATATTATTCAGGTCAGTACTAAATAAAAAATAACATGCATTTCAGATGATCCCTTTTATTTTGGTAAAACAAGTACCATTTCTGCAAGGTGTGTGTAAGTTTATGGACTTCAACTGTAAACGTCCATACATTTTATTGCTAAATTTAAAAGGAAAATGCATTTTACACATAACAATCTTTGAGAAATCCTGCTTTATATTTATAATGTTTACACATTTGACTTCCCATTGTAGCTCAGACTCTTTTGAAGCTGAAAGGAAAGAGTAAGGAGTTTTTGAAGGTATCTTTATTGCGTTATGAAGAACTGTGTAACATACAGTTTGTTGCAGAGCTCAGGAAATTGGCTTGTCCATTTGCGTCATGTACACTTTTTTCCTTTTTCTTGCTACAACATTGTGAACCTGAGCTTACAGTAGTTCTCCAGATTTCTTTAGCTATATTAACACTACCTTATTCTGTGTTGATACAGCGGCCCTGGAAAGTGTTAGACAGTTAAGCCACACTTGAAAACATAATTACTTTAGATTATAGACATTATATCAATTCAAGTGGTATTTATTTTTCAAGCTAAACATAATTTTGTCAATGTATTGCAAAAATGGCAAACACCTAGTACCATTTGTCTTGATATTTTGTTTTTTTAGTAAGTGTTGCCAAATACTTTTAGGGCCACTATAAATCTATGTACAGCGATTCATTTTTGCTGCTAGCTGCCTGATTAATATTAAGCATGATGAGTGACAAATGTTTTTGTACAGGTACAAACCTTTTGTTATTAATAAATGTACATACAATTGGTTTTTGATTTAAACTGTGCTTCCTCGCTCTATGAATATTATTTATATAAATGTATATGTGTGGTTATGAGTGTGCGTGTGTGTGTGTGTGTGTGTGTGTGTGTGTGTGTGTGTATATATATAAAAACTGTTGACTTTTGTCCACATTGGCAGATAATTGTATTGTACTTTTTTCTAAAACATACAGCAGAGACTTAGCGATGAAAATGCCCATTGAATTTCAACTTGTGTGTCACAATGTCTTAAACTGTATATTCTTTGGTCACTCATTCACAATGCAAAAATAGTTGTTGTTTTTTTGACAGCGTTTGATTTTTCCAGGGTCAATAATTCTGTCAGCACCATAATATTTCCTTAGATTTGGGAGATTCTGTTGTTATTTTAGAGTTTTATTTGTAAAATGACACTTTCACAAGCTGTTTTCTTCCTTGAATGTGTTTATTGCAAATTTAGAGTTGTTAATATTTTTTCAGTTAAAGAGCATTATTTTATTATGGAAATGGTTGTCTGAATATTATTTTTTGTCAAAATATATAAATAAAATAATAGTAAAAGTGTTTATTGAAGATCTTGTTTTTGACTTGTTATTTACAATATTTTATATATTAATTATATTATAATAATTGAATTATTATTTCATTATATGTAATCAATTTATTTCAGTCTTATCTTCTGTAATGTTACATCTAAAATACATTAATCTTGTGACAATTTTATTTTTTTTTGATATTTAACAAAGACAAAAATGCTAAGAACACTATTTATTTTAGATTTAATTTGATTTATTACAGTGTAAGTTAAAGTTAGTGACTACTTTGATGGCTCTTGCCTAAATTTCAGTAAATTAAAGTAATTCTAATTTTTTTAATGTAATTTTACGTCTGAAATAATTTTTGGTTTGACATTTTATTTGGTTTGATATTTAGCAAAGACAAAAATGCTAAGAACACTATTTTATTCATTTATTTATTTATTTATTTATTTATTTATTTTGCAGTATAAGTTCTTGAATGTTAGTGACCACTTTGATGGTTCTTGTGGACTAAATGTCAGTAAATGAAAGTCATTTTTTTTAATGTAATATTACATTTGAAATAAATTAATCTTGGTTTGACATTGTTTTGATATTTAACAAAGATAAAAATGCTAAGAACACTTTATTTTATTGAATCATTTTTATTTTAGTATTTTTGCAGTATAAGTTCTTGAATGTTAGCAACTACTTTGATGGTTGTTGTGGACTAAATTTCAGTAAATGAAAGTAATTCTTTTTTTTTATGTAGTTTTTTATGTCTGAAATAAATTACTTATACTTACAATAAATCTTGGACATTTTATTTGGGTTGATATTTAGCAAAGACAAAAATGCTAAGAACACTATTTTATTTTATTTATTATTTTTTGCAGTCTAAGTTCTTTCTATGTTTCTAAGCGCTTGAATGAAATTTCAGGAAATTAAAGTAATTTTTATTTTTTATGCATTATTACATTTGAAATAAATTATTCTAGGTTTGAATTTTATTTGATTTTATATTTATCAAAAGCGAAATGCTAGGAACACTATTTATTTTATTGATTAAATATTTTATTTTATGTTATTTTTTGTTTTATTTTATTGTTTTAGTATTTTTGCAGTCTAAGTTCTTGTGGACTAAATTTCAGTAAATGGAAGTAATTCTTAATTTTTATGTAATTTTAACCCTAAAATAAATTAATCTTGGTTTGACATTTTATTTGGTTTGATATTTAACAAAGTCAAAAATGCTAAGAAAATGCTTTATTTTATTTATTACATTTTTGAAGTTTGTTAGTTTGTTAGTGACTACTTTGATGGTTCTTGTGGATTCAATTTCAGTAAATTAAGGTAATTCTCGTTTTATATGTAATTTTACATCTGAAATTCATTAATCTTGGTTTGAAATTTAATTTGGTTTGATATTTAACAAAAACAAAACTGCTAAGAACACTGCTAATTTTATGTAATAAATATTTTATTTTATTTTATTTTTGCAGTCTATATTCTTTCATGTTAGTGACTACTTTGATGGTTTTATGTAATTTTACATCTGAAATAAATTAATTTTGACATTTAATTTAATTTAATTTAATTTTTGTTTAACTGTTTTTGAATCCAGCTTTTTTTTAGCTTTCAAAAGAGTTTGAGTCTGAGTAAACATCACAAATAAATTATTACATTTGTACAATATTAGTAATATAGTACAAATATGGTATATAGTATTTTATATATGTATGTATATCTGAAAACTTTTCAAGTATGAGCAATGTAAGACTCTTTAAGAGACTGTCCTGTGACATAGAGGCTGAATTGTAGTATTCCAGCACATGTTCAGGAGTGCATGATCGCAGGATAAAAGCAAACTAAGAGCTCAGTGATTTATACAAGGGCCTGAACACAAAGAAGTAAAGAAATAAATTGTGACAGTGCGCTGCAACGGGTAACCCAAGACCGAGAGCTTTATGTCCCATCAGGTCAGGGGGAGAAGATCAACTCGCTAGTCTTCAAAGGCCCGGCTGGGTCCTCATCCCAGCGCTGGAGGGTTCACAAAGGGAAGGAGCCGGTTTGCAGTGTGTGCATCAGCAGATGTTCCCTTTCCAAGCAGCTGGGACAAGACTTTGTTGAGGAATGAGAGCGAACTGTGGTGTCAGAACAATCATGTGCAGTACTAAGTGATGAGAACCATTTGCACCTGAATGAGACTCAGATTTAGATAAAGGGGATTTTGATCTCTTCTCATCAAAGCTGCTTTTAGATATGTTTTAAATTATATAGACATGAAGATGCGTTATGTATTTGGAGCAAACCAAAACATGTTGCCTTGACGCGCTCATTAAATTAATATACTACCTATTAACATAAAAAATGAACATCACCTTATAAAACCAAATATGTCTGCAGTTTGCATGTGGTTCATCTTAACAGACTCAACATGGTTCACTCATAAACAGAATCCAGGCTCATTCGCACTCGGCCAAGAGTCACAAAGTCTGACATGTCACAGCAGGCCTTTGCATATTTACTGAAATTAAGACCACAAAACCAGCAAAGTAGTCACTAACAAAAATACAAAAAAAAAGTAAAAAAAAAAAATATTTTTTTTTTTACATTGCAAAAAAAAAAAGACTCTTAGATTGACATTTTATTTAAAAAAAAAAAAAAAAAAAAAACATTTTCATTTTAACAAAAGATTCATTTTTTTATTTATTTTTTTTCAGTGCAAGTTAGTGACTACTTTGATGGTTCTTGTGGGCTAAATTCCAATAAATTAAAATAATTCTTAATGTCTTATGGAATTTTACATCTCAAAAAAATTACTCTTGGCTTGACATTTATTTGGTTTGACATTTAACAAAAAATGCTAAATACAATATTAATTTTTTTTTTTTTAAGTTAATGACTTAATCTTCCTTTTTTATTTGATATTTTATTATTTTTTTTATTTTTATTTTTTTATATTTTTTTATTTTATTTTTTTCATTACAAGTTAGTGACTACTTTACCTGATTCTTGTTGTCTAAATGTTAATAAACAAATGTTAATAAACAAAAACAAAAAAAAATTTATATATATTTTTTTTAGTATTAAAAAAAATATATCTGTTTTCCTTTATAGACATTTATACCACAAGAACCATCTAAGTAGTCACTAACTTGCACTGAAAAAATAAAATAAAATAAAATAAAATAAAATAAATAATTTTAGCATTTTTTGGCAAAAATTTAAAACCAAATATTTATTTGAGATGTAAAATTGGATGAGATATTCTGAATTATTTTTATTTATTTAAATTTAGACCACAAGAACCAGCAAAGTAGTCAAAAACTTAGGCAAAAAGTAGGCAAAATGAATATTGTATTTAGCATTTTTTGTTAAATGTCAAACCAAATAAATGTCAAGCCAAGAGTAATTTATCTGAGATGTAAAATTCCATAAGATATTAAGAATTATTTTAATTTATTGGAATTTAGCCCACAAGAACCATCAAAGTAGTCACCAACTTGCACTGAAAAAAAAATAAATAAAAAATGAATCTTTTGTGAAAATGAAAATGTTTTTTGTTTTTTTTTAAATAAAATGTCAATCCAAGAGTCAATTATTTTTTTTTTTTGCAATGTAAAATTGCATGATATTAAGAATTATTATTTGAATTTATTGAACTTTAAACCACAAGAACCTAGGAGCAGTCACTAATTTTCTAACGTATGCTGCTGCAAAAAAAAAAAAAAAAATGTATATATATATATATATATTCAATAATTTATTTGAGATGCATTAAGATTTAGAGAATTATTTTAATTACTGAAATATAAATCACAAGAATCAAAGAAGTCTCTGACTTTCATACATAAGGTATTACTATTTTTTCATAAAAGATTTTTGGAAAAATATATATAAAAAAGAATTCTGCATTTACAAATAAAATAATTAAAATAATTAAAATTTCATGTTTTCTAACAAAAGAAAAAAACAACTGTTGGTGCAGAGCTGAGTCTTATTTTGCCAATGCCAAATGTCCTGACTGACCTCCAGCCTTGGATTAATTATGAATATGCACGATCCTCGTGAAGCAAGCAGGTAGGTCTCTGTCATCTGATCAAAGCTGACAATCAGCAGCATGGATTCATATACAGACATAATGAAGTGTGACGTTTCTTTCTCTGTATATGCTGAGGACTGGAGCTCTGCAAAGAGTCAAACTACCTTTGCGTGACTTCCCTGGCTTTGCCATGCACACTGTAACCAAACCCAGCGTGAAAATGTTTATACTTTTGACCCTATTTGGAGTAGCTACCCAGAACCCATCCCCCTCCAACCAAGATGGTGGATTTCATGTTTACACTATGCATAAGCCAATTACATAGAGGGTTAAAGTTGATACAATGGTAAATTCTTACATGTGTGTGTCATACACTGAACAAAGGAAAAGTCAAAGCAGCAACATATTTATTTAGAATTTCATACAGAAAGAAAGAAAGTATCTTTGTTTTATGTATCCTTCTATATTCCTATCTTTTATATACATCGTGTTTGTGTTTGATATTGTGTAGAATGTAGCGAACTGTAAAATGAGTATGTTTTACAAGAAAACACTATTTCAGTCTTAAGTATTAAGTATTCATTTTTTTGTGTGTCCGTGTTTTCCGCTATTTTAATTAAAATGTTAAAATACATTTTTTTTTTTTTCAGAAGATTAAGTGAAAGAAAGAAAAAAGTCTGAATGCGTTTATTATATGAATGAGTAGTAAAACAGTCACGCGCTTCAGATCCGCCGCGCATGATCTGAATTCCAGACATGACGCGCGTTCGCGGCTGATCATCAAATCACGTGACGCGCGCACTCACACACATTACGGAAGTCAGCTGCACTTCACAGCTGATAATAAACTGTTTGTTGTTCTGTGATTTAGGACTGCTTCAGGATTCGGGCGCAATGATACTGTTCTGTTCTACAAGCGAACCTTAAATAGTAAGTTTACTTTATTAAAACATATATCGTTTAGAAGGTATGGTGCAAAAAAGTTCTCGACTAAACTTCATGGCTTTCTGTGAACTATCCATCAGATGGGGCGTGAGCTTTAGTTTCATCCTGGAGGAACTGAGAGGTGTAGGCTTCTGTTGCAGTTTAGATGCGACCACAGTATCATCCTTTTGGGTATTGTGTACTTGTTTGCATTGTATTGTATTATTTACTAGTGAAAAGATTAATAAGGAAGTAGTATGGGGACACTTTTGGTGTCTTACAAGAGTGTAGGAGTCATATTGGCCCTTTATTAACTGCTTTCTAAAATATATACACTACCAGTCAAAAGTTTTTGAACTGTAAGATGTTTAATGTTTTTTTTTTTTTTTTAATCTCCTCTGCTCACCAAACCCGCATTTATTTGATTCACAATAATCAGTACAATTACAGTACAATTTTGACACATCCTTAGTATTTTAAATAACTGCTTTCTAGTTGAATATATTTTAAAATGTAATTTATTCCTGTGGTGCAAAGCAAAATTTTCAGCATCATTACTCCAGTCTTTAGTTTCACATGATTCTTTATTAATTATTCTAATATGTTGTTTTGCTGTTTAATAAACATTTTTATTATTATCAATATTTAAAACAGTTGAGCATTTTTTTTTCATGATTCCTTGATGAATAGAAAGATCTAAAGATCAGCATTTATCTGAAATAAAAAGCTTTTGTAACATTACACACCATACTATTCTAAAACTTGGAATTAGTATATTTTTATTTAACAAGGATGCTTCAAATTGATCAAAAGTGATGTAAAAGACATTTATAATGTTACAAACAATTTCTATTTTTAGATGAATGCTGTTCTTCTGAACTTTCTATTCATCAAAGAAACCTGAAACAATTCTGCTCGGCTGTTTCAACATAAAAATGATAATAAATGTTTTATGAACAGCAAATCAGAATATTAGAATGATTTCTAAAGGATCATGTGACTGGAGTAATTATGCTAAAAATTCAGCTTTGAATAAAGGAATAAATTACATTTTGAAATATATTAAAATCGAACAATTTTTTTTTTTAAATGGTAAAAATATTTCAGAATTGTACTGTTTTTGTTGTACTTTAGATCAAATAAATGCAGGCTTGGTGAGCAGAAGGGACTTAAAAAAAAAAAAAAAAATCTTGCTGTTAAAAAACTTTTGACTGGTAGTGTATATTCTTGTGTGTAATACAAGAATCTATTACTAATTATTAGGCCATTGTTGAGGGCTGGTGAGACTGATGTTAAAATGAATCCCTTTTATTTCTGCAAAGTGAGAGAAACTGTGATTAGGATGAAATATTCTTCTAATAATTGCGTTTGTATTCAGGTAAAATGAAGTGTCTTTTGGTGGCCAACGAGAGCGCAGAGGTTCTGTTTTACTGGACTGACACTGAGTTCGAGCAGCGGATTCAGGAGCAGTATGGGGTTTCCCAGGAGGAAGGAGAACGAGTGAGAAAGATGCTCAGATGAATGCTGTTTAACTTTGAGAAACACAAAACATATACTTAAGATAATTATTGTAATTTTATCCAACGTTTTGTGTTACATTTTTATATGCATGCATGGAATGTTGAGTGATTCTTTTGTGTTCTCAGCCGCCTGCGTTTGAAGACAGCATTAACACACTCTTTGCGCCCATCATCATCTCCTGTAGCACCATGGTGGACCGACTCGGGGACAATTACACCTCCTTCAGCACAGAAAACAATCATATCTATGTTTTGCATCAGGTAATCCACAGCAGAATCATCAGATTAAAACAATCTACACAGCCTGTTAGCTCCATTTGACCAAAAATACAGAAAAAAGTAATATTATGAAATATTATTGCAATTTAAAATTTAAAATATAATTTATTTCTGGAAAAATAAAGTGTCAGTATTAAAGTATCATAGTTCTGAGAAATTTTAAGCAGCACAGCTGTTTCCAACATTAATAATGAATCAGCATATGATTTCTGAAGGATCATGTGACACTAATAACTAGATTAAAGATGCTGAAAATTTAGTTTTGCATCACAGGAATACATTTATTTTAAAGTATATTCAAATAGAAAAGAAAATCTTAATGATCCTGAACAGCACACACACTCATAATAAAAATATATAACAATATGAATTAATTCTTATTTTAAAAAAATCCCTTTTTTTTAATATATATATATATATATATATACACATGTATTTTTTTCAACACTTATGCTATAACATACCTTCCCAACTTTTTAAATCAGTCTGCTACCAAAATGACTGCTGCTCTCTGTCATGCAGTTTGATGAATGTCTGTATATCGCTGTGAATGGAGATGGAGAAGAGACAGAAGAGGATTTGAAGAGAAAGATCTATGTGGTGAAGAAACTCACAGACGTCATGTTTGGCATGGTGACTCTTAGCGGTGCCCTCTTGAGGAAAGAGTGAGAACTGCATTTTCAGTACAACATCACCAGATTGTAACCCATACTGTATATTAGTATAACCAGAGTCATTGCATTTCTCCTTATCTACTCTTTGAACTGAAATCTGAGCAAACAAACCACTTTTAATGTCTCCTTCATGTATTTTTACATGCATTTGTCAGATTGCGCCCTCAAGATACAGAGCAAAGAAACCGGTTGTGGAAGAAGCTACGAAGCCTCTTGGAAACTTATAGCCGTTTACGAGAGAACGACCAAAGCTTTTTAGTGGAGGTGTGTGCAAGTGCTGTTTTTATTAGCTGCATGCTAGTTTTAGTTTTAGATAACGTACAATAAGTACTCTGTCTGTGTTCAGGCGGTGGAAAGGTTGATCCACCCGACCCTTTGTGAGCAGTGCATTGAGTTTCTGGAGCGTCGACTGGTGCAGCAGATCAACAGCAACATGGACAGAATGGGCGAGGAGGTGCTGCACGCTTTCATTCTGGTGCACACCAAACTGCTGGCCTTCTACTCCAGGTACAGCATGATGTTTTGACCACAGCATCAGAAGGAACAGTTCAGAACAGTTTTGTGCTGCAGAGAACTTTAAAGTAATGTCTTCTAACTTTTTGTGCAGTCGAAATGCCAGCAATCTGTACCCCTCTGATCTTCTGGCTCTGATCATCCTGGTGCAGGATCTCTATCCCAGCAAAATCGACCTAGATGACACTTCTGAGGTTTGATATCTCTTGCTTATAGTCACAGGTTATAGTTTTTCTTTTCTTTTTTTTTAATTAAGGCCTTGTTTTCTGTATACTTAGGAGTTAGAGAGCAGTTCAGTTCCTGATGTTTTCTACACACCTGAGCCCTCTCCTCCTGAACGGGAATCAGGTGACAAAAATGCATGAACTTTGTATCTTTGTATCTAATGCAATGACATTCAAAATACTAAAATACTCTCCAAGAGCTGCATGTGTGATTATTATTATTATTATTATTATTATTATTATTTATTTTTTTTTTTTTATACGTAGTCCGACTAAGAGATGACAGTCCTCCTGTCTTCCAGTTTGTAGATCCTGACGTTCAGGTGAGTTTGTTTTTCCATCTCTGTTGCTATTGAGCGCCAAATCAGCATACTAGAATGATTTCTGATGAAAGTAAAAAAATAAAAAAATAAAGGATTCTTATTGCTTAGATTATTTTAATTAATGATTTAGAATCTTAAGAAATGGTTTTGCCACTTTTTAAAATAGTAATTTGACATTATCAGACATAATCTAAAATATCAGAAAATGAAAGAAATATAAAGAAAATGTAGCATTTATGCACACACTTATATAACCTAATACAATAAACCAGTCTAAATATGACAAACATTAGCAGTATTAAATATAATAGGGTAACACAACTTTAAGTAATAATAATAAGAGGAAGAAATGCTTCTTAAACAGCAAATAAGCATATTAGAAGGATTTCTGAAGGATCATGTGACACTGAAGACTGAAGTAATGGTGCTTAAAATTCAGCTTTACATCACAGGAATTAGTAACATTTAAAAAAAAAAAAAAAAAAAATATATATATATATATATATATATATATATATATATATATATATATGTCTGTGTGGAATTGTCAGATTTTACTTTTCTGTTTTTTTTTTGTGTGTGTTGTTCCAATGCAAACAAAAAAATAAAAACACGAGTACCAAAACATTTGCAACTTCAATTTTCTGAGAGAAGGGTAGCTCTTTATGACAGAATTGCAAGAGTGCTGATATTTTTGGCTGTGACTGTATATAGCTTTCTCACATGTCTAAGGTCTTATGATTTCAGATGGCCGAGGACAGTCTGCAGACCCTTGAAGTTCCAACCCCTGACCCTTCAGCCCCGTCCAGAGTATTCCTGGAAGCCAAAGAGTATCCCATGATACCTCACTCTATGTATTGCCTACCTCTCTGGCCCGGAATAACTCTAGTTCTGCTCACCAAGGTGACAGTCTTTCTGAATGTTATACATTCTGTATATGACCCCTAAAGCAAAGAGCACATTTTTGAAGAGCACATTTGTACAGACACCTGTTTTTGCTTTCATTGAAGCACATGATACCCTTTCGATCATTTTTAAATCATGCTGAATAACATAATCATGTAACTTTTACATAAATGTAAAGAGTTGCCAGCTCATTTTTCTGTTTTATTTACACAACAGATTCCTAACAGTAATGTGGCAGTGTCTGTTTACTACTATCTGGAAGCCTTCGTGAAGCTGGAGAAGAGGTTATGTGATGGCCATGAAGGGGCCGCGGCTATTCGGGGTCAGCCCTCTGTGCAGGAGCAGCGGAGCAGACTGGAGAAATCCATCAAAACCTGGGCCAGCATGGACATTCAGGTCAGGGGACAACAGAGTACACACTTCATCACTTCCACACTGTCAAATCCACTTTACAATGTGCTAGAATTAGGGATGGGATTTAAATGAGAGATTCAATGGTATCTTGACTCTTTATGTGTTCAGACTCTCCAACTTCAAAATGTGTGGACAGACTTTAAGAACAAGGCGTTCAGCAGATCAGGATGTGGATTCACAAGAGAGTAAGTGCTGTTCTTTTTAATAACAAACTGCAAAACTCTAATTGCTGTAGGGCATTAGGCTAAATTCACTCATTTGACTAGGGCTAGGTAAAAATAGCACACACAATATAGATTATAGATATAGATAGATATAGATTTCTCGATTTTAATCCCAACAATCTAAATTCTTAAATCCCAAGAATCGAAACATAAATGAACATCCAACGGTAGGTTAAAAGAAAGAGTACAGCTTACCGAAATCCGTATCCTGTCTCATGTAATCGCTCAATCAGTGATTTCAATATAACAGCTTGTAAACACTGTCAAGTAGTGCCACATTTACCTCAGAAAAAACATATTTGGTGAATAAACTGAAGTTAAGAGATTTTTTTTATTTTTTTCCCTTGAGAAAATTTGGCATATACTGTACCTGATACATATCCAAAATAATCAACATTGAATCGAATCGTGAATCAGAATCGAATGGTGAAATTTGTGTCAAAACCCAGCCCTACATTTGACCTTGGATAAAGCCAAAAGTGACTTAAAACTCACATTTGATTTGTTGTGTTGCAGGTTGCTGCCCTCTTGCCGAAACATGAAGACTCAGTTGTGTGGTGTGTACAAGCAGTTTTTTGCAGCTGAGTGCATGGGCAGCAGTCAGCGATTGGCTCCTCACCTGCAAGAACGAGCCCTGAGCATGGTCCAGTATGTCTGAACGGACACCTCTTTAGTTGTGATGGATATTTATTTTGATGTGCTTTAGCATGAAATCATCTCTTAACATCTCTTACATTTGTTTCAGAGAGAAGTTAATGGACTGGAAGGATTTTCTGCTGGTGAAAAGCAAAAGAAATATCACAATGGTGTCATATCCTTTTTTTTGAGTGTTTTTTTTTTTTTTTTTTTTCTCGCCCGTCCTCACTTTAATCTGTTTGATATGTTGCATTCACACTTCAATCTTGAATCATTCTTCTGTTACCATGTGATAGACCTTAACCATGATCTCACATACCTGGAAGAGTTTCCTGGTCTCATCCACTTTATCTATGTGGATCGTTCAAATGGTCAAATGATTGCACCCTCCCTAAATGTGACTGATCGCACCGTCTCTGAGCTCGGAAAGGGGCCTCTAGCTGACTTTGTAAAAAACAAGGTGTTTTTCTGCTTATATTTGTGCCCACCATGCACTATATATTTTCAAATCGTAAAAGGTTGTTATTTGTTTTTTTTATTATTATTTTTTATACGCTATTCTCATCATGAATCTGCGCAGGTTTGGAGTCTTGTGACAACAGCACAGCGGTACCTGCAAAAGGGCTATGCCACCGTCACGCTCCGGGATGGAGATTATTTCTTCTGTTACTTCCTGTGGTTTGAAAATGAAACAGTAAATGACAGCTTGTATTGTTTTTAGAATTACAATAATGCATATAATGAAAGTTACATGGTCAGTGTTGATGAGGTTTAATTTTGTTTTGACAGGGTTACAAACTAGAAGTAATAGACATACCTAGCTCTACAGACGATGCCGCTCCAGTAGGAATGCTCACCTGTGATTATTACAGGTATGACTTAGAAACAACAAGGAATTCACATAGAAATCATTTTCACAAATCATTATAAAGCAATGGCAAGTAGCAGAGAGTTAATACTATTCTAGAATTAAAGTTTTTCTTGTAAAATATACTCAAATAATCTTTATAACTAAATATTATTGTAGACATACCACATGACACCAGCTGAACTTTCTTTCAATTATGTATTAATTCATGTATTTTATGTCTACTTTGATGGTGTGATAGGAAACTGCTGCGGTATTACAGCAAAAAACATCAGAATGAAGTGGTGAAGTGTTATGAACTGTTTACTGTGCATCTGGGTGTGATCCCCAATGAATATATTCTTCAGCACTGCAGTCAGCTCGCCCGTAAGCTGTGGGAGCCCTCTCGTATCCCGCTCTTGTGATCAACACGGCCCTCAGAGGATTATGGTCCATGCAACCATGTTCACATTATTCTGTAGCTGCATGATCTCTAATCTACATGGAGAGTTTTCTGAACTTTCTGCACAAGCACTTCTTATTTCAATTAAGGTAATTTCAGAAAATATTGTGTCAGAAAACCAGACATTGCACTTCTTGTACTTACAATGAAATGAGTGAACTTTCTTATGGTGCTTATAATGCAAAAATATGTCTACACTACAAATCTAAAGTTTATTATGTAATTATTCCTGTGATCAAAGCTAAATTTTCAGCATCATTACTGCAGTCTTCAGTGTCACTTTCACTCTAAATCAAATCATTCTAATAAGCTAATGTGCTCTTCAAGAAACATTTTTTATTATTATTATTATTATTATTATTATTATATTTAAAACAGTTGAGTATTTTTTTTTTTCAGGATTCTTTGATGAATAAAAAGATCCAAAGATCACCAGTTATTTGAAATAAAAAGCTTTTGTAACATTTTCTTCTGATTTTACGTCAGCCACATGATTTCTGAAGGATCATGTGACTGGCATAATAATGCCAATAATTCAGCTTTGAAATCACAGTTCAAAAACTTTTTACCGGTGGTGTATGTCTATATGTCTGTATTAATGGATTCTTTTTGGGAAACCAGGACCAAATAATATATGATGTTAATACAATTATTTTATTTGGTGTCTGTCTCAACAATGTTAGTTGCATTAAATAGCAGATTTACAGTAAACTTTATTTGAAAAATAATCTATAGGACAGTGTTTCAATGATTACAAATGAGCGTGACAACAAATTTAGTAAATAAATTGACAAAAAAAAAGCTGAAATTTACAATCATACAAGCATTCTTAAAGTTTGTAGTTTTGTGTGTTTTGCAACTTTGGTGCCCCCTACAGATAAGAGTGTGGAATTTACTGTCGTAAATGCACTGTACACTGTAATTACAAACTGAGCATAGTTAGATAGAAATATCTGATATTTCACAGGACTGATTTTTTTTTTTTTTTTTTTTTTTATCACATTAACAGGAATGTCATTTATATTTTGCTATAATATATTATATATAATATTCTGCCAAAATTTTTTTTACACTTTGTAATAGGTTTTCCAAAACAAAATAAATACTAAATAATAATTTATAAATTCTTTATTATTATTAAATAAATAAATTCTTTTGTTATTCTTTATAAAGCTATATGTGACACTGGACCACAAAACCAGTCATAAGGGTCAATTTTGTGAAATTGAGATTTATGCATCAAATAAAAAATGGAATAAATAAACTTTTCGTTGATATATGATTAGTTAGGTTAGGACTGAAGGACTGAATAACAATTATTAGGACTGAATATTTGGCTGAGATACAACTATCTGAAAATCTGGAATCTGAGGGTGAAAAAGAAAAATCTAAATATTGAGAATATCGCCTTTAAAATTGTCCAAATGAAGTTCTTAACAATGCATATTACTAATCAAAAATTACATTTTGATATATTTACGGTAGGAAATGTACAAAATGTCTTCTTGGAACATGATATTTACTTAATTTCCTAACCATTTTTGGCATAAAAGAAAAATAGATAATTTTGACCCATACAATGTATTGTTGGCTATTGCTACAAATATACTTGTGCTACTTAAGATTGGTTTTGCAGTCCAGCGTCACATATAAACATTGTGTGTTGTGGTAGCTTTGGTTTTAATTTCAGTAGTCTTTGTATAATTCTGTATGTTACTATTTTACCCCAAAATTGCTAATTTTAGCACATTTTACCTCAAATTTTGATATGGAAATTATGAGATTAATCCTATTGTCTTCTGACAGTGAAAGTGGCCTCCTTAAGTCCAGGTCTCTGGACTGCTCTCTGTTGTTTGTCTTCTCTCTTAACTTCTAGAAACGTAGAAAGTTTCTGCAGTCATTTCAGTCCACCTGTGAGGTCTTGCACAGCTCCAGATTTAACCAGCTCCCGCAGTAAGATGGTCTCAGCGCTGACATCGTGAACCACCTGTGTGTTCATGGCGTCCATGCGGATAGAGCCGTAATAATGCAGCAGAGCTCCAGGGTTCTGCAGGTCGTATCCAAACCCAGCTAAACTCACCTCATCACACACTTGCAGGGCTAGAACTACTGCCGTTATACCCAGTGTTGGCACCATCTAACAAACAAAATATAAAACTAACATAAATGGACAATGCTATCAGCAGAAGATTATCCACCTTATTTCTTCAGTAAGAGTGGGCATGGCCATTTGTAAATTTTAAGGGTCTGGCTTTGGGTCTCATTCTCGTCCAGCTATTTTTAGCTGTACAAAACAGCTTGTTTTGCTGCTTGACATTGCAAATTAGTGTCTTGCCATATTATTTGAATATATTACCCTTATTATGAATATACTGGTTTGTAGTGCAAACAGTTTTACTGTTTACTGCACGTTGTTAATTCTTGTAGTTATTCTTCTAGCGGTTAATGAACCGGAAGTCTCACCTATAGGTTTATTTCCACGTTAAAGAATAAGGTGGATAATTTAAGAAGCAATGTGATGTATTTAGTAACTTTTTGAATTCAAAGACAGCAGAAGTAGAAGTTTTGAGTTTGCTTATTAAATATAAATAAATAAATTATCTTAGCTCTGACCTTTTTCTGTTGATCTACATAGGTTTTCAGCACCTGTCCAGTCCTGTACATGATTTCAGGATTTAGGATGCGGACATTTTCTGGTTGAAGAGGTATCGAGTTTATTACATTCCTCCAGAACCACAGTTTAGACCACCAACTCTACAAAGAGACGGACAGAGAATGTTTTTGAAACAAAAATTGTACTTTTTTTTGGCCATTTCTGTTAACTGAACTGTCTCATCAGTTTTTTTTTTTTTTTTGTCCAACAAAATGCACTGTAGAATTAGAATATCCTTTCCAAAACATTCTTTATTACTTACCAAAGGCTCTTTGGTCACTACAGAGGTGAGCCATGCTAAATCTAAACTCTTGAATGCGACCAAAGCCACCACGTCAGTTCTCTCGTATTCTTGTGACCGAGAAGGAGCCCCTTCTGGATAAATAAGCCTAATTGTAGTTCTAGACCCAGCGTCTCCTTCATACCCAAATACTGGAGCATCATTCACTCTGTAGGTATGAAAAATAAAATATTAGTATCAGTATAATTAGTTTGGAAGAGTTAATGTGCATCATTCATTGCATATTAGAATGATTTCTGAAAGAGCATGTGACACTAAAGACTTGAGTAATGGCTGCTAAAAATCAGCTTTGCCATCACAGGAATAAATTACATTAAAAAGTATAGAAAATGGTATTTTGTATTTTTGACACTTATATAATGAAATGACCTGATGATAATGTTGTACTGGTCTATATGAGGTCCAAGATTTTTGCCGTGTAAAATGCCACCACTTCCAACAACCACACATCTCCTGCATGTCTCTGGGCCAGTGGGTACACTTGTATAAGGCAGGGCTTTCAGGGCCTGAGCCACCATCTCCTCACAACCCTGCAGACCCAGAGGAGGAGGCAGTGCCCAGTCTCCTGTGCCGTTCTCCAGGAACACAGGAATCTTCAGGAGCCCAGCAGGAGTAGACAGCGACCTCACCTTCTCCACACTCCAGCCGCTGCGGCAGGACTGAGACAGCAGAGCCGCTGACTGATTCAGCAGAGCCTGAGGTGTGTACAAATGAGACAGGTTTAGACACCTGACAACAAAATGTTTCTTTATAAGTGAGTGTTTCACAATACTAAATGCAACAGCAAAAATACATATCAGATTTGTACTTTTTGTACCTTATTGGTCCCACGTTAGAGTACATTGTACTTATTTTTTGATGTAAGTGCATAGTAGTTAAGGCCACCTAATTTCGAGTAGGACCTTATTAGTATTATTATTATTATTATTATAAATGGTTTATATAACATCAATTTTGTATTTGTTGACACATTTTATGATGTATTTGCATATATACACTACTGTTTTAAACACATTTAAGATACTAAGATTTAAATTAAAAATGCTTTTATTCAGCATGTGTAAGTTCATTTATTATACAGCACACCTAGTATTATTAATAATAATTTCTTGAGCACCAAATCAGCATGTTAGAATGATTTATGAAAGATCCTGTGACACTGAAGACTGTGTAGTAATGGCTGCTGAACACTGACAACTCACAGGAATAAATTACATATTTATATGTAATTACATATTTATACATATGTACCTACATGTAACTGTTACCTATATTAATATATTTTATAATTTCACAGCATTTCTGTATTTGATGTATTTTTAATCAAATAAATGCAGCCTTGGCGAGCATAGTAGATTTTGTTCAAAAACATTTAAAAAAAATTCTTACTGATCCCTAACTTATGAATTTATTTATTTGACAAATTGCCATGGTTTATTTATTTATTGTGTCTTTTCATGAAAGTTTATCCATTATTAAATCCTGTATAATATATTCTATTTATAATATAGATTATATTAATATAAAAAAATTATATTGATTTAATACAACTAATTTGGTTTGAGATAATAATAAATGTAAACTCCAGGAATAAATTACATTTTAAAATAAAAAAAAAACAGTTATTTGAAATAGTAAAAATATTTCAAAATTTCACTGTTTTTGTGGTACTTTGGATCAAATAAATGGGGAAAAAAAAGTGTGTGTGTTTTTTTTATTTATTTATTTATATATATATATATATATATATATATATATATATATATATATATATATATATATATATACATACATACTCACTAAATTACTGTAAGGACATGGACACACACATACTGTTAAGTTTACCAATCTTGTCAATCATGCAGTAAATTCACAGTGGAATATCAAGTCTCCTTGATTAAAATAAGTTAGGTCACAGGTAGAGACCTGCACTCCCGCGGGAGTACCGCAGTAGAGTGCGGCGCGGAACAAAACTTGTTGGGTGAGTGCGGGAGCGGGCGGGTAGAGCGTGTTTGCAGGAAAATAAAATGATTTGCGCGACTCCCGCAAAACGGAAATATCTAAACATAAAATATCTAAAAACAAATAAATTGTTATTCATCTATTGCACAAAAGCAGCAACAATAACTAATGGCTATAACAACGATTAAAACACGCAAGAATAGGCAGTTTCAATTTAAGCAGCATAATGTAGCCATCTGTTGATTTCTAGAACGCATCGGCCAATCAGCGGCGTTTGAATCCACCCGATGCTTAAAAGTTCTTGCACAGTGCTGAATATTACGTGCTCACGAATCCTCTCATTACAATAGACGTTGTGAAAAATTAATTGTGCATGATATTCATGAACTGAGATGTCAGCTTTAAGGGAGCTTTGTTTGCTCGCATTCGGCCATGGATGCATTGCACGCAGCAGCCGATGCTTGCTTTTCTGTTAAGAATAACAGTTGTTTGTGAATGCTGTTGCTTAGCCTAAATAACAAATATTTTATGGGGAGCGTTTATGCTGGGATCTTGTAGAATTTACGAGATGTTACAGAACTGTAAATCCCATCGATGTACTGAAAAAAAAAAATCTATAGCCTATAGGCTAGTTTTTTTTCCAGTAGCCTACTATTATGCGGGCTTTCTGCGGGAGTGGGACTCTAGTCACAGTTCCTTCAAAATGATTCAATTTCATGTGATCAAGCAGTGAATGGCAGTACCAGAGTTTCATTAGAGCTGTCATTAGTCCAGGTGGGCTCTGGGGCTGGCAGATACGCAGGAACCAGAATTGCCGAAAAACAGCTCAACAGCAGAGCAATGCTTAAAATGAAGTTGTTCCTCCTGAAATCATAAAACAGCAATCTCGTGAAGGTGTTTCAAAAGCTCATGCTAAGTTTGCTTTATCGGTTTTAATGGAATGTGTCTGTACAGGTCGTGAAATCTCCAGTGAAGCATATGAATGGCAAGCATGTTTGCGTGTGTCACAGTGCTTATCTCAGGCGTACCCACCGGCTAAGGAAGAATTCTCTGGACTCTGCCCTGTTTTGTTGGGTGGTTGGGCTCTCCAAGCTGCTGGCTTCCGGTAAGAGAGGAACGCTGTCTTCGTCATTATCATTAACACTCAAGTGTTTCAGAGTCACCATTTTTCAAGCCGGTTCCCAACTTCACTTCAGTTCTGAAATATGAATTGACCGAGGAGTCATAGTTCGTTTGTTTTGTAGAGTCAATGTTCTACAGCCTTCATTCACAACACATTTAATCTGAACGCTTTATGCCTTTATTTACAATTTGTGTCGCTTCTTACCTCTTATTTCTTATTTCAGCTGCTGTCTTCTCTCACAGGCTTAGAGATAGAAACATATCTGTGTTGTACTGAAAATGAGCTGCGCCTTTGTCTCTTTCATCCACTGCCGTGTTTTGTCTCGTTCTGATCCCTCCTCACAGTTAATCATTTATCCATCTCAGAGGCTTCTCTTTGTATACCACAGTACTTTATCTAGTCTACTGTTCAAACAACCAACCACACACTTTCATTTATGATTATGCTTGATACCATTTCTAAAAGCCATGTTTCAAAGGCCCTTTATACAGCTAAAATCTCAATAACTATCCATAAGTAAATAAACTTTATTGATTTTACTAGTTGGCTACTAGGGAACATTCTCAGACTAAAGAGCTATATCTCAGGTATTTTTAAGGTATTTTATACCCAGATATTTGTGTTTTAAAAATGTTTTGAGGCTCCCAAAAAGAGTTAACTAGTCTGGGGCATGTACTGATTGCAGGTGAACTAATCTCACTAAATTAATGTATTGACAAACACTATATAGTTTAATAGTTTGGCGTCAGTAAGAATTTTTTTTAAATGTTTTGAAGTCTCTTAAGCTATTATTTGATCAAGAATAAAGTAAAACTAAAATTGCAAAATTATTACAGTTTAAAATAACTTTTTTATTTAAATACATTTTAAAATGTAATTTATTTCTGAGATACAAAGCTGAATTTTCAGCATCATTACTCCAGTCTTCTGTGTCACATGATCCTTTAGAAATTATTTTAGAACACACAGCAGCTATTAAACTATTATTGCTATATTTTAATATTTTGACATATGATGCATCAAATTTGGTTTAATTGATTAATACTTATGGAATCTTATCTGTAAGTCTTTGTATGCTTTATAATATTACAAAACAAGCAAATAATACACTGCTACTGCTTTAAAAAGTAATACGTTATTGAAAGATATATGTTTTTTAAACAACTGAACTACTAAATTCTTTAAACTTATACATAGCTAGTTTTAAACAAATATTTGAATAGATTTTGTCAGTTTTAGTCATTTCCCTATAAACATTTCATTTAAAAATTAAAGAGCTAGTGGTGACTTTTAGCATTTTTCACCCTGGACCATAAAACCAGTAAATTATGACTCTAAACAAAACTGAATAAATAACCTTTCCATTGATGTATGGTTTGTTAAGATACAACTATTTGAGTATCTGGAATCTGAGGGTGCAAAAAAATCTAAATATTGAGAAAATCACCTTTAAAGTTGTTCAAATGAAGTTCTTAGCAATGCTAAGCTAATCAAACAACATATGGCATAAAAGAAAAATCCATTTTTATTGGCTGTTTCTACAAGCCTGTGCTACTTAAGACTGGCTTTGTGGTCCAGTGTCACATTTAATGACTAGTCAACTGAAGGACTTGGCTTTTTAATAAAACACACCTAGCAATTATAAGTAGGCTATTTACTCTTGCCACATGATTATTTGCTGTTGCTCAATGCTTGGTACCGTTTGTTTTGGTTTGCTTTATTTTTCATGATGTGATTGTTTTATTTCATTTAAATGTCAGCTTAATCTCACCTTCACAACCATGTGCTTCTGTTCTTCCTTCCTTCTTTTCTTAAACACTTCATCATAATTAGACATTTGTGTACATTCTTGCCCACATGCACCTAACAGGATGTTCCTGAATGCGGTTCAGCGATTGGCCATTGTGTGTTAATGGGCGTCCTTTGCGGCTAGAAGGCATTTATGAGGTACCACTTGACACTAATGAAATGCTTATAAATAACATAATCTCCAAAACAGGGTGTTTACTGGGTCGTGATTCTTTTAAAAATGTGCTCCCGCTGTGTGGCAGAGGGCAGGTCTGTTGAGGTTGACTGCACTGGCGTGAGCGGTGAGCTCATGGTCGCGTGTTTGTGTGCGATCCAGCTCCTGTCCACAGCTGTCACACAGGGCCTGACGTGACTTTACATTCCTGCTGTGAGCTATAAGACCAGTTCAGATCTCAGTCTGGAAGGTCTGTTGTTATTTGTGTAAGATTGTGACTAATACTCTGTGTTAAATTCTTTTATTTTGTCGTAATGGACGAGAACATCCTGTGGGCGACGGCTGTGGTTGATAGAAGAGCAGCTTTTGATAAGCGGGATGAGGTAAATGATTTTAAAGTAAGTCTTTAATTAGATTTATTTCAGATTTTGATAATTTTTCTGTGAATTTTGATGTGTGTTAAGTCTGAGGAAGTTTATTTGTCTTTTTGTTTAGAAGCGTCGAGCTCGGGCACGAAAGTTGGGGATTTTGGTTGTGGATGCATCTTCTGCGGAGGTAGAAGGAGGAAATGAATCTGTCGGTCAAAGTGTTGCAAACATCCAGGTCAGTGAACAATAGTGTTTTCGCAATGCACCATCAATCGGCCATATTGGTGGTACTGAATGTTAACAATGCCACTGACTGAACCAAATGAAAGTCATATATTTTGCTGATTACTGCTGAAAATGGTCAATTATTGTCATGTTTTGAGCTGTACGAATCGGTCGGACCGGGAAAAGCATTTGGAGTACTATAGACTGGCAAAAGTTATAACAAATCAAGGAGAAGAGTGCAAAAAAACTGTCTGAGGAACAAGGGGTGTTTGTGGTTGGCCAAAATGAACCAGGATCTTGACAACAGTTGTGTTTGTTCTTATCATTTCTGGTCAGGTAGGTGAAATATTAGGCTAATATCTTAATTAATAGGCTACTGCTCATACGTATCTTTACCACCTGTTAACTTAAGTTTGTGAAAATATTGCATCCTTTCCTGCTTACTAAGTCCTTCTCTATACAATTTAGCAGGTGCCACACTTTTTTTTTTCCTTTTTTTTTTCTCCCTAGGATCGACCTCTAAATGTTCTCCTAACATGTTTCGAACCAAATGAGACAAAGGAATAATTGAAAAAAGTGACTTACAGAACAATGCAGAAGCTACTTATTATTTAGCTGTTCAAAATGTCAACATAAAAAGGCAGCATCTTCTAAATTCAACACATAGACATGTTTACAATCTCAGAGCTCCTGCCAATAGTGCTGTTCTCCATTATTAGGATGACTGTATGAAATGTCAGAATTGAAAAATGAATCCTAAATTTTTAGCATGAAACTGATCATTGGTTTAAAAAAAAATAATTGTACTCATAAATAAAGGTTCTAAAAGTTTTTTTTGGCCAATGGGAAAAAAAAACGTTTTTTGGTTTTGCAAAAGAACCTTTCAGTGAAAAATTCTTGAAAGAACCATTTTAACTTCTAACTTTATTTGAATGGAAAAGTTTCTTGGATGTTAAAAGTTCCTCACTAAAGCATACAGTTGAGGTCGAAACTTTACATACATTTTGCAGAATCTGCAATTTAATAATTATTGTACCAAAATAAGAGGGATCATACAAAATGTGATTTTTTTTATTTACTACTAGACTGAATAAGATATTTCACATAAAATACATTTACATATAGTCCACAAGAGAAAATAAGTGTTGAATTTATAAAAAACTTACCCTGTTCAAAAGTTTACATACACTTAATTCTTAATACTATGTTGTTACCTAAATGATCCAGAGCTGTTTTTTTTGTTAATGATAGTTGTTCATGAATCCCTTGTTTGTCCTAAACAGTTAAACTGCCTGCTGTTCTTCAGAAAAATCCTTCAGATCCCACAAAATATTTAGTTTTTAAACATTTTTGTGTATCTGAACCTTTTCCAATGATGACTGTATGTTTTTAAGATCTATCCTTTCACACTGAGGACAACCGAGGGACTCATATGCAACAATTACAGAAGGTTCAAACGCTCACTGATGCTCCAGAAGAAAAAGAATCCATTAAGAGCCAGAGGGGGAAAACTTTTTGAATTTGAAGATCAGCTTCTGAAGGGCAGCACTAAATAAAAAAAAAAAAAGATATTTAGGCAAAATAAGAAAAATGTACATATCTTCATTCTGTTCAAAAGTGTACACCCCAGAGTCTTAATGCATCTTTTTTCTTTCTGGAGCATCAGTAAGCGTTTGAACCTTCTGTAATGGTTGCATATGAGTCCCTCAGTTGTCTTTAGAAGTGAATTATTCTTGCAGGCAGAGGAACGAGTAAGGAAGATCTCCTCTGATCTGAGGCGTGAGATCGTTGATCTAGGTGGTGCAGAGAACATTATTGAGTTGCGTACAAAGAAGAAGATCAAGAACAAGACAGCAGCTTCCAAACACCTAATCAGTGTTCCTGTGGTGAGAGAAACCCATCTGCTTTTCTTATCATTATGTGACTTTGAATATTGCATATATTATAAATATGCTATATTATACGTCTTTTTTTTTTAAATTAAGCTTAAAAAAATATTCTCTTGGGATTGTCAGGGACCTGTGGAACCAGATGAGTTTTTAAAAGCAGCAACTCAGGGAAAGATGGAAGTGGTTCACAAATTTCTGGAAGATGGAGGAAATCCAAACACTTGTGATGAGGTTCTGTGTGTGTATATATATATATATATATATATATATATATATATATATATATATATATATAAAAATATGAAGAGTTCAGATGCAAAACCAGCTAAAAGCCATCTCGGTCAAAAATGAGATAATGATACTGAATGAATGCTCTCACATATTATACATCCATCAAATACTTTGACTTCAAACTCGCTAAAATCCCAGCCTCAGCCCAATCAGAAGTACCAGTACTTAGGTAGAAACATATACATCGGAGCCTGATAAAAATGCATTTTTTAAAGAAAGATGTCAGATGGATTTAGAGGCTTTTGCATCTGAACTCTTCAATATATATAATATTTTATTTACAGTTTTAGTTTTAGTTGACTATAATAACTCAATGATTGAATCAATAACTCAATGATTCTCTTCCTGTATGACTCATTTGCTCATACTACTGTTTGTCTTAGTTCAGGAAAACTGCACTGCATCGGGCTGCTTTGGAAAATCATGCTAAAATAGTGGAAAAATTACTAGACAAAGGAGCTGATATCAACTTTAAAGACAGGGTGAGATCAAATATAAATTGGTAAAGTAAATTAACTGTTGAAATAATGTTGCGATTGCTTTGATTTGCTTTTTTTGTCCTCGGTTTAGCTGGACTGCAGGGCTGTACATTGGGCTTGCAGAGGAGGAAGTCTCTCAGCACTGAAGGTTCTTCAGGACAGGGGAGCTAACATCAACGTCAGAGACAAAGTAATGTTTTTACTAAAAGCAAAATAATGAAAAGTATGTTTAAAAAAAAAAAGCTGCCTCAAAAAGCTTATTCTGTTTCATTCAGCTGCTTAGCTCACCTTTGCATGTGGCCACACGGACAGGTCACAGCGACGTGGTCCAACATCTTCTAACCAGTGGAATCAATATTAATGCTAAAGACTGGGTAACATAAATAATTCATGTTCTGAACATGTAGATTATAATTCAATTTAAATATTTTAAGACGCTTTCCTTTCTCTTTTAAAGGAAGGAGACACGGCTTTGCATGATGCTGTCAGATTAAATCGATATAAGATTGTCAAACTCCTTATACTGGCAGGAGCTGATATGCAGATCAAGAATACTGTAAGTACTGCAGATCATGCTGGATGAGGAAAAATATATTGGATATAAACTCTTAATTTGCTTGTTTCAGGAGGGCATTACGGCCACTGAACAAGTGAAGCAATGGCAGTTTGACACTAAAGAGACATTGGAGAGATTGGAACAGATGAGAGAGGTGGGTCTGGCCTGACAGACACATGGAGATGCATTGGATTCATTAGAAGCTCTGTGAACAGGTGCATGGCTGGAGAACAACCCCGCCTCTGTCTGAGTAACTATTTACTTTCTGTGTTAGTTAGTGGTGAAAGGTGCCTGTCCTCACCAATTTATCACTATACTGGATGAATGAGGACTTAGAGGAGAGTTTTATTAATCTACATAAAATGAAGCTTATATTTAGTATTGTTGTTATTTAAAAGACATTGTAATAGCTTGATCAGAACCAAAATGTTGGCTTAATTACACTTTTTTTTATGTTTTTGAAAAAAAAAAAAAAGATCTTATCTTTACCAAGGTTGCATACCTTAATGTGTCCTTGTTGTATGACAGTACTTTTCTTTCTTTCTTTCTTTCTTTCTTTCTTTCTTTCTTTCTTTCTTTCTTAAACAGTTACTTACTTTTGAATGGTAGTGTATTACTGTTTCCACAAAAATACTAGGCAGCAAAAACTGTTTTCAATATTGATAATTAATAACAATGTTTCTTGAGCAGCATATTAGAATGATTTCTGAAGGATCATGTGACACTGAAGACTGGAGTAATGATGCTGAAAATTCAGCTTTGCCATCACAGGAATTATTTACATTTCAAATATATTCTAATAGAAAACAGTTATTTTCAAGTGTAACAATATTTAACTTCATTATTACAGTTTTTAGTGTATTTTGATTAAATGCAGCCTTGGTGTGCATAAGAGGCTTAATGTGCCAGTATAAGCTCATTTCTGTACATAATTTCCTGATGCATCAGGTGATAAGGCTTTGGGCAGAGGAAACTGATATGCCCATGTGTGAGACATGCATCATCTGTGCTGATTATATAATCACAATCCAGCAGCCTGAAAGCAAACATATGCCCCAATATATGATTGTTTATGGATCAACAATCCAGCTTTTCTCTTTGTAGTCACTCAGTGTGTGTTTTGCTGCTGTATTAGAGATGTAATCCATGACCTGGTTCATCCAGTTCACAAACTGATCTCTTGGCCTGCTGTCATGGAGGGTTTTTTCCTGTGTGTCACTGGCAGTCGTGCTGATAGAAACATCACACAGTGTGCCTGTGAATCACTTGTATATAGCGCACAGTTGTTCTGTGATTAGAAAGCGTTTAGTCACTCACTGCAGTGGTTTAATTTAGTGGCTGGAGCACTGGAAAAGTGTTTTGTGCCATTCCCTGCCCTGTTAATATTCTGTTAACTAAGACAAGAATAAAAAGCCACATATGTTGAAATATGAATGTATTGAGGAATTAATTTAGATGAATCTCTGGGGTCAGTGGGATTTTGTCTTTTCAGGAAATTAATACTTTTATCATTTAATGATACAGTTGAACTCAAAAGTTTACATACACCTTGCAGAATCTGCAAAATGTTAATTATTTTGCCACAATAAGAGGGATCATACAAAGCGCATGTTATTCTTTATTTACTACTGACCTGAATAAGATATTTCACATAAAAGACATTTACATAGTCCACAAGAGAGAATAATAGTTGAATTTATAAAAATGACCCCGTTTAAAACTTTACATACACCTGATTCTTAATATTGTGTTGTTACCTTAATGATCCACATCTGTTTGTTTTGTTTAGTGATAGTTGTTCATGAGTCCCTTGTTTGTCCTGAACAGTTAAACTGCTGTTTTTCAGAAAAAATCACATTTTTTGGTTTTTCAGCATTTTTCTGTATTTAAACCCTTTCCAACAATGACTGTATGATTTTGAAATCCATCTTTTCACACTGAGGGACTCATATGCAACTATTACCGATGGTTCAAAGGCTCACTGATGCTTCAGAAGGAAAAACGATGCATTAAGAGCTTAGGTGAAAACTTTTAGAATTTGTTCAGGGAAAATTTGACTTGTTTTGTCTTCTGGGGATTTCTGTAGCTTCTGAAGGTTAGTACTACATGACAAAATATATATGATATATATGAAAAATATACACATCCTCATTCTATCCACCCCTGGATCTTAATGCATTGTGTTTCCTTCTGAAGTGTTTGAACCTTCTGTAATAGTTGCATATGAGTCTCTCAGTTGTCCTCAGTGTAAAAAGATGGATCTCAAAATCATACAGTCATTGTTGGAAAGGGTTGAAATACACAAAAATGCTATAAAAACTAAAGAATCTGTGTGGCCTGAAGAACTTTTCTGAAGAACAGCGGGCAGTTTAACTGTTCAGGACAAACAAGAAATTCATGAACAACTACAGTTATTTATTTTTTTTGCTTAATGATAATCAAGTGTATGTAAGAAAAGACTGGAGTAATGATGCTGAAAATGCAGTTTTGTCTTCAAAAGAATAAGTTGCCTTTTAAAATATATCAAAATAGAAATCAATTATTTGACATTGTAATAGTATTTCACAATATTTCTGTTTTTTTCTGTTTTGAACAAATAAATGCAGCCTTGTTAATAAGAAGCATAAGAAAAGTATTTCAAAAACAGTCAACATTACAAACCAACTTATGAACAGTAGTATATGTCTCATATTAATGATTGTGAATTTGTATATTTAAATATCAGAATTATCAGAATATGTGTGACTAAAAAAATGATGCACCAAATTTAGATCAGGTGGTGTTTTCTGACTTTTATTTCACTTTATTTTTCATGTCAGTCTTGATTCTCTGCTCAAATAAATAACAGTGCAAAAGGCTTTTTGGTGTCAGTATATTTTAGATGATAGTGACTAAGGCTTCTGTCTGACACTGTGGATGATGGGAACAGTGAACCATTAGCAGTCAGTTTAGAAAATAAACACACATAAATCAGTCATCAGACATTTGAAGTGAATGTATATCTGCCCAATGCCCCAATACTTTTTAAACAATTTCAAACAGTTTTCTGTAATGCACAATAACTAAAAAGCGTGCCATAATATCCTATAATGTATTAGTAAATCATATGTACTCATTTTAAATAAATGAAATTGACAAATAAATACAAAATGAAGACAACTTGCTGAAAACAGCTGTTTTCCTCACTGCTGTTGCGTATCGATAAGATTTTAATCTAACAATATTGACTTTTAATGCAATAACTAAGGCAAATGTGCAATAAAGAAAATGTTGATTTGTAACACAAACAAACAGTTACAATAGTAACGATACACTCAAACGTAAGTGATACAATCGCAGACTCACAAAGGCAAATTCCGTTCATTTACCAAAACTTGCGCGTCCTTACCTGCAATGCCTCCAAAGGTGACTTGAGTTTTCAATGCCTCTATAACAAACATACAGAATTTTGTGATGTTTTTAAGCCACAGAGGAAACCAAGGCAGAGCAACAATGTGAGAGAAATAGAGGTGTGTGGAATGGAAACACTTTCATCCATCCCTGAGGGTCTGATGGGTCTCACATATTTTTGAGCTCCGTTGTTTGGTGAAGGCAGAGATCACCCCTGAACGCAGATCCACAGTCAGCTTTGACTTGTTTACTTGTGACACTGCAATCCGTAATGTATTCGAAGGGCCTGATCTGAAAGCCACAGTTAGGGGTGCTCTCACTGAGGTCAGTTTGTCATACAGAGAGGCCGCGGGCAGTGGATGCTGAGTTCTTGGCTCTTTGCACCACAGCCTGACACTTTTCACGTTTCAGAAGCTTGTTGTTCTCAAACACTCCCTCATTCCGTGGAGCACCATGGGAACCATCTGGAAATGTCAGCAGCCCTATGAAAAAGACCACATTTATTCATGCTATGAATCTGCACGCATCCTAAATGTACATAAACAATAAGTAAAATTAATGCTTTTTATTATCCATCTTATTTTTACGGTTTAAAAAAAATGATCTGAAGCTTCTGGTGTCTACTGCTTTGTAATTTTTAGTTCATCAAAAACAGCTTGATGTTCTTATCCACCTTTTTCTTCAATGAGGAAGAAAGCCTATGTGTGAGACTTCCAGTTTATTGTCCGCTATAGGGAAATACTGAGAAAAATAACAATGTGCAGCAAACAATAAAACTGGTAATACATAAAAAGGTAATACATTAAATCAATATGGTCACCAGTTTGCAATATCACGCAGCAAAGCGAACTGTTTTGTACAGCTAAAAATAGCTGAACGTGGATGAGACCGGAAGCCATCAAATTTGCAAATGGCCACACATACTCTTACAGGAAGAAAAAGGTGGATATTATTTTAATTTTTATTAAAATCATGAATGCACTGGTTTGTACTTTTCCTGTTTTATATTCTTGTGGTTATTCACCTATGGCAGCTAATGAATCAAAAGTCTCGCACATTCACAGAGAATCACTCACTTTCACATTTCAAAACAAGGTGGATATCCAAGAGTGATTCTGGTTCTGATTCAGTCAGAAAGAATAGTAACTGTAATTTTTGACTTGATTATATCTAAAAATAAAGCTGTTTTAGCAAATATTTAGCCACCGACTACTTCTAAAGATGTGAGAGATAAATATATGCACATGTCTGTACTTACAAATTATGTCACTGTGCATTTGCATTCTGTATTTTTGAATATGACTTAGTAATCAGATCCTAGCTTTTGCAATTTGCATGCTTATTTTTTCCCACTGATTAGTTTATTTTAGGTCTACACCACCACACTTTCAATCTGATTAAAGTTCGTTTAGAAAAAGCGTTTCCTATTGTCCTAATGTTCCATAATTACTAATTACTAATATAATTAAATGATTCAGTGTTTTCCGAAAACAAAATTCAAATGAACATTCACAGACAGCATCACAAAATTATGTTTGGAACTATACCTCTAGACCTTTGGTTAGAATCATGTTTAAATCATGTTTTTAAGGACAATTGTACAGACTTTTGAGGGTATTGTACGGGAAACGTAGTTTGACTGAGGTGTTTCCATTAAAAGAGACATTGAATGCCCATTTTTCACGAGTTGGTATGACTCTTTAGGGTCTTCATGAAATGTCTGTAAAATACTTAAAATTCCTCAATGGACATTTAAAACACCCTTTTTACCTTCTCAAAAACAGCTCTGTTCACAGATACCCGTTAACGGTGCATGTCTCTTTAAATAACAATGAGCTACTGCTCACTCTGCCCCTACCTTTTTGTTTTCTGTGTATTCGGTGGAGCATTACCATCAAAAACAAAACTAATCCATTGCGTCCTCAGTGGTTCTGAAGACTCTTATGTTCACTTTTACATTTAACTACAAAACATCTTCATTGCTTATGAGACGTTGTTGCTACAGCTACTCGAGTGTGGAGAAAATGGTGGTCAGTGTACAACTGGCTAAGGGCTGAAATATGCTAATATGGGACAGTCTGTCAGTGGCCATAGGTGGGGGCTAATTCGGATGGCTCAGACTGATTAGGTTCTGTGAGTTAAAAAAAAAAAGGGAGTGAATTAATTTGTATCATTGTAGGGTGGTTGTGTTGACACACTGCTAAGCCACATTTATATGCAAACAACATGTAAAAGTAAATTTTGCATCCGTTGTCCCCTTCAAGGCTTTTTCAGTCTGATTGAGCCATTATTCTGATCATAAACATCATTCGGGTGCATGTAAACATTGTCAATTTTATATGTAATATTTACCATATCCTTCTACGCGGCCACTTTTGAATTCCCCTTCAAATTTCATCCCGTCAAACCTGCTGAAGATTCCAGCCCCTTGGAATTTTCCCTGGGCAAATTCACCCTCATACCTGTTGATCAGAATTGGTGTTGTTTTCCATTAAATTTCCCATTTAAATAGTCTCACAGTGTCACTGCCAACACGTTGATCTCAGTTTAAGTAGGTAAGTATTTTGAATCTGATCACATGCTCACTCACCTGGATCCATCGGGAAAGACTAACACCCCTGATCCGTGGAACAGGCCATTCTCAAAGTGACCTTTATAACAGGTGCCATCAGCAAACTTCAGCTCGCCTTTACCGTGCCTCCGACCTGCACAGCAAACACACTGCTTCTTAAATGAACACCAAGTTTTTATCCAACAGACTAATTCTATGAACCGCTCGCTCTCTTGTGTGTTAACGGCTCTGATAATTAGTACTATAATTAGAACGTCATTCCTACTTGAGATCACACCTGCATCTATTATATAAGCAGTCTGGATCATTAAGCAGTGCACTACCACCACCTCAATCCATTCTGACCACAATTCCCACCGTAAACAGGAAAACACAAGTCTTATGAACATGTTTAAACATGTTTATATATGTAGTGGGAATGGGGCTAGCTGTCACACTTTTATCTCCAGTGAATATATCTCAGACTAGGGTAATTTTAGAAGTACATTACCAGTCAAAAGATTGTTTTTGTTTTTTTTTTGCTCTCCAAATCTGCATTTATTTGATCCAAAGTACAGCAAAAACAGTAAAATTCTGAAATATTTTTACTATTTAAAATAACTGTTTTCTATTTGAGTATATTTCAAAATGTATTTATTCCTGTGATTTCAATGCTGAATTTTTAGTATCATTACTCTAGTCACGTGATCCTTCAGAAATCATTTTAATATTCTGATTTGCTGGTCAAAAACATTCATTATTATTATGTTAAAAACAACAGTGTAGAATTTTTTCTTTGTTTCTTTGAAGAATAGAAAGTTCAGAAGAACAGCATTTATCTGAAATAGAAATCTTTTGTAACATTATACATGTATTTATAATCACTTGTAATCAATTAAAAGTATTCACTTCTATAATTTCTTGACCAAATTTAAAAAAAAAAAAAAAATAATATTAATAACACACTCCAAGCTTTTAAATGGTATAGTTTATAACGTTACAAAAGCTTTTCATTTCAGACAAACGCTGATCTTTCTATTCATCAAAGAATCCTGAATTTTTTTTTTTTTTAATGTTTTAAATATTGATCATAATAATAATTGTCTCTCAAGCAGCAAATCAGCATATTAGAATGATTTCTGAAGGATCATGTGAGACTGGAGTGATGATGCTGAAAATGTAGCATTGATCACAGGAATAAATTACATTTTAAAATATATTCAAATAGAAAGCAGTTATTTTAAATAGTAAACATATTTCACAATATTACTGCTTCTCCTGTACTTTGAATCATGAGTCAATGAGTTAAAATGGAAAATGTAGCATACAAAAAAATTATTGTTTTGGCAAACATAAATTTAAACAGTAAATAAAAGTACATCATTTAAAATACATCTGACAACCTGGCCTTTTATGAAAAATGAGAATTCAAATCAAAGTGTTTATGAAATGTCTTGCCTTCCTTCCATTCTCCGGTATATTCTTCTCCGCTGGAATAAGTGAAGGAGCCCCTGGTTAATGTCATACCTCCACCAAGCTACAAACAAAAACAAATGATTATGAACGTGTTACAATTACCATAATATAATCAAATGATAATAAACAGAGGGAAACCAAATCAATTCCATGACATATATTTATGAATAATAAAATATTGAATAGGACATCATCAATGCCCACACACAAACCTTAATAGTGTAACGTTACACTAGCGCTCAGTCTAATAAAGTGCGACCATAGGTAGCTGACTTTCACCCAGCACTGTATAAATAATAGGGTAACGGGTCATTTACACTGAACACGTTAAAACATTTACGCACTGAAAGAAAGCAGCAGCAGCGGTGACGTCATCCCTTCTCTTATTCACAGCCCGTCCTAAAGCCGTTTGGACGCTATTTCACGGCAGCAAATGAAGATATTGTTTACCTGTGATGTTTATGTGCAGTCTCAAAAGCATGAAAACCCTTCGCTTTGTCCAGCGGATCCGCAGACGGAGAATCGGTTTCTGGCTCGCCGGTGTTACGGTTCCTCTCGCTGAATCTCTCTCTCCGAATCTCTCTCTCCTTGAAGATCTCGCGTTGTTTTGCTGCGAGCTTCTCTCAGCGGTGGATGTGTACTGAGCGCTGATTGGATGATTGGTGGCTACAATAGTTTTCGCCAGGAGTGTTGGTTGTGAGTGTGATGTGGGCTAGTTCGTATTTTTTTTTTTTTTTTTACTAAGGCAAGTATCTTCATTACTTCGTTTCGAGGCAGTAAATAACCACTTACCAACCGTTTAGCAACAACCTGTCAACCATCCACAGAATAACAGTGTTTTATATGAATGTAAGTTACTCCTGACAGCAAAAAATACAAATACATTTGGGGGTAGATTTGGTAACTAAACATAAATATAATGTAACTCGGTCCGAATTAATTGTCTGCTTCCTTGAAGTCTTATTAGTTTGTATGAGCGAAATATTTTGAGGTGTATACTGTTGGAAGGTGTTTATTTTTAATAGCTTTAGCTCGTTTCATTTAGCATTCTGTGAACTGTGTTTGCTAGGTGGGTAAGACATTCATTTATTAAATTAGCAAACCATTTCAGTGAGAAATTGCCTGGAACTCCAATTTGTTAAGAAGTGACACCTCCAACAGATTAATTACAATTACAGCAGCAACTCTATGCCTTTTGGCATTTCAATTTCATTAATTGGCACATTCATGAACCTTTTTTTTTTTTTTTTTTTTTTTTTTTTTTACTTATTATTATTGGTGAGGACTTAATAGATATTGTACTGTTTTTATGTGGAACTTGGTACTCACAAAGTAGTCTTGCAGTCTAGACGCAATTGAAAATTTCCACCATTTTGGCCAAAAGTATCTCTTGATCCGCCTTTTAGTAAAATATGAAATGCTATGTACTATATACTTTAAGACAAACAGCAATCTTGTACAGTATATCTGTATTTAATGTTAAATATCTTTCATGGTGGAATGACCTGCCCAACTCAATCCGAACAGCTTCAAGAATCAGCTAAAACACATCTTTTCCATTTTATTTGACCCTATAACAAGTACCCTCTTTTCTAATTCTAATCCTTAAAAAAAAAACTTGCCATTTTAGACTTGTATTGCGTTATTGCGCTTTTGTTGATTTTGATTGCTTCCACTGTCCTCTTATGTAAGTCGCTTTGGATAAAAGCGTTTGCTAAATTTAAATATATATTATTTGTTATTTAAGTGATTATTGATTTGGCCCACATCATTTTTTTATGTTAAAACATATTAAATGCATACTGCCCCAATCTGACATTTTTGGAAAGTACTCTGTCTAGAGAACAAACTTTTGTTCGATATCTACACGCATTGTATAATTAATTACAGTTAAAATCTTTATTTTACATACACCTTGCAGAATCTGCAAAATGGTAATTATTTTACCAAAATGAGAGGGATCATACAGAATTCATGTTATTTTTTATTTAATACTGGCCCGAATAAGATTTAACATAAAAGACGTTTACATAAAAGTCCACAAGAGAAAATAATAGGTGAATTATAAAAATGACCCTGTTCAAAAGTTTACATACACTTGATTCTTAATCCTGCGTTGTTATTTGAATAATCCACAGCTGTTTTTTTTTTAGTGGTAGTTGTTCATGAATCTCTTGTTTGTCCTGAACAGTTAAACTGCCCTCTGTTCTTCAGAAAAATCCTTCAGGTCCCACATGTTTTTTTTTTTTTTTTTTTTTCAGCATTTTTTTTTGTATTTGAACCCTTTCCAACAATGACTACGGTTTTGAGATCCATCTTTTCACAATGAGGACAACTGAGGGACTCATATGCAACTATTACAGGAGGTCCAAACACCCACAGATGTTTTAGAAAGAAAAATTTAAAGCAAATTTAACTTATATTGTCTTCTGAGAAACATCTAAGTGTCTTCTGTAGCTTCTGAAGAGCAGTACTAAATGGGAAAAAAATAATGTAATGGCAAAATAAGAAAAATATACACATCCTCATTCTTTTCAGAAGTTTACACCTCTAGCTGGCTCTTAATGCATAGTGTTTCCTTCTAGAGCATCAGTGAGCATTTTAACCTTCTGTAATAGTTGCATATGAGTCTCTCAGTTGTCCTCAGTGTGAAAAGATGGATGTCAAAATCATACTGTCATTGTTGGAAAGGGTTCAAATACACAAAAATGCTGAAAAACCCAAAAAATCTGTTGGACCTGAAGGACGTTTCTAAAGAACAGCAGGCAGATTAACTGTTCAGGACAAACAAGGGACTCATGAACAACTATCACTAAGAAAAAAACAGCTGTGTAACAAGTTCAGGTAACAACACAGTATTAAAAATGAAGTGTATACGTTTTTGAACAGGGTAATTTTTAAAAGTTAAACTATTATTTTCTCTTGTGGACTATGTCTTTTATGTGAAATAACTTATTCAGGTCAGTACTAAAAAAAAAAAAATAAATAACATGTATTTTGTATGATCCCTCTTATTTTGGTAAAATAATTAACATTCTGCAGATTCTGCAAGGTGCATGTAAACTTTTGACTTCAACTGTAATGTCAGCTTTGTAATTTTACAGACACTTTAAAACACAATGCAATGAAGTGAAAAATATAAAATTCTGATAAAACACCTGTAAAAATCCATACAGAAAATTCCTTCATTTTAATACATCATATTATGCCTTATTTAGCATTCTTTTTTTTTTAAGTGTGTTTTCACTTTATTTTAACTTTTGTCTATCCTGGTGTTCCACATAGTGAAGCCGTCTTTCTCTCTCATTTTCTTTCTCAGGTCTTTAAACTTGACCGGTGTCATTGCATCCTGCAGAAATTCGAACGCATATGCCCTGACAGCTGATCTCTTCATAAAACACAGCACCACAGGGAGCCATTTATGACCATCGCTATAAACACCAATAGGTTGGTAATGAGAAATGTCGATAAAAATCTCACCCTGGAGATCTATTACCTTTAATGTTAAAGATAAGTGGTTCTCTCTTCCAAACAACGAGAATCTCATTTCTTAAATATGGTGCAGTATGTCAAAAGCTGTCAGTGCAAAGCGGCCAGATATGACCGTGCATGGAGTCATTTCCCAATTTATTTGTGTTTGGATGCGTATATTTTAAAAATACAGAATGGTAGCTAAATCCCTACTAATTGTAAGGTAATTGATTGTCTACTGAGGTTTTCACCCTTCATTGCTTTAACCTAAAGACCATGAACAAACACTCACACACTGTGATTGGGGTATAATTTGGTCTCTGATGATTGTCCTTCACTGGTAGTAAATCAGCATGGCAATAATGCCCCAGGGAAAATGGGCAGTAGAGTCCATATGCCCCAGAGTCACAGGATGGGCCCTGCAAGCATCACTACACATGAGTGCCCTTTCAGCACAACATGAGGACTGACCACACTACGAGCACACATCATTGCAATATAGAGTCTGCTCTCCTTGCAAGAAAAATCGCAAAGGTCAACTTCTAAAGAGGAAGGATGGTGGAACAGAGGTTGTTGACGAGGGTCGTCTCACTGACCGAACCTAAATTGACCTATAATTCTCTGCAAGCCATAACATATGAGGAAAGTTTGTCGTACGTGATCAGTGCATCCAACAGCAAGGTTAGAAAAGTCACGCTATCACGCTTCGGTTCTAAATCTCCAGCCCCCAAGTGGAGAGAGGCTTTTATTTCATAAGCAATTGCATTATCCATGAATCTGTCGCCCTTTGTGATAAAAAAGATAGGATTATTAAATGACAATCAAAATTTACTTTCTTCTGTCAAGCCAGAACCAATGATATTGTCAGTCATTATTTATAGCTTTAGTTCTCTATAATTAGGTGGTGTAGAAATTAGGACACTTTTTCATAAATTTGTTGAATTTCAATAGATATTAGATAGACTACATACAAATACAGCTAACTTTATATTGTTGCGTGTATATTTACATGCTATAAAATAGGTTATTTTTAAATTGAAATGTATGTTTTGGACATTTTATCATCTCATGATTAGAGATTTCTTTTAATAGTGTTTATCCTAGGAATTTGTATTTAAAATGTGTATTGTATTTGTATTTTTGTGTTTTTTAGATGCACAGACAGCAAAAATATAAATGTTTGTACTATATGAGGTAGCACAAGGTCAAGACTGGGTCTGGAGGATAAAAAAAATATACAGTGTGTGTGTTATGTTAAGGTCTCTTCTGCAGTGTTGTTTTAAGATTACATTTTACAGTACCGAAAACATGCACTCACTTTTTGCTCATGGCGTAGCCGTAGACCTTCCTAGGTGAAAAAGAACAATTAGAGGAGAAATGAGGGCAAAATCACTGGGGGAAATGGCTGGTGAAGACTTTATTGATTAGTAAGGATTGCCTGATCCAGCTTTCAGTATAGCAATTATGCTGGTGTCACCACAGAGCAAAGTTAGGAAAGGCCTTCACCTCAGTCGTCTAGTGTCTAAACACAGATTATGATTATACATCTAAAGTACATCCATTCTTCTTGAAACTACTGATGGGTATTTCATGACAATTGAAATGAAATGATTCTGGAACAAAACATGCTGCAGGACTGATTAATAGAAGGTTTGGGTTAATCTGCTGAAGTTTTTAACTCCTATCAGGACCTTATGGATGAAGACAGACTTAAAAGATTGAATTAGATTTTATAAATATCTTCATAAATATTGGTAAAAGGTATGGACAGCTGTGAAATCTTATAAAAGAGATTCTGTCAGGACATATTTATCTAGTAACCCTTATTTATCGCGGATAAAACGTGCTGAGAAAATCTATTTTACAAGAGACACATGGCCAAGTAAAATAAAATAAATAAATAAATCGAACAAAGGAAAATGTGTATATATAATAATATATAGTCAGGTATCACAGCAGCAGAAATGTCAAAATTGTGTTTAATTTAGATGTAGATTTATATACACGACCAATCAAAAGATTTTTAATGTTGTTTTTTTTAAGTCACTTTTATTTGAATATTTTTTTTTTATTTAATTTATTCTTGTGATCAAAGCTAAATTTTCAGCATCATTACTCCAGTTTTCAGTGTGACATTATTCTTCAGAAATCATTATAATATTCTGATCTGTTGTGCAAGAAACTATTATTATTATTATTATTATTATTATTATTATTATTATTATTATTATTGTTTAAAACATTTGAGTACATTTGTCAGGATTCTTTGACGGATAGAAAGATCCAAAGAAATAAAATCATTATACATTATACACTACCATTCAAAAGCTTGAGTCAGCATTATTATTATTATTATTATTATTATTATTATTATTATTTTATTTTTTATTTTTTTTTTTGGGAAAGAAATTAAAGAAATTAATACTTTTATTGAGCAATGATGCTTTAAATTGATCAAAAGTAATGGTAAAGACATTTATAATGGTACAAATGCTGTTCTTCCGATCTTCCTATTCATCCAAATTCTGTTGTAATGTGTTTTGAGCAGCAAATCAGAATATTAGAATGATATCTAAATGATCATTTGACTGGAGTAGTGATGCAAATTTTTTTAAAACATTTTAAAATATATTCAAATAGAAAATAGTTCTTTTAAATAATAAAAATATTAAAAATGCTGTACTTTGGATCAACTAAATGCAGGCTTGGTTAGCAGAGGAGACTTCTTTAAAAAAAAAATACTGCTCAAAAACTTCTCGCAGTGTTTTTGTTGTTGAGTAAATTGATTTCAATTTAATCTAAAAGAAGTAGCTATTGTTCTGTTTTGAAGACAGCTGGTTTCAGGGGTAGTAAGTCATTATAATGAGTGATAAAATTAAATGGTATTTGAGCTTAGAAAACTCTAGCGATCATTTCTGACTATTTCAGAATGGAAATGTTGCCTTTATAGCAACATAATTGCAGATAATATTGTGTGACATTGTTTTGTCCCATGTCTCAAGAATCTGTACATGCCAATTTTAGGTTGCACACATTTTGCAAAGTTTTGCAAAAGCATCACCAGCAGAACAGTCTGAAGGTGAGGGAACCGCTGGATAATTCGGGTGTGTGTTGAAGGGACAAACACAATCTGTTTCCTCCACAAATAGAGATAAATTCATTTCTGCCTCCTTCCACTCCATCAGCCATGCCTGACCAGTTCTTCCCAGTGTCTCTCTCACTGAACAGCCATAACCATTAATCCCAGACACCCTATTTATACTGCCTAATTGTGATGAGTATGAATTATCAATTATAGTGAGTACCTAATTGCCCTTCATAAAGTCAGCCTCCCTGTGGCTTTAAAGAGGGCTGTTTAAATAATGTTACTAATAGCTCTCTTCTTTACATGGAGAATATATCTTCATTTTTGAGCTCGCTGAGCATGAGAGTCGCTCGTAATTTAAAGGGGCAATTGAGGAAAGGCGTGCAGGTGGTTCCAGGGGGACTCGTTAAGATTTAATGAATTATGATGCGACCTTCTGCGAACAATGAGCAATCAATGCAAGTGCTGAGTGACAGAACATCACATCGACTGCGGCCCATAACCTCAGACCGTGTGTAATTCTTTCTTGTACACTCTACATTAGCAGTGCACTAACCCGAGTGTCCATTCACAGAAGACTCGGCGATTGTACTGCAGTCCTGAAGGCATCCCGTCTCTCTTTATAGCATCTGGGGTTGCGCTTGATCTTAGCCAGTGAAGTCTGGCACCTCTGCATGCATTTAGTATGTGCATCTCTAAACACCTGACACAAAACATAGATGTGTGTGCGTTTCCAGTGTGACAGGCGCCAATAGAAATTTACACTGCGCAGAGAGTCCTGTCATTTCTACTGACGGTAAAAGACCACAACAGACATGTCGAAAGACAGAAGTAAATTCAGGTTCTCGGATTCGATTTCCCTTCACCCAATGTCACATAATTAGGGAATTAGACTTTAAGGATAGACTAGACTTTTTTTTTTTTTGATGGCCTTTTTTTTTAACCATCATTTTATTCAGTTGTCTATTTTATTCTATTCTATTCATTTCTATTCTGTTCTGTTCTGTTCTGTTCTATTCTATGCCAGTGTCAGAACTTTTCTTCCTTTTATCCCCTTTGTGTTCTTTTTTTTATTTCTTTCACAAATAGTGACTGATTCCATTTAGCTTCTGTTAAGTTTAAATGTATTTTATTTGTTTTTATGTACAGAATTGTATTCCTAAAAAATCAAATGCAATATTTTATTTAAATTGTAAGCATTATTTTCCACCAACCCCAATTTGGATATCAAATCTCTATTCTGTTCTATTCTATTCTAATCTATTTATTTTTTTTATTCACACATACATTTATTTTCCACAAATGGGGAATGATTCTGTTTAGCTTTTTTTTTTTTTTTTTTTTAAGTTTAAATGTATTTTATTAGTTTTTATTTATGCACAGAATTTTATTCATAAACAAATCAGATATATACAGTATTCTATTCTTCTCCTTTTTTAAGGAATATTATTTAGGAAAAAATTAAATCATACTGTAATTTTCCACCAACACCAATTGGTGGAAATTCTATTCTATATTCTATATTTTGTTCTATTCTTTAGGATGTGTTAATTTTTTTTTCATTTATTTAAGGAATTTTATTTAGAAAAATGGTAACCATTCTGCAATTTTCCACCAGCCCCAGTTTGAAAATTAATTCTATTCTATTCTATTCTATTCTATTCTATTCTATTCTATTCTATTCTATTCTTTAGGGTCAGTGTCAGGTATGTTTTTATTGACACATGCATTTATTTTCCGCAAATGAGACTGATTCTGTTTAGCTTCTGTTAAGTTTAAATGTATTTTATTAGTTTTTATTTATGCACAGAATTTTATTCCTAAAAAAATCTGATATATACAGTATTCTATTCTATTCTATTCTATTCACCACTTTTGTGTTTTTACTGACAAAAGTTAAATATTTTTATTTAATTAAGCATTTTATTTAGAAAAAAAGGTAACCATCCTGCAATTTTCCACCAGCCCCAGTTTGAAAATGAATTCTATTCTATTCTATTCTATTCTATTCTATTCTATTCTATTCTATTATTTTTAAGGGTCAGTGTCCATTTTATTTTATTGATAAATTAACAAATTTGTTTTCTATTTCTTTCACAAATAGAGACTGATTCTGTTTAGTTTAAAGGTTTTTTACTTATAATAATTTATTTAGTATATTTATTTAATTAAGGAAAAAATGAACCATAATATAATTTCCCACAACCCCATTTTGATATTCTATTCTATTCTATTCTATTCTATTTCTTGGAATCAGTGTCTTTTATTTTGTCATTCACCACTTTTGTTTTTATTGACAAATTAAAGATTTTTATTTAAGGAATTTTAAAAAAGGTAACTATTCTATTCTGTTATGTTCTTCAGGAAGCTTTATTTCAACAAATGTATGGTTTGATTCGCTGATAGCTGTAAATGTACGCATGTATAAAGTCTGTAGAGTGAACTGACCTTTACCTCAGGGAAAGAGTGTGTGTTTGTGAAAAGGGGGCCAATGTCCATGAATGTGTGACAGTGTCCCCTGGTGTAATTGCCCTCTTTTGCTATGATCCAGGCCCTTAACAAATCACCCAGCCACTTTCCACATCTGCTGCATGTCAGCATCTGCCAGACGCGCTCACCCGTTCCGGACGCTGCCAGCAAGCCTTCATTACGCCTGCTGCTGAACAGGTAGAACCGTTTGTGCAATTACTAAACAATGCTGCCGACCTTGTGCTCGCCTAGACGTCCTAAAACATCACTCTCATGTAATGCCCAAAAGTTTTGGTATAATGCTTTCTGTCCAGTGTGTTTTGGACACTTACACCACTGTATGAACACAGCAATTAGATTTCAGTTGTTCAGTGTCCATGCATTTTATAGGATTGAGACGCTTTTCTTAGTTGTGACCACTGTTTGACAAGTATTGTGGAATTTAGTTTTTGAGAAATCTTAACAACTCTCTGAATGTTTAAAATTATAATAGTCAACTCGAAATGTATTTTCTAAAGTTCTGGGTAAGTTTAAGTTTTAGGCCTCAGTTCTTTATGAATTAAATGACTACACACAACCATCAACAATCATAGTTGACACTTGACAGTGTAAAGGGAGCTGAAAATAGTTCAATATATGCACAGACAATAAGACTAATCCCAATTCTGTATTCAAATAGGTGTACAAAAGTAGACAATTGCAAATGTCAGTATGTTTTTTTTTTTTTTTTTTTAATGCTGAATACCTTTATTCTTAAGTTGCTTAAGAATAATAGTTTACAAAACCAAAATAGCACATTTAAGGCTTAAGTTATCTAAAAAACAAAGTTTGCATGGAAATCTGTGTTTGGGATAAATAGAAATGTACCTTAACAGAAAGTTTGAGGAATATCAAAGCAATGCTGCTTCACTGTAACAAGCATTGCTTTTCAGAGACAGAGAGGTTAAACTCTTTACACCCCTCATAAGATTTTTAAAGTCTCCTTTCCCCATTTAAAGAGGGGAATCCATGAGGCTTTTAGAGCTCCGAAGTTGTAATCTTCAAAAGAGTGACATCTCTGCAGTTTCCCATTCTATTGTCCATCTGTACTCTGAAGAGACAAAGCCAAACAAAGAGTAAACGCCCATCCGTAAACAGAGCTCCACCTTAAGACGCGACTACACGAATTATCCGACATTTAGCAGGTGCTCTGATGAGTTTATGGGCCTGGAGGTGGGGATGCCGGAACAGTAGGGAGGTTTGTCCATAAGTGTGGCTCCTCTTGCCCCCAGTAGCTGCTGTCCTCAAATTCTCCACCTTACCTCTTGTGTGTTCTTTATCTCCAGTACCTGAGACAACGTTGTGCCCCCTGGGCCACACTTTTATGCTCTGGCCCTGTGTAAACAGATGTGTATAGTGTCAGGCCTGCAGAGAGGAAGTTGTAAACTTGCAGGAAAGACTTCAGCCCCCATTCTTATGGAGCTCACTCAGGGCAAGCCACTGGGCTTAGACATGCTAATGCAAGCAAACAGTCCCTGTACGGACAGTGAGCGTCTGAAGTCTGACCATGTTACAACCATGAAATATACACTGCAGGCTGCCAGCAAACAAGTAGAAATACAATTGAATGGTGGTGCAGGGGAGGTTAGGTCACTCTGTTTCATAAAGGAGAGGAGAATCAACATCTGTGATCTGAGAAGCGGACAAGGGTTTGATACAATGTTTATGCATGTGTGTGGGTGGTATTCTGACAATGCACTTGTCTTTTTGATCTACAGTGAGTATTTGCTCACTTGAAGTCACTTGAACTTATTTGAATTTCATTGCAGTAGAAAAAAAATAAAATAAAATAAATATATATATATATATATATATATATATATATATATATAAACTACATAGAGATTTGATAGACAAATGGGTTATTCCTGGAATTTGGTAACATTTCAACTTGAAATATACATATGATTTAATTTTATATGCCAAACCTCAAAAAAATCATATTTTCCCACCTTAGGCATTAACAGCCTTTTATTCATTTCAGTTTTTCTTTTTCAGATTGAGACACTTTGATTTCTCAACCCCGTAATGGACAAAATGTGATTGGTTTAAAACGGATTTTACACTTGTTACACTTTATACTTGTTATAAAACCAACATCTACGTACTGCTCATGTGTCCCTGATAACAATTCAATGGTAACAAATGTAACATTTATTATATTTTTCACATTTTTACAAGACTGAAGCTAAAAATACACAAATTTTGTCTGTTCTCTTTATTTTTATATAAAATATTTTTAATTTAGAAATTGAACTAAAACCACAATTTTATTGTTTTAGTCTTTAAAAATGCACTTATTCTTAAGTCTTTAGAAATGCATCCATTCTTAATTGTCTTCCTTATATTTTTCCAAAAATATTAATGTGACAAAGTGTGATGGGGTTGAAGTTTATAACACATTTGAAGGGAGACATTGCCTTCAATTTTAATTTTTGGTTTAGTTTCTCTCTCATATTGTCCCCATAGTTGGGCATGCACTGTCTTTCTGCTGCAAATGTGTGTGCAATTTCTGATGTAGGATGCTTGTCAAAGTTTAAGTGGACATATTACATCAAAAAAATCGATTTATAACAAAAATGAGAGTTGTTATGAATTTGGTAAGGACATATTTGCTGAAACCATGGCTGTTTTATATATATTTTTTTAATTAAAATTATTAATAAATGAAGTAAATAACTCAACCCTGTCACAAGTTTACAATCTTGTAATGAGAAATGCATATATTTGTGACAGGGTTGAGTTTTTTTTACTCAAAATGGCCACTGCTCTTCATGTAGTTAGGAGAGTAGACTATATATGGCAGCAATAAAACAAGTACATTGTATATACCTATGAATTAAAATAAAATGTTAAAAAATAATTATTTATGTGATGGGGTTGAGTTGTTAAGCTTGACAATACCCTCCCTCACTATAATATGCCTCAAAAATCAGAATAAAAAGTATGATACTACTAACCATTTTCTGCACCGCTATTAAAGAGACCTAAATGATGTAATTTCTAGTAAATAATGTCACATATGAGTTTAAATTATCATTGGCGTAGAATGGTTAGTGTGACAGGGTTGAGTTCAGACAGAGGGACATAACTTTAAAGTATGTTTTTTTTTTTTTAAATCAAATATCTTGCAATTTTTAGAAAATATTTTTCACTAGAAAGGAACTCAAAAGAATGCTTACATTATTGCCAAAAATCACAGACACTATTCACATTTTGTTAAGAATTTTCTAAGTACAAACTTAAAATGCTTGATTTAAGATAGATATAAGACATTATTTTATGCTTAAAAAAATATGAAAAATGTAATAATTATTTGTATTCATTATAATTGGCATGCCAAAGTACTGTGAAAAGCTCTGAACAATTAATTTTGGTGAACCACCACTTTAGAAACTCTAGCGGGATTGAAATATTACCCAATCCCAGGAATGACCCATATACTTTTCTCAAAACTAACATTTCTTCTCTCTTGCAATCATTTTCTAGTAGATGTATGAAGCTAGTTGATTTGAAGTTTACACGTGTAGTTTATCTTTTTTTTTTTTTTTTTATGTATTTTCCTTTCAAATAAATGTGATTTTTGTCTATATTTTGTTATCTAATGCAATGCCATTCATACATTTTTAAAGGTGACTTCAAGCAAAATTGAAAATTCATTATCATTTACTTTTTTGGTCCAAACAATGGTTACATTTACTTCAAATGAACTAATGAACTAAAAGCTAACACGTTTTTACAAATATCTTCTTTTCATGATGGACTTTTCACTTTATGTTAATTGTCCATTTCAGGCGTTAATATAGTGCATGCCAGTTTAAGCTTCCCTGTCTTGGGAAACGCATCAGTAGCTTTTTATTTTTGATTATTTATTTTTTTTATATACATCTTTTGGGGAATAGAGTAACAAAAGTAAATCACTAGCTAGATAGTGAAACAGTAGTGCTTTGTAGGAGAGCTTCTCATTTATCAGTGCCGGACACACATTTATTGATTCATCCCAAGCTTTGGCAGATTGATGCCACATAGTGAATGTGAAGATACTGGCTTAAGCTATATTGACTATGAAATAAGCCAACACACTGAAGCGACCCCACATAATTTATTTGCCAGGAAAAAAATGTCTCTGACATCCAAATTGTCAGATTTACTGAGGGGTGCAATGATAATATTTCTTATTTGTTACTGAAACGGCTGATTTATTTATTTTTATCAGGAGTAATAAGGATTGGAAAATATTATATTTTTAACCACTTTTATATACTAACAGTTGAATATAAAACACAATACAAATCTTTAAGTACAGCTCACCTAAGAACCCTATACAGTGTGAAATGATTATGCAATTGTTCTTTGCTAAACATACAGTGCAAACAAACACTGAAGAGTGTATGCTAAGGATTAGATGCAACAGTTTCTTGAGTTATGCCACTTGTCAGCCTGGGAACTTGTCCGTATTGTATTGATTGAAATGAGCGCAGGTTTAAGTACTGACTGCTCTCAGCCAATCGAAAGGGATCCCGTTAAACGCTCGTGTTCACGCGTCTCCTCTAATGGACCTGTTAAAGAGCTCAAGCACACCTTCATCCACTGACATCTGACCAAAGCGCCTCAGATTCGACCAGAAGCTGCATCCACTTTATGCGCCTCCTTAGTAAGAGAATACAGCAATACGAAATACTACTGGAAAATGCTTGAGTATCAGGAGTCCGGAGTGAAAACAGCGTCGGGTCATCGGATTTCCTTTTCGATTATTGACATATTGGATCCTAAAAAGTTCACAAGTAAGAAAACACACGCTGTGTCGGAGAAGGAACGGACGTCATGTTCAGAAAACACAGAATTTGGAAGTTTGGAGGAACTGCACAACGGAAAAGAAAGTCCTGGGCACGAAGAATCGATTTCCATCTGCAAAAATATAGGTGAGGAATTATTTGGTGACTTTCAGAAGGGTCAACTTTTGTCTGTATTTTTTTACTACATACATTAGAGGTTTGTCTTGAATTTTAAACAAAACACACATGTATGTCTGATGTGTAACTGTAATGACGTGACAAATAATGCTACTCGCGTATAATAAATTCGCGATCAGCGATCGAGAAGTTGTTACTATGGTTACCATCTGACTGTCGCGACTTCGTGAGTATAGATTTAGCGCACGTTGCTAACTTGTAATCCAACTTTTGTGGTTACTGAAACGTATTAAAAATGAATGCATATTTTTGAGACCTTCACATCCTTTGTCTTTAGGGTTACGCCTTTTAGTGATGTCATATACTCTATAATTCTAAACAAAAAACACTACATTTTTATTTTGTAAAAGATTAGTTTTTTTTTATTTTTTATTTTGCCTAGATGTGTTTGTATGCATTTCACATATTTAGTAAAATAATATGGTTAGACATAAGATGTATCACTGTGTATCTCCTCCAAACAGATCTTTTGTGTCATATTGTGTCATTAGATGGTAGAATTTGACCTTCCCCTCATTTTCAAGACTGCGTTTTCTTTAAGCAGCCGCAGCTGAGTAAGTGATTGCCATTGGGACAGTCAGGGCAGATAATTGTTTAAATCGTCCCATTGAGGATGCCTGCGCTCACTTTGATCGATATCCCATTACTGGATGCTGCATATCTCCCTCCAGCAGCTTGCGGCTCCAAACTTCAAACCCCTGCCATGTCTGATCCCAAATATCGTTCGATTAAAACTTCCCTTTAAATAGATGACATTTATCGATCAGCCGACAAATATGAAACTCCATTAGCGCGTCATGGCTGGATGGCAGAGCTGGATTTAACTAGGGTTTCTTTCCGCAACATGACATTTGAGGCGATTTGTGATTTTGAAATTGTTGAGGGATTACGGCCCATTCCGCGTCAGTCTTTTCTTGAAATCCACACACAGTAACAACCTCCCCCTATTCCTGTACAGGAGTAGCCTACAGAGCTCCTCACGTTCATTCGTTTAATTGTCAGCACATTTATAGTTGCCAGTTACTTTTCTCTTTAGCTGATCACTGGATGAGATTTATTCTATTATCAAAATTATGTTGTCTCATTGCAGGGCCTAATATAAATTACTTGTGTTTCTATTATAATATTTTATTATCTGATAACTTTGTAATTCTGATAATAGGCTAATGCGTTACTTATGCATTACAAGTATTATTCTTCTGTTTTAACAGTATACCCCAGGCGTTGTAGAGCACCTCAGATTTAGGCCAATTGTACTCTAATAATTAATCCCAATTAAAGCAACAATCAGAACATCCTAGCAATGCCTAACAATGGTCCCGAATACGCTAGCAACACCTTACATTTAAGGCCACCTTATTCTTTAACGTGGAAGTAAGCATATGGGTGAGACTTCTGGTTTGTTAGCTGCTATAGGGAATAAACAAGAGGAATAACAATGTACAGTAAATGCTAAACCAGTTTGCATTACAAACCAGTGTGTTCATAATGAAGCTAATAGGCTACCTTAAAATAATATGGTAAGAAACACCAATCTGCAATATCAAGAAGCAAAACAGTTTTGTACAGCTAAAAATAGCTGGGCGCAGATAACCGGAAACCAGACCCATAAAATTTGCAAATGGCCACGCCTACTCATACAGGAACAAAAAGATGGATATCCTTACAATTTCAAGCCTTTAGAGCAAATGTAAACTTTCAGATAAGGCAAGCCACAAGGTGTTCGATATAGATAGATAGATAGATTCTTGTATTCTTCGTTTGTATCCTCAGAAAAAGCCTAGAAAAAAATTCTGTCTGAAAAAAACTTGACATATCGATATATTTTTATTGACAGGTGATCGATCAACTGATGACCATCAAAGTTGCGTCAGACTCCATCCTCCTGATCCAGATGTTGACTTGGACTCATCAGCCTCGCTCAGAAATTTAACATCGGGCTTTTCGCCTTGTGAAGAACCGGATGAGGCAGGTGAAGAGAGAGTCGCCGCAGCGCCGGATGACCTGTCGCGCCAGCGGCGGCGACGCTCAGATCACAGCTGTGCGAAGCCGCGGCGCGCCAGAACCGCGTTCACGTACGAACAGCTGGTGGCTCTGGAGAACAAATTCCGCGCTACGCGATATTTATCCGTATGCGAGCGACTAAATCTCGCGCTGTCTCTGAGCCTGACCGAAACCCAAGTCAAGATTTGGTTCCAGAACCGAAGAACCAAATGGAAAAAGCAGAACCCTGGTGCCGAGAGCTCCTTGCAACCCGGCACAAACATCAGCCCGACCTGTGGGTCCACATCTGCTATTCACCCTACATTCGGCACCGGGAACGTCATCTTTCATTCCGGCCCGGTGCACCTGGCATCTTCCGGTGGGCTTTTGCATCCGTTTTTGCCCGATGGTTTTCTCCAGCCAGCATTCTTCCCCCCACACTTATGAAATCTGGAAGAAGAAATTACCATAGACTACGTGTAAATGTGAATTTATAAAGTGGATTACTTGTTCAGTGATTCTCAGCGGGGTGCGATTAGTCTTGGCTTGATGTAATAATAATTAATTAGGCCTAAAATTAATTTATATGTAACTGTTTTCACTGATAGCTATGAGCAGAAATATAGTTAAGATGGATCCAACCCTGGGCCTCAAGGATGATAAATCTGACAGATCTGCTCACCCAAACGCAACTGTAAGAATAGATCATCTGAGAATCTAACCCGTCGTGGCAACCACTGTAAAGCTGATTGTATATATGTATCTTTCTTTTGTATATATTGTTCCTGTCAACAGTTTGATACATTACTTTGGGTTAAATAGCATATATCCTTTAAATAACTTGAAATTAAAGACACTGATGTTCATTACAATATGTACAAACATGTTAATGAGGTCATCAATAAAATCAGACTGAAGGTCATTTCTTTTTTTGTATCAGTCAGACAGACAAAGGGCAACAGTGTGCCGATCTCTCCAAATCTCTGTAATAGTAGATTATTTATTTGTGATCCTGGACCACAAAACCAGTCTTAAGTAGCATGGGTATATTTGTAGCAATAGTCGAAAATACGTTGTATGGGTCAAAATTATCGATATTTTTTATGCCAAAAATCATCAGGATTTTAAGTAAAGATATTTTGTAAATTTCCTACTGTAAATATATCACAACTTAATTTTTGATTAGCAATATGGATTGCTTCATTTGGACAACTTTAAAGGTGATATTCTCAATATTTCTAATTTTATTTATTTTTTGCACCCTCAGATTCTAGATTTTCAAATAGTTGTATCTCGGCCAAATATTGCTCTATCCTAACAAACCATACATCGATGAAAATCTTATTTATTTAACTTTCAAATGATCTATAAATCTTAATAATAATAAAGACCCTTATGACTGGTTTTGTGGTCCAGGGTCACATTTTGTCTACACTAATACATCACAAGTCTATTCTCTTCATAAACACTAGATGGCGTTACATGAAAACTTGTAGAAGAGTTGGAAACTTCATATAATGGTGACACTAAAATGTTATAAAATATAACAAATAATATTTTATTTATATATTTATTTATATAATATTTTAGTTTACTAATGTATGCAAACAAAATACACTTAAATTGTTCAGAATAGCAAATTAATATCAGCTACTACTATTGCTGCAGAATTTAGTTTGTGTTTGTGCTGAAATTGAATAGAGTGTGTTTATTGTGCAGTTTGCAGATTTTCTGTCTAGATCAATGGAGCAGCAGGAATAACAGCTTTAAAGAGTCTGAGATCAAGAGGGCCTGGGAAATATTGATCTGAATGGCACTGCAGGCAACTAGTACATTACTGAAGCAGAGCTATAACACAATATCACCACTAGGGGACAGTGCGCACTCAGATGTCATTAGATTGATTTAAAATGAATTGGTCTCAGAATATCACTTTAGATTCTGTTTTCGCATCACAAAGGATCTGACACTAGCTAAAAGGAAATATTTACTTCTATATCTGAGAGATTCAAATGAAATACCTTTAATTTAGATAAAATTATTGGAGGGTTAGTAATAAGTAGTAAGTCTGCACAAAACTAATCTTAATGTTTTTTGTAACCCTTGAGTTCAACCTTTAAATCATCTGTTTTTTCAGCAGAGATGATCAGACATTCTCTCATCTATTGGAACTGATTCTGGCACACACTACAACTTGTTTTCCAAGTTCATGTTTTTCTTTCTTTTTCTTTTTTTTTTTTTTTTGGTAACTGAGATATCATGTGGGTTGTGTGTGTGTGTTTGTGTAGGAGTGAAGTAGGAGTTGAGTTCCAGCCCTTATGGCCTGTGTGTTTCTCTGGCTGAGTGGCATTCTGTATTGTCCTGGCTCTCGTTTCATCAGCCTGTTCTCCAATCTGGAACCCTGTCGATCCTCACCACCTTCTGCAGATTTCATGTGGTAGTCCATCACTTCAGTTCTTTTACATTCTTTTGCAATTAGTTGGTGCATAGCTTCAAGGTGTTTTCAAACAGTGTTTGTCAAAACATTGTGGACAGTGTTGATTTGTTGGAATTGGTTTACTTTTGAAGTTGAGACAAAATTGTGTCAAAGTTTTGAGGTTCTCATAAAAGTGCAAATACAAGTGTTAATATATATAAATATTATTTCTATAGTCAGAATATTTCAGAATATTATACTGGTCACTAGCTGTTCTATAAACTTTATCAGTCAGCTCCCTTTGGTAAACCATTACACAACAAAAATATCTATTTATGGCTATTTAAACTAGCCAAAATAAAGAACTAACTAATAATATTAATGAATATTATATTATTATAGTCAAAACTAAATTGTTTTATCAGTTTTTGTTTTTAACCAAGTAAGTATCTGTGTGTGTATCATTAAATACACACACACACACACACACACACACACACACACGTTGTTTCCATGTTTTATGGGGACATTCCATAGGTGTAATGGTTTTTATACTGTACAAACTATATTTTCTATCATCCTACACCTACCCTACATCTAAACCTAGCCCTCACAGGAGACTGTGCATACTTTTACTTTCTCAAAAAAACTAATTCTGTATTATTTATAAGCCTGTTTCCTCATGGGGACCTCACAAATGTCCCCACAAGGTCAAAATTTACTAGTTTTACTATCCTTGTGGGGACATTCGGTCCCCATAATGTGATAAATACCACACACACACAGCTATTTAAACTATCCAAAATAAAAAAAAGTACATTCTTGCTAAATAAATGGTTCCATTAAGAACCTTTAACATCCATGAAATCTTTCAAATGCAGAAAAGGTTATTTTATTGTCTAAAAAGGTTCTTACATATATATATATATATATATATATATTACATTTTCTTAAAATGGCTATTTCCAAAATTGGTTCGTCTATGGCATCACTGCAAAAACACCCTTTTGGAACCTTTATTTTTAAGAGTGCATGATACAAAAAAAAAGTGTGTGTCGTGTTATTTGCAAGTCAATCCAATCACTCACATCCACATTCTTTTAGCGTGATCCAAATGATCTCCGCTGAGATGAATGAAGATGCAAATGGATTTCTCTCTCCAGGTATATTAATTGCATGCTAAAATTAAAGGGGAAAGTGTTCAACACTGTTTGAAAAGTCATTATTTGTTAATTTCGGTTTAGTTAAGGTAGTAGTGTGGAAATTACAAACTTCACTTTTAATAGTCTATTCTTTTGCTCGAGTGCGTGTGTGAGACGGAGAGCATACAGAGAATACTGTGAGTGGGAGATTTACAGTGTGCTGCTCTATTTTGAGGCAGCTGGGAAAACAGTGAAGTGTTTTGGTCAAGGAATGGCTCATGAGTGTATGCCAAGGGCTTCTCCAGTCACCCTGTTCCTCTCCCATTGTTTCATGGAATGCTGGGATACATGTGGCCTAATGTGGGGCAGTTCAGTCATGCACAAAGCTGAAGCAATGCCTTCTGATAGCTATTTCCCTAAAATGTGATTTGTGAGTGTGCAGTACATTCCATTTGTAGACATCTTTAAACACATGGAGGACCACTTCACATAGAGGCTCTTACACAAACATGTACAGATCCAGATGAGACGCAGACTCTCAGGAGGAGTTTTGTGCTTTTTGTTTTGTCTGAAGAGATCTTTGTACATTAAATCATGCTTTTATTTTAGTCTTCTGTCCTAGGGCAATGTTTACCCTCGTGTCTGACTTGCACATCTAGTGTTCTTGTTTGTGTGAGCTCTCGTTGCGAACGACTACACAGTCTGACGCAGTGGGGAACAGTAAGAGGACCATTAAACACAATATATGAAAGCCTCTCTCTATGTGTGTTGTCTTTTCTCATTTAAGCTTCTGTATTTCTTTCCATTCTGTTTCTACTCACCTCAACAATAACTCAAGCTGGGTGTTTTTCTCTTTCCGTTCTGTGAATTGTTGCTTTTCGGATTGTACGATGTGACCGCAGTGGCATCTTGGCATCTCTTCCAAGGCAGACTGTGCTACTTCAGCTGTCTTTTGTCAGAATGTGTGATTATTCATCTTAGTTAATACTGTTCTGAAATCTAAAAGCAATAGTTAAAATAAAATGTACTTACCCTCAGGCCATTTAAGGTGCCATTTTCGTCATAACAGATTGAAATAAATTTTGCATTACATCATTTGCTCACTAAATCATCTGCAGTGGGTGCCGTCGGAATGAGAGTCCAAACAACTGATAAAAGCATCACCATAATCCACAAGTAATCCACACGGCATGCATTGTGATGTTTTTATCAGCTGTTGGAACTCTCATTCTGACGGCACCCATTCATTGGACAAGTAATGCAAAATTTCTCTAAAAATGTTCAGATGAAAACTCATTTACATTTAAAAAATTTTTTTTGTTTACAAATGTTCATTTTGTGAGCAAAGTAGCTGATTATTAGACGCAGTCTGTGTCGCAGGATTCATCGTATAAATGCAATTATTCGCCGTCAATGAACATGTCACACTAAGGCTACTGATTTTGCCCCTGCGATGAAAGAAACTCTCTAGGATCCTTCACATTGATGAGGCCCCTTGTCTTGCTATCTCATGAATTGCCTTCCCTAAATTAACTTTGTATGAGATTAACTGATCTTGTGTGAGATATCTTTGTAGGAAATTATTCTTCCTCATGCGCTCCAAGGCGGCACTTGCTGTTGTGTGCTGATGCTTCTCTGAACGAACCCTGATTGAAATTCTCTGACTGTTGGGAATCACACTGAGAGCTAGATCGCTTGATTGTGCCCGTGTCTTGTTACGAAACACGACACTGCTTGATGTGGCAGCTTGAGAGAGAACAGAATGCATAAGTACTGAATGTATTTAAATACAGGCGTGTATGATGTTCACCTCTTTTTAGCAATTAATATTCAATCTTGCAGAATAAACAGGAGAAAGGTGCATTCAATTAAACCAAGTCAAAGAGTTTACAAGTCTGAGATTTTTATGCCTGTTTTAGAGGAGTTCACTTTCAGAACGAAAATTTCCTGATAATTACTCAGTTCTATGTCATCCAAGATATTTATGTCTTTCTTTATTCAGTCAAAAAGAAATTAATGTTTTTGAGGGAAAACATTCCAGGATTTTTCTTCATATAGTGGACTTCAATGGTGGCCAATGAGTTGAAGGTTCAAATTGCAGTCTCAGTGCAGCTTCAAAGGGCTCTACATGATCCTAGCTGAGGAATACGGACCTTATCTAGCGAAATATTCTGTCATATTTTAAGAAAAATACAAACTTTTTAAACACAAATGCTCGTCTTGTACTAGCTCGATCTCATGCATTACGTAGGCAGAAGTACCAACCTAGTGTTTACAAAGCAAATGTGCAAAGAAATTCAAGTTCCCTTTACAAAAAAGGGAAAGCAACAATGTTGGATGAATGTTGGAGGAGAAAATAAGAAGACTTTTCTTACTCTACCTCTTTGAACCAGAGTACACAGACGAAAAAACTTACTGTACATGCCTTTTTCAATGTGATTATGCAATGTGTAGAGACATACATACACAGCGTAAAGCTAGTGCAAGATGAGCATTTGTGGTTATAACGTATGAAATATAACATTTTTTTTCTTGGCTGGGATCGTGTAGAGCCTTTTTAAAGCTGCACTAAAACTGCCGTTTAGACCTTTAATCCGGACATCATTGAAGTCCATAATATGGAGAAAATTCCTGGAATGTTTTCCTCAAAAACCTTTAATCTCTTTGTGACTGAAAAAAAACCTGACATAAACATCTTGGATGACATGGGGGTGAATAAATTATCAGGAAATTTTCATTCTGGAAGTGAACATCTCCTTTAATAGCAATGAGGTGAATATTGTTGATTCTAGTCATTTAGAAGAGTAATAGCAGTTTTTTTTAGTTGACTTCAGCAAGTTGCAGTTTGAGGCATCTTTCATGTCTATAACACACACACACACACACAAAAAAACTGAAAAAAGCTGGTGCAGGATCTACTTTCAAACAATTTTCACACAGAAATTGCTAGTAAATTTCACAAATAATTACAGAGAAACAGTACGTTGCTGCAAATAAATAGTATTTTCTTTTGAAATGGTCCAATAGTATTTACGACTTCAAAAAATCTGTTTTAGTGCCACAAATGACTGGGTTTCAGGGTTTCAGTAACACTGTGTTCCTTACTAAGGCAGATTGTAAGAAGGAAAGGTTTATGGAAATGGTTTAATCTGTGTTTATTTGATTGATAGAGCGGTCTCTCAGGCAACACGTTTCATTATCTACAGAATTATACTGAGAATGACATGTTTTCCTCAACCTCATTGTGTATTACACTCTAGAGAACCACAAAAGGCCTTATTACATTGTTCTTAATGTTGTATGTTTAAGTTTAACATTCAGATTTTTATTATTATTAGTGGCTGTAGTCCTTCTGCCCTTAATGCTATCGGATTTATTGGATGTTATTGCAAAGTTCTGCCAGCAGGGCCTCCATTGAGTGATTTGTTTGGATTTGTTTAAGTGCTGTGTCCTGCAGTGTGGCAGGCTACACTTTACCCAGCACTATTTTATATTCTAATTCTGTTAATCATGATTGAGCATGTAGTTCTTGACCTCATATTACATAAGGTCTTTAAATGTGACCCTGGACCACAAAATAATGGTAATTTGCTGAATAAATAAGCTTTCCATTGATGTATGGTTTATTAGGATAGGACAATATTTGGCCAAGATACAACTGTTTTAAATAAATACAAATATTGAGAAAGTCACCTTTAAAGTTGTCCAAATTAAGTTCTTAGCAATGCATATTACTAAACATAAGTTAAGTTTTTATATATTTACTGTCGGAAATTTACTAAATATCTTCATGGAACAGAATCTTCACTTAATATCCTAATGATTTTTGGCATACAAGAAAAATGTAAAATTTTGACCCATGTAATGTATTGTTGCTATTCCTACAAATATTCCCGTGCTACTTACGGCTGGTTTTGTGGTCCAGGGTCACAAATAGACTGCAACAGTTAAAAGTTAGCATTTTATTGTTATTTTGAGGATTGCTTTTCTCCCCAGTTTCTCTATAATTTCTGTTCTGTTTGTTTTCTCTTTATTTTTCTCAGCATGTTCAACAGGTGTTAACCGTCTGGAATGTGTGACCGGAAGCGGCGGTACATCTTGAGGCTCTGCTAGATCAAACTCAGCAGTGGTCAGAGGTCAGAGGGCCCTTCTGAGCACTAAAACACCTGAGGCACAGCTCTTCTGTCAGAAACATGGACCAGAGTGTGTTTACTCAGGGTGAGCACTGCAGTGAACAACAGAGCAGACTGACATGACACAACAGAGCTATACTGAGCTTGATAGGACTACTGGAAATAGGATTGTTGCATTTAGGGATTTTATGAAGAGAGTCTAGACCATATAGACTTGAGTTTCAGAAGTGATGTTGTTTGTGAGTTAGAGTTTACGGCTTGCAGTGTTGGGGGTAACGCATTACAAGTAACGTAATTAGATTAACTAGTAAAGTAACACATTACTGTTTCATTTACAAGAAAATATCTGAGTTGCTTTTTCAAAAGTAACTTTGCTGCTGACCTTTGTTGATCCAATTCAACCATACTAAGCAAAGCTTACTTTAGATTAACATTTGTGCTTCATTTTTCTCATTGCTGAAGAGTGTTAAACTTCCTTCTCCTACAGTTCTACTGTACAGATGTAAATTTACTTTCAGCCTTTTTAATTTAATTTCACTTTTTGGTGTAAAAGGGCTTTTACATTTGCTAAAAATCGAACTTTTTATATAAAAAACAAACAAACAAGCAAGCACTGCCCAGATTTAAAAAGTACCGCAAAAGTAGCACAAAAGTAATATAACACATTCCTTTCCATAAAAAGTAACTAAATAATGTAATTAGTTACTTTTTTAGGGAGTAACGCAATATTGTAATGCATTACTTTTATAAGTAGCTTTCCTCAACACTGAGGGCTTGTTTTAACAGGGTCTGTCATTCAGTGATTTATGAAAGCCCCTATAGCAGTCTACATCTATCTTTAGGGGGAGCTGGACATTTACGAGGACAATTTTGTTTGAGGGAATCAGTATTTTGGTGGGACAACTGACCGCAGCTGACCTACTGCTCACACACTGACTCTCCGTAATGCCACAGTGTCATGCCTGACATACCTGCCTGAGGTCTACACACACACACACACACACACACACACACACATATTTGCTAAGCTGTTTAAATGAATACATACCACTGACTGCAAATGTTTTTATATGTGACCCTAAACCACAAAACCAGCCTTAAGTAGCATAGGTATATTTGTAGCAATAGCCAAAAATACATTGTATGGGTCAAAATTATAGATTTTTCTGTTCCGTGAAGATATTTTAAAAATTTTCCTACCATAAATATATCAAAACTTAATTTTTGAGTAGGAATATGCATTGCTTAGAAATTCATTTGGACAACTTTATATATTTCAATAGTTAGATTTTTTTTTTTTTTGCACCCTTAGATTCCAGGGTGCAAATATACAGTTGAAGTCAAAAGTTGCAGAATCTGCAAAATGTTAATTATTTTACCAAAATAAGAGGGATCATACAAAAGGCATGTTAGTTTTTTTATTTATTTAGTGTCGACCTAAATAAGATATTTCACATAAAAGCTGTTTACATATAGTCCACAAGAAAAAATAATGGTTGAATTTATCAAAATTATTATACTTGATTCTTAATACTGTGTTGTTACCTGAATGATCCACAGCTGTTTTTTGTTTTTGTTTTGTTTAGTGATAGTTGTTAATGAGTCCCTTGTTTGTCCTGAACAGTTAAATTGCCTGCTGTTTTCTTCAAATTCTTCAAATTTCTACAAATTCTTAGTTTTTTAGCATTTTTGTTTATTTGAACCCTTTCCAAGAATGACTGTATTATTTTTGAGTTCATCTTTTCACACTGAGGACAACTGAGGGACTCATATGTGACTATCAAGGTTCAAACACTCACTGATGCTTCAGAAGGAAACGCAATGCTTTAAGAGCCAGGGGTGTAAACTTTTGAACAGAATGAAGATTTTTCGTATTTTGCCTAAATATCATATTTTTTTCCATGTAGTACTGCCCTTCAGAAACTACAGAAGATAATTATATGTTTCCCAGAATACAAAATTATTTAAATTTACCCTGATCTTCAAATTCAAAAAGTAAAAAAAAAAAAAAAGAGCTCTCAATGTGTTTTTTTCATGTATCCTTCTGAAGCATCAGTGAGCATTTTTTCGACCTTAATAGTTGCATATGAGTCCCTCAGTTGTCCGAAAAGTAAAAAAATGGATCTCAAAATCATACAGTCATTGTTGGAAAGGATTCAAATACACAAAAATGCTGGAAAGCCAAATAATTTGTAGGACCTGAAGGATTTTTCTGAATATCCAGTAATCGGAACAGTCACAACCGAAACATTTGGTGAATGAAGATATCATCGTTTCAGTAGTGACCATAATCCTTTATTTGGGTGAAATAAACAGTACAGTTATGCAATTTTTTTTGTATTTTAGTATGTTGTAGTAGTGTTTTAGTATGTGGGTTAAAATTCTGTAATGTGATGTGGCCGCTACCAAAACATTACTGTCAAAATATGTGCTGTCAGCACCGAGACATGGGATGTTTTGTCAAAAATGGAGTATACTTAATTATCAACTAAGATGTTATGATAGTCATTGGTTCAATGTATGTTCAAAGAAAGATGTAAAAATCTTTATAGATCAATATAACCCTTCTTATTAAATTCTATATTACTGTGTTTCAGTAGTGATACATTTGGGGAGAGGACAAATATTCCAAACTTAATAAAATATTCTCTGACTTCAAACCAATTTTGCAGAATGGCCCACATGTACGTGTGTGTGTGTGCTCTTACCCCACCCTTAAAATATCAAATTATTTTTAGTGTGTTTATAATAATGCATTTTATTTAGCATGTGTTTTTCTCATACCCTAAATATACATATTACTGATGTAAGCATCTCCAGAAAGACACGCTGGTACAGGTTGAGTCCAGCTGAAATACACCCAAGAGCCCAATCAGTTCAAGCGCTCACACTGTGGAGGGACATTGTTCAGAACATGAACGCTTAAGAAAATAACATCTGACTCCTAAACTTGAACTTGCTCCTCTAGGAATATATGATTCGAAAAATCTGCTTTGGACCGGTTTGCCCTGATCCCATCTGAACAGGTTTATTTTTAACCTCAGCCTTTATGTTGATTTACTGCAGATGATAGTACCACAAAAAAAAATGGAGAATCAGCAAATGTTATTTTCCCTCGCAAAACAAAATTGTTTCAGTTCTTTCGTTGTACAGTATCTTTATTATACCAGAGAGACTAGGAAAATCTCAACCCATTTTAATACAGAAGAATTAAAGGAATAGTTCACCCAAAAATTAAAATTTGCTGAAAACTTTCCTCAATACCTAGATGAGTTTGGAGAGAAATATGTACAGATCAAGCACTGTTTACTTATTCACCTGAGGAAGTGTTGTTATGGATTATGAACTGGTATTCTGGCGAAAAGTGATGGTTTAAAGTTAAAATGAATTAATGTTGGATTTGTTTCCTGCAAACACACAGCTTTTAACTTCACAAGAGTTGTGTGAATTACTTGTGGAGTTTTGTGATGTTTTTATCAGCCGTTTGGACTCTTATTCTGATGGCACCCAATCACTGCAGAGGATACATTGGTGAGCAAATGATGTAATGCTAAATTTCTCATCTACATGTTGGATAGCCTAAGGTTTTCAGCAGATTTTAATTTTTAAGTGAACTGCTCCTTTAATATAAGCACTTTACCAACAATACAAGCTATACATTTTGAATTTTAACCCTTGTGGATGCATTAAAAAGTGCTTCCTTTAGTCTACACAAAAAGGAATAGAGTTTGTGACAAAACAGGCCTTATCCATTCCAGTGCCTGTGCAGGATGTCCTCAGTAAGGATTAAGCCTTCATTAACTTCCACACATTTTCCACCCCTGAAAAATACACAGCAATGTTCTCTGACAGCCTTTCCCAACTCTGTCTGCTAACTAGACATCTGCCTGCTGACCTTTCTCCAACTATTTCTTTCCCACTTGAGTGACAGACAAGCACGTACAAACACACACACACACACACACACACACACACACACGCACGCACCCTAAACACCGGAGCGCCCACTCACAGGAAGGGGCAGCGATGTAGACAGAGATTCTTTTTCCACTGCAGCTACAATTAGATCAGGTTATCTGAGGAAGGATTGTGACTGTAGTCTATGCCGCTCTGTCGCTGAAGTAGGGGGATCTGTTTGCTGTCTTTAGGTTCCTGCCAGGAAGAGGGTCCCACTGCGGAGTCATAGAGCACAGCCGCACCATGTAAGGTCTGTAATGCTCCACTCACACACGTATAAACACACACCATCACTCTACACCACATACATCATAACCTGGCCTTTGAGTGCAAATAAAATTCTATCTATCTATCTATCTATCTATCTATCTATTGTTCTGTCATCTATATATCATTCTATCATTCTGTCATCTATATATCGTTCTGTCATCTATCTATCTATCTATCTATCGTTCTATCTATCGTTCTGTCATCTATATATCGTTCTATCATTCTATTGTTCTATCGTTCTGTCAATTATCTATCATTCTGTCATCTATCTATCTATCATCTATCTATCGTTCTATTTATCATTCTGTCAACTATCTATCTATATCTGTCATCTATATACCGTTCTATCATTCTATCTTTCTATTTAACATTGTCAACTATCTATCATTGTCATCTATCTATCTATTGTTCTGTCATATATCTATCGTTCTATCTATCGTTCTGCCATCTATATATCGTTCTATCTATTGTTTTGTCATCTATCTATCTATCTATCTATCTATCTATCTATCTATCTATCTATCTATCTATCTATCTATCTATCTATCTATCGTTCTATCTATAGTTCTATCTATCGTTCTATCATTCTATCTTTCTATTTAACATTCTGTCAACTATCTATCATTGTCATCTATCTATCTATCGTTCTGCCATCTATATATCGTTCTATCTATTATTTTGTCATCTATCTATCTATCGATCATTCTATCTTTTTTCTAGTGTCTATCGTTCTGTCATCTATCTGTCTATCGTTCTATCTATCATTCTGTCAACTGTCTATCTGTCTGTCTGTCTGTCTTTCTTTCTAGGTCTCAAGTCATTCTCACTGCTGGTTTTAAAAGATCCAATAAAGCGACTCAGTGTAGTGAGAAGACATTTGGATTTAACTGGGCTTGACCTAAGATAAGAAATGAGCATCAGCATAGTCCGTCTGGCTACCATCAGAGAAGCTTTTTGTTGGACTCATGAGGAGCAGGTCAAGAAGGAAAGGCCATATTTAAGACAGGGAAAGGACTCCAAAGCTGAGACTCATAAATTCCACCAGATGTGGGCAGTCTGTGAGAGGAAATCTGACACAGCAGAAGATCTTTTGGCTTTGTCCAGAGTCGGCGTCAGACCACAACTAACAGGCGGGCACGCGGCTTTCAAGGAGGGGGCACACAATCAGCAACAATAATTTCCAAAACGAGGCATAAAAAAAGTGTGCAAGTGCACACACATACAACTGGTACAGTCAGCTTACTTCCCATGAAGTGAACAAGAAAAATAAAATCTTCCAGTCACAGTAGCCAGTTTTCACAAACACATCCACACGGGTCGTTCCAACATTAAATTTACGACAGCAAAAGCAAAACGCAGAATCAGCTTTTACTCTGTACTCAAGTCAGTCTCGATTAATGTACCAACTAGACACAAAAGCACGTTTTTTGCTACTGAACATGCATGCAGGGTACTGTTTTAATTTTACTTGATTAGGCTGATCGATCCCGAGATCAGCCACTGCCTGTAGATTTGAAAATTTTGCCTCCGCTCCATTAGCCCTAAGCTCCAACTCCGAGCCAACAGGTGTTTGCGTGATGTTAGATGGAGTAGGCGGTGCTGGCTGAGAAGTAGTACGTTCTAAAGAAGGCCTTGCAGAAGCAGAACCGATTAGCCATTTTCTTATGTTTTACGCGAATGTTGTGGGAAAAAAACACGTTGCTAGCTTCAGACTTTACTACACACACATCGATATACTAAATACGCAATGACGTATGAGACCCCGCAAGGCAACCAATCAGAGAAACGGGTCAAATAAAAAAAAAAAAAAAAAAAGACACAGATTAACTGTAGTTTCTCATTTTTATTACATTAAAAATCAAGGGGGGGGCACAAGAGCCTCTTTAGGGGGACACGGCCCGCGAGTGCCCCCCCTTAACGCCGGCCCTGGCTTTGTCCCTGCATGTTGACGACCATGACAGCACTGAGAGTAAATGATTGAGTCAGATACGAAGTCAACGATCTGATTGCTCACACTAAATACAGTGTACAAATTATTTCCCTAAAAGGCTAAAAAATAAGATTGGGGGAACAGCTTTGCACTAGAAGTTATCTAAACAGTAACTTGAAGTAATAAATTGAAGTCCATGAAATGGAAACATTACAGTTCTAAGAGAGAAAAGATAATTGTTGAATTGTCCATTGGATGGTGTCCAATCTCTCACTATTTCCCGCAAAGAATGAGGTCTAATAAGATGCCTCTACAAGACACCTGAGTAAGTGAAAATAATTCCCCTTTGAGAACGGCGTGTAAAAACACTCCTCTAAAAATATAACATGCCTAACCTGAGGGGAGACAACAGCGTGAGAAACAGAGAGAATAAGTGAGAAGCGCACACACACACATAGACAGAGAGAGATGAAAGCAGGAGTCAGTTCAGTTTATATCAACCTGAATCTCCTCATTTAGAGAATGCGAGCACAGGCCGTGTGAAGTGACAGTCGATAAAATATAAGCAGACAGAGAGACAGTAATTAGCGCGAGTTTGACTCTCACACAGGCTCTGAGCCGACTGCTACGTTGTGACATTTCTTAAGCCTTGTTTTGTAAGGATGCATCTGGAAGCTGCTCAAAAGGGCGTCCCCACCTCTAAGCTCAGAAAATTGACTCCTCCGTTTAGAAACTGAAATGTTTGCATAATAAATCAGCACAGGAAGCGTACAATATGGCTGTCTTAAACTATTACATTCTCTGGAGTGGTGCTTACTTGTCTTTTTTTATTCTGGAGGGTTTGCTAATCCATTGCCAAGGTGTTCTGTACATACAGGAATTGTTTGGTCTGTATGGAGAGATAACAGAAATCAATCCGCTTTTATAGCCTTGAGTCGTGCCTATAACCATAACAACTAATGGCAATAGTATATATAAAGACTTTAATGTCTTCAGGGATTTAATTTTTAGTCTAAGCTATTTTAGGCAACTCCTGCTGCTTTCATCCTCCCAAGTATTCATCCAAAAACTCTCCAGTTCAGTTTTTTTCTTTCATTAAACAGGAATTGTGTCTTGTTCACCACTGGAGTCTGCATAATACCCTTATTTAGTCCTTTTTCATAACATGAGAGACATTTATGGCTCTAATGTTAATGATTAACAGTATAGAATAACTCAACAGTATCTCATGCCATTTATATGTCAATAATGTGACAGGCAACTAATTGCCATCTGCAGTTCTGTTCACACAATTAAATTAAATTCTATTTTAACTAGAAATGTAATATTAATTTTACTATGGAAATATAGTATTAATTTTTACTATGAAAATGGACTGTTTCTACTATGTAACGTAAAGGCGGAAATATAAAATATAGAATTCATCTAAATGAACAGAACTGAACAGAAATACAGTTTAGCACTCCTTTCAGGACTACTGTGTGAACATGATATTCTGATACTGCAAGGACCTACTATAAATGCAAGTCTATGGCAATTTCTTTACACTTTTTTTTGGTCACTTGGATAACAAGAAACACATGTCTCCTCACTAAGCTGCCTGAATGGAGGTATTCTTCATATCTGTATAGCACATGCTGTATGTATCAGCAATAATAATAGTATTCAATGCTTTAACAATCACCACCAATAACACATGATCACTAAACCCTTGATCAAGTCTGCCGTATTGACCATATCTTCTTACTGACTTCCTGTGTCCCAGATTTCAGAGCATATAGCGGCAGAACTGATCAATGCCTGACAGAACGTCCTCTGGTCCTGGAGCTTAGAGACATCCGATTGGGTTTCACTGAGAGAGAGGGAGAGAGAGACTGTATAACAGGAATGGGATGAGTAATGTCTGCGCCAGCACCACCCACCAGCCCCACCCCACCCAGCCTGTAATCCAATCGCTCCCTCAGGTGCACAGCGGTCCTGCGCTAATCACTGTGTCATCATTCGCACAGCAGGAGAGCCAGAGAATGAGCTCCTATCATATCTCTGTGATCAAACAAAGACAGCAGATTTTGGACCCACCTTAACCGATAATGATAACATAAAACAATAAACATAAGTAACTAGTGATTCAATCAAAAGTGAGGTGATAAATTTTACTGTTTTCGTTTTAATCCCACTCTGATGTTCAGTCTAACAGGCTGCCCGATTAAACATTAGTCGACAAGAAGAGGCTTGGTCAACCAAAATTGTATTAGTCATTTAGTCGCAGAAAACAAAATTCAACAGGAAGTGTCGAAGTCACGCAGTCTGTGACTAACACGTTGTGATACAGTACATCGGGCAGGTCATCCAAATACTCACCTATCATTTATCGACCTAAAATTTGGCTTTTCATCTAAAAGTAGTAGTGTATGTAGTAGCAACTTTACATGGACGAGCAATCTAATGTTAACCTAGAACAATGTGCGCTATTCAAGTCTTCATGTGCGGAGTGTGGAAGCTGAATAGTAGCATGCTCACTGCATGACAGATGGAGGTACTTTTAAAATACTCCATCATTTTTGGATAAAAGTAATACACGTTTCGAATCTGTACAGACTCTACATTAATTTGAAGACGAAATGTTGCACTTTTGTAAAATAATGAAAACAGAATGTGCTTTCTGGCGTCTCAGTCTCTGTGAACTTGAGCGTGAAACTTCAAAACTCTGTGTATACTTGCCTAACAGACATGAAAAATATATCTATAGAAAGTGAAATGTCTACTTTCAAATGAACCAATTCAGATAATTTCAGATAAATTCAGAAAACAAATATTCTCAGATTAGGTAATCCATATAAAACATACAGGTGCATCCACTACTGCAAAGATGACGAGTGTCGCCGATTTCAAGACGAAAACAAAGAAAGCACTAGTTTTTATTATTAAAACGTTAATGCAGTCTTCTTGCTTTTTCCCCAACATCCCAGATGCTTTCAAAATTTTGATATCTGTGGCAAGCTTTTTTTGTGCGCTTGAGCGCTTATTAGTCTATGTAGGCAATTAAAGGCTCATTATTATGATTTATATGGTTTATTAATAAACTTGCAACTAATAGTCGACTAATATTTAAAATGAGCGACTACTAGTTGACCAGAAAAATCTTTAGTCGAGGGCAGCCCTAGTTTTTACCATGGGTAAATGATAAAACCCTTAACCATGGTAAAGCACTGTCAAAGATCCACTGAAGTGCTTTGAAACACACAGTTTTATTCTATGTGTTGACATAATTCCAACTGAAACAGGAAGCCATTTTTAAATAGCCAATAGTAAGGGTGTGACGAGATCTTGCGAGAACGTGTCCATACCTACTTGCAAAACATTTTGCAGTGTTGGTCACATTAGATCTGCACGATTAATCTCAAAAAGATTGCGATCTCCGTTAAAAAATCCATGTGATATTATTCCTAAATGACAACTATTCAGCGGTGTCTATTAGGACTGTTTCACATCGCACTGCTCACTCTCCACTGACGCTTAAGATGTGATAGATGTTAAGACATCCAAATCTGCATTCATGCTGCTTATGCTGCAGAAAGAGCCTTTTCAACCCCATAATGATCATTATTTGTGTGTTACAGACATTTGTGTAACAAAAGTACTGGTATAAATGTTTATGGTTTGGGTATAAATTCTTAAATTCTCTATTGTCTAAAACGAAAGTATCTTAACACTTGCACGTATTGTCAAGCTTATTCTCTTCCACCAGGAGGTCGCGACAACATTTAAAAAAGTATTTATAATTGAATCATTTATTCAGGAGATTCCAATAGTCCAATAGTCTTTATTAATTGAGACACTGATTTCAACTTTATCTTCATATCAAATTTTGATTTAATATATTTTTTAAAAGACTTAAAGCAATGAACCCTGTGTCAGAACCACTAGTAAATTATTAAGATTATAAGTCTTTTTTTCTCTTCAGGATTGAAACTTTGATTTACTTTAAATAAAAGATTAAATAAAAACTTTAAATAAAAGATTAATTTAATAAAGTACAAGTTCATATCAAAATGCACCTTTTTTTTTTTTTTTTTTTTTTTGCATTTTGTGTTTTTCAGTTTAATAAAATAATCATTTTCCCTACATATTTCATCATTGAGGATTTCTTTAAAAAATCTTGTTTCGTCTCGTTCTCGTGAACCCAGTCTCGTGTCTCGCCTCATCTGTGCTATTGTGTCTTTGGACCGGAGCAGCTGTGGCAGTTTGTGTGACTCATGAAACCACACTTTTTTCACCCCAATTAAAAGCATATTTACACAGTCTGAATTGTTCCCTGTCCCCTATATAGTGCACTATATAGGGGACACTATGTGCACTTTTGTGATCAGGTGACCGATTTAAGCCACAATTTTAGCATGTATTTATAGTATAGTGGGCTGGATCTTCGAATTCTAGACAGCATTTGATTGGACATGAAGTTTGATGAGAAGCTGAAGTGCAGGGTGATGGAAAAATCGTTGATCTATATTGGCAGAAGAGAGAGACTGTAATTTTTGAATGTTTATATCTTGTAAATGCGAATTTTGCCATTGTTTTGGAGCACACTAGCTTATAGATAACCTTAAGGCTAACATTTTCATACTAAAAGCCAAAAAACTTACATTTTGATTTTATAGGAACTTTAACATGCAGCTTTGAGTGGCTTGTTGTTTTATAGGTTGACTTTATATAGAATATTTCGTTAAAAGAATGCACATTGGTGTGGGTTCATCTGCATTTAAAATGGCTTGGCTCTGAATTTGTTTAGATGGGTACTGTGCTATATGGCTAGAGCTTCTTTTTTAGATTAAAATATGTTTTCTGTGCATTGGGTGCCTTTCAAAGAAAAACAATAGATTGTTAGTCACCCTTTTCTCTCTCTGTCCCTGTTTCTGAGTTACAGCCCCACTCTCTTGAATGTGAAGAGGGATGATGCTTTCATATCATGGCTGGATGGTTATGAATGCACAATAGTCTACTGTATGTCTCTCAGAGTGCTCATAGAAGGCAATCACGCAGCTGTTACCATAATGCCAAAAAGCTTCTTTCAATGCACAGGATAAACATAACATGAAAAGCTGTTATTTTGCTTTATAGATTGAATAATAATCAAAAATCTAAGCCTAAATATTACAGGATGTGATTCATGATTCAGGTTGCACGAAATTACGTCATCCATTTATCACATGACTGTGATGAAGCTCTACGTTGATTTTGGGACTGCCAGGGGGTGCACAGCAAAAATTGTTTTATCATTATTTGAGCGTGTGGAAAAAACGAATAAAAAATAACAAAATACAACTCATTATTACTTTATATTTCATATTTGATTGCAGGCTTAAAGCACCAAATACGTGCATCAGAAGTCTGCTTTTGAGTTGCCACTTCAGACTCGCGTCGCCTCTGGTGCATCTAAGCGAATCGGTTCTTTCGAACAGTTCGTTTGAGAGGACAGTTTCAATACAAAACGATTCTGCAGTTCTTTATTTCATCAGGTCGTACTGTGACGTTCCGGCGTCGCATAAAAAGCCACGTGTAGGCATGTTGTTTGATTTTGATGAAGAAAAAATATAGCATGGATTTTACTTTAATTTCTCCTGTCCTAGTTCATTTTGCTGCAGCAATGAATCACTTCTTTAAAAAGTTATTTTAAAAATATAAATACAATTTGTATCTAAATTTTAACAACACTAAAATTAATATCTTAGCTGAAAGGGGTTACACTTAAAATGCTATTTGTAAAAACAACTTTATTTTGTATGTATGTTGATGCGACTAACTAGCTTTTTATTCGGCATTAAAGAAGGCCTAACTTTTTTTCGCCCCGCCCTCTTTCAAATCATTGGTTTAATCCAAATCGGCTCACTCATCTGGGTCAAATCTGGACTGTTCGAAAAAAGACGGTTCTCGGCGCAGTGAGTCCGTATTCCCGGATAGATTCAATTCTGATTTAAATGTTCAACCGATTCATTGAAGAGATTAGATTCACTGAAATGAATCCGACTCTTTCAAAGAATGATTCGTTCACATATCGGACACTGGAAGTTGTCATATCAATCAGTGCGCGTCTAGATTCTGACGGCGCAGTTCACATTGTTTCCCACGATTGTGATTTCAGTGTAAGTACATTTATACCGCCTCTGTGCTTTAAAATGTCCGTGTAAACGCGCCGCATCGTGGTAAATGTAGAATATACAGTTTCCGATGTGGCGTTTCATCCCCCCACTTTAGCCCCCCCAAGCACAAAAGTGAAACTCCGCCTATTTTGAAGACCCCGTGTATGAGGAGACGGTCTGTGCCGGGTATGGTTTGTGTTTTTTGTACTGGAATGATTGGGACAGAAGTGACCGACAGCGGGACAGACGCCGACTCCCGTTTCCAACTGTAAACACGTGGATAGATCAGCTGTTTTACACTGGAGCTTCACAACCGGAGCTTGTCTGGGCGCCTGATACAGTTTGAGAGCGCGCCTGGTTGATTTCAAGGGGATTAAAGTTTTTTTTACTACCTCAGAATGAGCGACCTAGAGGAGGACTTTGCCAAGATTTTAATGCTGAAGGAGGAGAGGATACGAGATTTGGAAAGACGTTTGCTGGAGCGAGAAGAAGAAATTCACGAGCTGAAGAGAAAGCTGCACAAATGTCAGTCCGTTTTACCGTCCGCGCAGATCGGTCCTCGGACGCACCGCGCACAGGGAATATCAGCCGAACCACAAACGCACCAGGATTTATCAAACCAAAGCTTAAGGAGAGTTGCCAAATCTGACAGGTGAGATTTCCCAAGTGTTTAACGTATGCAACTGACGCTTGATGGTTCTTGACTTTTATGACTTTTAACAGTTTGACACTTCGTTGGCATTATTTGATTCGATTCCATCTGTAGATCATTAAATGTATTTGAGGTTGGGGATTCAGGACATGAATGAAGAAACACTCATGATGACAGAGCATCTTTGTGAAGCTTCAGAGAGAGAGGAGGAGGTGGGGGAGATGGAGTGTATCATTGATCTAAACCACCATCATCATCATCATCAGCTCCCAGAGGGCTCCGAGCACAGGAAGCTTCGTGCATTATCGGCTTTTAGGGTTTGAACGTGTAGCGCCCAAGAGCCTGTCTCAGGATATTTAATACGCCATTAGAAAGTGCTTTGTTTGACCATATGCTTCCCCTCCCATCAGCCCTATCTATCCGATTCTCTGAGCATCTTTGAATCTTACTGAACTTTCTAAGCTTCAGTGAGTGCTAAATAAGCATAAAAGTTTAGGACTTAGCTTAATTATTTTGAAAAATGCTTACAACCAATATATATATTATATTTACTATGTTATATATATATATATATATATCTTGAATGCATCTGTATTTACAGCTTAGTATTGCACACATTTGCATGATTTAAATGCCACCAGTCAACAGTCTATATGGAAATCCTTGCTTTCCAAGTTACAAATTGTGTTTGGGCTGAATCTCAAAAGACCCTGTGGAAAACATATCAGCATAACCTCGCATTTGATTTGCATACGGCAGTGCCCACAAGAGGGCAGAAGCTCTTTTGTTGTTGTTTTCCTCCCTCACTTAAGAGCCACACATCACTAATAACCAAAATAACTTTATAGTCTTCATAATTGCATTTTTCGGAATGCTCACCCTTGGCGCATAGTATGTGCAATTATGTATTTGCGAAGTTAGTATGAAGACAGATGTGTTGGTCTAATGACTTCTACCTTAATGATTTCATTATGGAAGAAGCAGAGGGATAAATGCTGTTTGTAGCTTAATGAGCACTGAGACCATATGCCGATAAACAAACTTTGCCTTATGATGCATCATCTGACTCTTGGTTCTTACACTAATGACAATAATTGCAATGAGAATCCTACTTTTAGCACCTTGTTAGTGATGGAGAAATGCTGTATTACAGTTTACAGTATAATTCCACTGACACTTTCTTTTTTTAATTTAGGCTTAACATGTATTTTGCTAGAAGAATTCCCAGTGAACGCTGGTGTTGTTTAATTAAGCATTAGTCAAGACCGCCTTCTCAAGATTTGTACTGCAATTATCGTTGAAAGTGAGATCTTGGTGTCATCTAAAAAAAGAGCCGGTGCACTTGTAAGGGTCCCAAAGAGACAAAATGGCGGAGTCTGTGGCAGAAAAGAGGAGCTACGCTAGTCATGTTACAACAGATCCTCTTTCCATCGATCCACAGAGGAAGAACCCTGCAGGAAGAGTTTATAGGGGTGAAATTTAAAGCCTGTTTTTCTGGGAGAGGTCCTTTCAAGGACAGTGACAGTGAGACAGAGATGGAAACAAGCAGCAGAGAGACAAAATCATCTTGCATTCCTCATTTGTTATTTTCAGCCATTGTTTAGACGAATTGTTCTTTGTGTGTTATTTTTGACTTCTATAACTATCCAAAGAATGGTGGACATCTGGGTGCTGTTGTGAACCTTTGGGATCTTTTCACAAGCCATTTCAGATACCAAAGATGAGTGTTTGTTTCACTCGTGCTGTCTTTGTGTCTGTTTAAGCTCTGTCCTCATCAGCTTTTCATTTATCAATCAGCTAAAGCTTGCAAAGAGAACACTGCAGGCCTATAGAAGGTTCATCCAGACCAGAATAGATGCCCATTGGTGCGCAGATATAGTCTGCTGTTTCTTTAGAGAGAATTATCACCTAATTTATATACAAGGTTTAGACAGAGCGTTCTTAAGCAGGGCTATGAAGTTTAACAACTCTGTTTATCCTGCTTGTCACTATTAACATCATTAGCCCTCACATTTCACTGTTCCTGTGTGTCTTACATAGTCTGACACCAGAGGGCGCCTTATATCCTTTTATAAACTTAAAAACACGATCAAGCATGATGCATCTCTATTAGCTCTCCACAGTAAGGATTAATCAAGCTATTTAAGCAATGTCAGTGAATAATAGAGATGACTAGGGCTAATTGTCCCATATTTTATTCCAGTGAATAAATATTTCTCAGGTAGGTTTAGTTTTAAAGGCAATATCTGTTTAAACGCATACCACATCGTGGCAATTGATCAATTCTTGTCATTAATTGCCATAAATAATATAGGCATTGCTGCCCAGAAATAAAATAAAGGTTTTATAAATGGTTTTCACAGTAATGCCACAGAAGAACAATTTTGGGTTTCTCAAAGAAGCCTTAGTAACCACATTAATGTAAAAAGCCTTTCTACCACCCACCTTATTCTTCAATATTGAAGTAAGCATATGTGTAAGACCTACGGTTCAATAGCCGCCATAGGGAGATAACGAGAAAAATAACAATGTGCAGTAAATGGTGAAACTGTTTGCACTACAAACCAGTGTTTATAATTAAGATAATACACTGAAATAATATGGTAAGAAAGACCAATTTGCAATATCAAGCAGCAAAACAAGTTGTTTTGAACAGCTAATAATAGCTGGATGTGGATGAGACCGGAAGCCAGACTCATAAAATTAGACGCATAAAATTTACAAATGGCAGTGCCCACTCCTATGGGAAAAATAAGGTGGATAAGAAACTTTTTGTTCAATAAAAAGGTTCTATGGATGTTAACGTTTTTACATGGAATGCCAATTAAAAAACATATATTTAAATGCCACAATATATTCACATAATTTGGGGCAAGTTGTCAAAAAGGAAACCTGCTATCAACCTATTCACCTTATTTTTCAACGTGGAAGTAAGCCTTTTTCTATTAATGTGCGAAACTTCTGATTCATATAGCTGCTGTAGGGAAATAGTGAGAAGAATAACAAAGTGCAGTAAGTGGTAAAACTGTTTGTGCAAGCCATTGTGTTCATAATCAAAATAATATGGTAAGACACACCAGTTTGCAATATCAAGCAGCAAAACAAGCTGTTTTGTACAGCTAAAAATAGCTGGAAGCCGAAAAGACCGGAGGCCTCAAACATAAAATATACAAATGTCTGTGTCCCTCTTACAGCTTTTTGTAAACTGAGGTTACAAAGTGTCTTCAAAAAGGTGTATGTGGCAGTGACACATTTTACATTATTCTTTGGCTGACAGAAATGGTAATTAATAAGTTAAATATCAACATGTGACAACTCACCTGGTCTTCTCCTCAGAAACGCCTTTCTGCCTTTATTATAGCTGACTTTTGCATTCATGTTTTCTAGTATGTTCGTTTGTTTAACCAACAGTTATCCACCTTATTCTTTAACGTGGAAGGTAAGACTTTCGGTTCATTATATGCTATAGGGAAATAGCTAGAAGTCCAGTAAACGGTACAACTGTTTGCACTAAAAGCCATTGTGCTCATAATTAAGATAATACATTAAAATAATATGGTAGGACACACCAGTTTGCAATAACAGGACGCAATTATACCAGAAGCCAAACCCATAAAATGTACAAATGGCCATGCCCACTCTTATGGGAAGAAAAAGAAATATGATTCTGAAATTTTAGTTTGGAATTTCTTTGACTTCCATGACCTCATATTTCCAGGCTTTAGGGATTATAATTTAATTCAATTTTGAACTGTAACATTGTAAAGCCACTGCTTGAACAATTAGAAACTTGAGATATTTATATAGTTCTGGGTTATTGTAAAGTGCTTGCCTCAGAAGTTGACCAGTTAGCAGCTGTGCACAGCTGAACATCCGTATACTGCCTGTCCAGGAATCCAGCGCTCTTCTGTGACGCGCGCGAGCGAGCGAGCGAGCGTTCAGTCTCAAGCTCCACTCATTCATCACGTCACTGCCCACGAGCGACGCGCGCTCACACGGATACGCTCCTGTCAGAGCTGTGAGGATTTCAGCGACTCTGGGATTGAGCGCTGCCTCTTTCCTTTTTCTTTTTTTACACGGATACACAGAGAGACTTTCCCCCCTACAGGTTCTTCTCGTTTTGTAGTTTTATATGTCATTTTAGAGTAGAATAGAAGCTGTTTATGTCCACAGTATTTCTTTCTTTTAAGTAAAGTTACTAAAAGTGCAGTTCTGGGAGGTTTCATTCGATTCGGAAAGGATGATGATGGGGACTTTACGCGACCTCCAGTACGCGCTGCAGGAGAAAATTGAAGAGCTGAGACAGAGAGACGCGCTCATTGACGAACTGGAGCTCGAACTGGACCAGAAAGACGAACTCATTCAGAAGCTGCAGAACGAACTGGATAAGTACCGCTCCGTGATCCGCCCGGCGACACAACAGGTCCAGAGCCGCACGGAGCTGCAGGAGCATCAGCGAACCAAACGACAGGCGATCAGCGCCGAACCAGCCAACGTCCAGCAGCTGAGTCACGTGACCCTGCCCAACGTCCCCAAGAGTGCCAAGTAGGTTAACTCGATAAAATATAACATTGAAATCATTAAATACGACTTAAAAGTAATGCTACATTTAGAGCATCAAAAAACACTAAATAGCACCTGAAGCTTAGTCAGTCTATTAAAATACGACTTAAACTAGAGTCACATACCACACGCTGCATTTAATGTGTAATTTAACGAATTTAATCTTAAATTTAGAGCTTAAAGGGTTATTTACCCAAAAGTGAATATTAGCCCATTATTTACTCAACCTCAAGCCATCTTAGGTGTATATGATTTTCTTCTTAGACAAATCCAATCGGAGTTATATAAAAAATTGTCCTGACTCTTTCAGGCTTTATCATGGGCAGGTGTTTCTCTTCAACAGGTCAAAATAAGTCCAATAAACTGCATCCATTTATAATAAAAAATGCCTCAAATGGCTCCGGGGGGTGAATAAAGGCCTCCTGTAGTGAACTGATGCTTTTTGTAAGAAAAATATCCACATTTAAAACGTAATAATCACTTTAATCTAGCTTTCGCTCTCTGAGCTCTGGGTGGATGACGTAAGAAGTCGGCGTTGCGTATGTGCCTCTCAGAAGTACCGAATACAGACGCGCAAGTGGAGAGATCAAAACAAAACAACGGTCATGAATTAGAAATACAAAATGAGGATTTGTAAAGAATTATGTTGGAGGATTTCGATATAAGCCAAGAGGAGACTGGTTTTTCTTTCAAAGTAAGGAAACTTTGCTTCCTTTGCTCCTGTAAACAAACATTGGTTTTCACGAGACTCACAGGCGCATGCGCATTGCCAAAGCCCTATGTCATCCAGCCGGAACGGCTTCTGTGTACAACAGTGACCTCAAGCTAGACTATTTTCAGGTTCTGCGTAATATCATTGTGCCTGCTGCACCCAGGGTACGGCAGCAGAGTTCCCTGATTATTACACCAGAATAAGAGTGTAGTTCCTATCCATATCAGCCTGGAAAATCGCAACTTTTCATTTTCTGCCGGTCTTAGTACACAATGTCACTACAGAAGAGTCAAGTTTTAAATAGGAAAAATATTGAAAATATTTGGTCATTTTTGAATGAGATGCTAATGGTCTAATCAGATTGAATGATTTATGCTAAACTATGCTAAAAGTGCTAACGGCAGACCCAGAGATCGGCTGAATGGATTAAAAAACGATAAAACTCATGTGTTTAACTCTAGGGGAGCTGGAAAATTTGCCTATTTTCAAAAAAAAAAAAAAAGTTTAAAGTGTTCCTTTAAAGTGATTCTTACGTTTTGAATATGGATATTTTTCTCACAAAAACGAATCGATTCGCTACTGGAGGCCTTTATTCACCCTCCGGAGCCGTGTGAGGCACTTTTTTTTTTATCATGGATGGACTTTATTGGGTTTTGACCTGAGAAACACCCACCTACTGCCATGATAAAGCTCAAAAGAGCCAGGACATTTTTTGTATATATAACTCCGATTGAATTCGTCTAAAAGAAGGAAGTCATATACACCTAGGATGGTTTGAGGATGATTAAATAATGGGCTAATATTCATTTTCGGGTGAATTAACCCTTTAAAGTCAACAAACATTATATAAAGCTCTATAATCACCTATTAAGTTGCCTACTAACAACAACCATCAGGAAAAAAACAACTGTCTTAGTATCTATAGCCGGTCATATGAATATGTATATATATTTCAACTCTAGAATCTGACAAGATCCATTCCCACAGAAACCAAGGTTAGCTTAAACCCTCTAACATGGCTGGATCCCTACAAGGAGACAAGAAGCTTCACCTCAGAAGACGCCTCATTATACCAAATATTTGCCTAGTGTGTCATACTGTGTATTTTGGACTCTGTATATTGATTTGACATACTGCTTTTTGCATAGATATTGTAGATAAGAATGCATACTGTATACTTTACTTAACTTAAATACCTCAAGCGTTTGACAAAAATTTTATGTCCCTTACCATGTCGTTATGCCATGTCCCGGCATGACAAGACAAAAACAATAAAACCCATTATAAATGTGGCATTTGTTGCATCCAGTGAGGACATAATTACTGATTATAAAGACTCATACTGTCTTTTTAACGCGTCGCGTAAACATAACATCATGTCTGCATTTGTGATCGTAGAAATGACAAATTTCGTTGCCAGTGGCAAATTGTTTAAATATGAAAATGTACTTAGAGGCTGTGTGTCAGAAGCGCCACACTGTCCTTGCAAAGTTGGAATTGCCCCACTTCATAGAAACAGCCTCTGTGCACAGCTGGCATTGTAGGCTTTTCTCCCAGGTTCAAGAAACAGTCCTTCGTAAAATGTGCTGCACACTCTTGAATATTTGCATTGTACTGTTCTGGAACAGTGTTGTAAATATAACTTGAGCAATGATTTCTAGTTGTGTACTCATTTGGAAGGCCAGTAGGGCTGAAACGATTAGTCGACATTATCAACAACGTCGACAATAAAAGATTGTCAACAAATATTTTTGTTGTCGAGTAGTCGTTTGATCTCCTATGACGTAATGTAAGAGCCTGCAATAATGCGGCGCTATAGGTCAAGACTGTAATTCAACCCTCCTGGATGCAATTCAAGAGGAGAAGACACACAGTACTTCAGAGCAAATGCAGCTGAATCTAAGCGCCATTTGGATGAATATGTAAATATATATTTTCCTCCCACTAATGAAATAAACTGACAGCAGCGTGAAAGCAGCAGTTAAAAATGCATCTGATTACAACAATGTGGATGTTTGCACGAGCTTACAGTTCAGTAACGTTAACTTACTCCAGTAATGTCCGGTCACATCATGCAACTTTACGATATTAACATGAAAAACCTGTCGCTTTCAGTTTTACAATAACAAATTACAACTTGATTTCCTGTTTTAAAGCAGCTCTCCAGTGTGGAGATGGCTAATGAGAAAATATTTTTATTAGTGGGGAAAAATAATTTAATTACAGTCATAGTTTTGTTTACAGAGATCAAAGCTTGATCTAACTCAGGACTGTTTTGGTTATCATAACCCTATAAGATATTTTAAGACATTATGTTTTGAATAAAATAGTTTATTTTAAAAATAGAGCCTCTTATCACTTACCTTTATTTTGTTTCTTATCCGTATGCCTTACAAAAGGAGATGTTAGGCAGAATGATGTGTATAAGACAGTTTCTCTGTCTGTCATCTCATTTTGTGTGCTAAATACATCTATTTTTATAATGAATTTGTAACACTTTACAATAAGGTATCATTTGTTAACATTAGCTAATGTTTTAATTAACATGAATGAACAATATATTTATTACATTTATGTATTAATCTTTGTTAATGTTGGTTAAAAAAACAAAACAAAAACAAAAACAGCTGTTCATGTTAGTTCACAGTGCATATACCAAATGTTAAAAAACACAACTTGTGATTTTTATAAATGCATTAGTAAATGTTGAAATTAACATTAATAAAAGATTAATAAATGCTGTAAAAGTTTTGCTCATTCTTTGTTCATAAACTAAAGTAATGAACCTTATTGTAAAGTATTACCAATTCATTGTATAATAATTGTCAGTACATAACATGCTTTTCTAAAGCTAAATTGCAAAAGCTGAAATAATCAAAGTCTACTGATTAATCAGTGAAATAATCAACGATTAGTCGATTAATCATTCTAATAATTGTTAGATTAATCAATTATCAAAATAATCTGTTTGTTGCAGCCCTAAAGGCCAAAGAAAGTACTTTTGCTTTCACAACAAAATGCACACCGTCTCCACAACATGGCCTCGGCTGCAATAATACTACAGCGAGAATAAAAGTTAAGCCTTCTTTCCATGTGTATACTTTTGGGCGGTGTTATGCACATCTTCCCACAAAGTGATGTAGATTTGTGGTGGCGTGTTTGAATGAGCCGTTTTAGGAAGGCGTGGCTGAGTCCTAACTTTTATAAAGAATATCTCTTTGGGTTTGAGACTTTAATCTTTGCATCCTTACAGATCCTATATATGCACAAACAGTTTGTAACACTCCAAAGACAAAGGAAAACATGAAATCCCATCATATTACCCATTTAACTCACCCTTTGTTCTTCACAACAACATCTATAAAATGACCAGTTTTTGCTGAAATGGTAGGGTGAATTCAGGTAAAGTGGGCAGTTTAAGCTTGGTTGTAATGTGCTCAAAGGGTTTACACTTTCAGAGCATAACAATGGTTTTTAATTAAAATGACACAATTTCCTAAATAATAAAATAGCTTATATGACACTGGTGGGTGTGGCCACACCTCAAAGGAGGACTGTGTCATGGTGAAAAGTAGAAAACCCTTTGACATAAGATTTTCATTTCTAACTTCATGGTCATTCCCTAAATGTAAATAAATGGTACTGTGTGTACAGCTTCCTGTTTTATTCAATACTACCATCAACATGCTATAAAATTTAAAGAATACATTTTAATTTTTTTTTTTTAGTTTTCTTGTAAGGTGTTTAAATATTGCTGGCCCACTTTGGCTGAGTGTGTTAGATAGGTAAAGGGATTCAGGTAAAGTGGGTCGACCTTTAACCTTCAGTAATTATTCTTAAATTAATTAAATAAATTGATATTGACTGGTTATTTTATAGCTAACATTTATAATTTACTTTTTAGAAAACAGAAATGAGACTGCAGTCAGAAATTCAAGTCTGAGTCAGAGAGAGAATAGAAAGGAAGCTGAGGCATGAAGTTCAATCTGTGGAGTGAAGAAAAGATGAGAGGAGAAAAACATAAATGTATATGCATTATGCACTGTTATGTGTTATCTGTGTTACTGACAGGCCGGGGAAAAAAAAAAGAGAAAAACATAAATGTAGGATATAAAGCTTTAAAATAAGGACACAATTCAAAATTGTTTAAAGTGTTTTGAAAGCATAGACAGAAAACCATTTTTACATATGGTTACCATTTTAAATGTTCCTCTTATTATGGTATTGACCCGAATAAGCCGACCCTGGTTATAAGACGACCCCCCTTTTTCAAGATGTACCTTTTGGAAAAAGGCTTTCTGAAAACAAATCTTGTTTTATTAAGAAAAAAAAACCTTTTTTTTCTTAAACGTTCATATTGCATATTTTTCCTTTTTTTTAGTTTTTGAAAGTATTAAATACTGGTAAAATGCACCAACAGTCACATTAAAAATATATACACTTTTTGATATATAAAATAACAGGTAACCTATCTAAATTATTACAATTAGGTTATCCGTTTCATAGCGGCCTACCAACATTTAATTAACAGTAGAAGTGAAATCTTACTGTAGCCTTCACATCTGGTTACTGTCTTTAAAATCACTTACAGAGAAAACTGGTTTCATCAGGTTAACATGACAGTCAAGACTCATGCTGCTGTAAGCTTTTTTTTTTTATTTTATTTTCAGTCGCGTTGTTCTAACATTGCCGACAAACATTACATTACGTATTTCTTGGCACACTTGTTTTACGTCAAATGCATTATTTAATCATGTGTTTTAAGATGATAGTAAGATACTAAGATAATTAAGATGCAGTATAGTTTTTTAAAAAATAAGGGATGGCCCATTTTACCAGACCCAGCTGGCCTACTTTACCTGAAAAGAAATTTGTTTGGAGTTCATGACCTCAAAATATTTAATGGTATATATCTTGCAAATGTAGTTATGTAGCCATAACTTTATTCAGATTGAAATAGTACAGCTGGACCTTACAGTTAACAAAGAAAAAAAACATCTAGGTTTCTAAATCAGCTACACATTTGACAAAAAGTGTACCACTTTACCGGAATTCACCCTAATTAGTAAATAAGTCCTTTTTACATAATTTTTCATCCAGGGAATTTTGTTTTTGAAGAATTTGGTGGCTAATACCAAGTAAACTATGGTATTTTGGCAATGGTTACCATGGCTACTTTCTTGAAAAGGACAGCAATATCATGAGCTGTGCAGGTTGCACAATTGAAATCATTATGATGTCTGTTGTAAGCTCAGAGAGACAATCTCATTATGTTCTGTTCAAATGCCATTCATTGACATTTGCAGAAGCATCTCATTGATGACGCTCCAAGAAAGTTTGATTTTCCACAAGGAAACATCTGAACCAGGAATAATGTGTCCGCACTGAGCAGTTATAAGAGCAGTGACGTGGGAAATACCCAAAGACTATAATAACTGCTTTGTTTAACGGACTGGTAATTTGCTTATCAAAGCAGCGTGATATCGTGCAGCAGGTGGATCACGAAAGCTATTTACATGCTCAGCTGTTGTGAACACAATAGTGCGTCGTGTTGAAATAGACACTGTCAAGAACAGAGGACCTAATCTGACTAAACAGTTCCCCTGGAAGTGAAGGATTTTTGTGTTTCAGCCTGCTGTCATGAACACACATACCCTTAATTAATTAGCATCTAGTGGTTTGGCTGCAGAGGAACATCATTCTTCTGTTTCTGACCAGCATGGCCTCCCCCATCTGCTGTGCATCTGACATTTGACAGCTTAACACTGTACTAATTTACAACGTAACCGTGTTTTGTACAGGAAAGCCATTTGAACCCTATTGCAGCAAAGTCTTTTCCTCTGTTCTGCTTGCATCAGCATTTTAAGGAATGATTACGAAGATTTAAAAGAAAAAACTTCCATAACAGCTTGTGTTGGGGCGCCAGATGGGAACAAGCTGGCATCAATATTTCTTTACTCCTCAAAAGCTCATAATGTGTTGGAAGAGGATATCTTTGTGTGCGGTCAGGGAGATGACTGTTATTCTTGGATGAAAATCCATTTGTCTTTATTTTGCGTGTCTTTCTTTGCTGATGCATTAATGTATCCACTGTCCTGTTGCTTTCTTTTGCTCTTCAAAGTAAAGGCTAATACTGTCCAGTTGCTTTCACCAAAATTGATAATGGTGAATGACGTACCCCTTTCTTTTCTTTCAGTAGAGTGTGCTTTTGCCATTTGAATGTCACTGACGATGTCTCTGTCTCATAATTGCATCTTGTTTCTTCCTGTTTCTGATTCTTTTCCGCACTTACCTTTGCAGTGGCACTTGATATACTTAAAATGATGAAAGACCAGAATTTTTTTTTGAAGTCTTGATTGAAATGTCTCTTCTGAACTCATCTTTGACACCTGGGCTGTCTGAGGTCTTTTGAAATATCAGAGACCAGTAGTTCTGTGCTGAAATAGGAATGTCTGCATTGGACCCTTTGTCCTTTTGGATATGAGAATTCATCACACGCGTCTGAAAACTTTGTCATGTTTCTTAGCATAGTGGTTAAAGCTGCAAGGTTGCAGGTTGGATCTACACAAAGAGTGAGCCATGAGTCTGTAAAAAATGAATAGTAGAAATGGTTCAGTATGTCAACTGTAAGAAAGAAACAGATCTGCTTATTCTTGCTGTGCATGCACATAAAAAAAAAATCAGTAAATAAAAAAAAAACTTTTATTTTTACTTATAAATTTTTAGACTTTTTTTAGATACACAGTGGCTGTTACAATTCATGACCATTTTGTCAGATTTTGAAATATGTTATTAAATCATTAACTTACTTAAACAGTTGTTCCTTTTAAACATTATTAGTGTTTATCAATATTTTGAAATTCTTTTAATTTTTTATTTTCATTGTAGGTTAAGTGTTAGTAATGTTATTTTGCGATTTTTGTAATTTTTTTTTTTTTTTGTCAGTTTGTCTATATCCACAATTTTTCTATATACACCTTTTTCTGCAATGCGGAAGTAAGCCTATGAGACTTTCAGTTCAATAACAACTTGCAGTAAACGGTAAAACTGTTTGCACTATAACCCAGTGTGCTCATGATTAAGATAAAACATTAAAATAATATGGTATGACACGGCAATTTTACGAATAAAAAAAAAAAAACAAGATTATGAGATTAAAGGTAAAATATTACGAGAATAAAGTCGAAATGTTTTGAGAATAAAGTCAAAAAGTTTTGCCAATAAAGTCGAAATGTTTAGACTATAAAGTTGAATTTACGAGAATTCATTTGTAGCAATTATGAGATTAAAGTTATAATATTTTATATTTAGTATATTCTAGCCAATTGTGCATGCAAATAATCTAGATTGGGAGCACTGGGAGGTATTCCAAAGTCTCAGCTTTTAAAATCAGGTCAGTTTTATAGCAAAATACAAACAATATGTCTATTACAATAATGTGTTTTTCACGCTCTTTAATGTGGCATGACAGATTGCTGTATTTGCCCCAGTTAAAGCGGCATGTGAATCAGTCATCTTTCCGATTACAGTGAGACATTTGTTTCGTTAAATTAGGCTGTACTGTTTTTTTTTTCATTCTTTCTAATGTTTATATCGTGCTATAAACTTAAAATAAAGAGGCAAACACATTTATAATTTTTATTATAAATTAAAACTGACAGAATTTGAAAGCTGAGCTATGTTAGATTAAAAGCAACAAAGCACAAAATTATTGTGATTACTAGGTGGCTGGTGCGCAACAAAAAATGAATGGGAGACGTTAATATTATTTCCAATAATTTACTGTACTATACCATGAATAAAGCAGCTTGTGAATAGTCACTAATAGGCCTATGCCTTGGAAAAGACAACAATATAACTTATGTTAACGAGTTGGAGTCCACTTCAACCTTTAGAACGTTTTGTTGTTTAAACATGGGAGGAATGAAAGATTGGATGCCACAGGCGTTTTTGCGGAGTAGGTGGTGGAACTTTCACAAAGAAAACGTATAAATTAATGAAACAAATATCTCATTGTAATCAAAAAGACGATTGATTCACACGAATACAGAGATCTGTTCACATTAAAGAGGGTGAAAAACACATTTTGATGAGATTTTGATGAGACTTTGTTTTATATTAAAAGTACCAAAAGCACAAAGCTTATTGCTATTATTGGGTGGCGCACTACAAATGGGTCTAATTAACGCAATCGAAGATGTGAAATATTATTTCCACATGGTATCATATATGGTATGATTTCTGCTAATTATTGCAAATATATTCAAATAAATTCCGGTGGCCTGGCATCTTATCTTGGTGCTCCTAATACAGGCCATTTGCATGCACAATTGCTACTTTTTCATAATTGCTGCTATTATTCTCGTAATTTCAACTTCATTCTCAAAATATTTTCACTTTATTCTGAAAACATTTTGACTTTATTCTCAAAATATTATGACTTTATTCTCGTAATTTTAGATTAAATTTAAACACTGTTGTAAATTGATAAAACAAGATGTTTTCTTCACCTTAAAATAGCTGGACAATGATGAGACCAGAAGCCAAGCCCAGCAATAGAAAATGCCAATATGGCTGCAGAGTGGACTAACTAGGGACTCAGACCTAAGCAGACTGATTCAGGTTGATAGTTTGTCCTTGTATTGAGTTCATGGCTGTTTACAGAAGCTGCAGAAACTGTTTTTGTCACTTGTGTATAAATAACGGTTCACTTCTATTCCACTGACTCAGAATATGGCTAAAAGCAACCACAACAATGCATTTTGCATTTATAGGAATAAGCGTCAACATTTTTATATCTGCAGTGCAGTTTTCATAGAAAAAATATAGAGCAGATTGCGGCTTCATTCTGCAGAGCAAGCCTAAATCTAGAAAAAACAACAACAACTTGGTCATTCATTTGTCTCAGGTTATTCTGCACTGTCATGTGCAATATGTGCTGTTATCTGCAATGAGAATTTGCTTCCTGTTTTAGCATTCTGCCTAGAATATGGACAGAACAAACAATAGAGGAAGAAATGGCCATTAACTCATTAGCACACACATCTACAGGCGACCACAGAGCTGCCGATGGCTTTCCAATGAGGCCAGAGCAATCTTGCAGCGAGGCCAGGGTATGTGAATCAATACAGATCCTCAGGACAGTCCTTCGCACCAGTAACAGAGAAACTTTATACAATGTAGATAGCTTCAAAGCAGCTTCACAGTAACAAACAGGAAGTAGCAGAATCATTCAAGGCAGTCTTCATCAAATATGAGACACATATTCAAATTCTATTGTCTGACAAAACAATAGTGTCATTATTCATCTTGAATGTTTAGTGTTGTTCTGTTCAGTTCAATAACTGTGAACTTCATTAACTATGGAATGAGTTTAGTTCAGCTTTAGGCAGCACTATAAAAGACAATAGTGTCATTTAGTTGGTTCAATGTTGGTTCATTTCAGTTCAGTAACAATGTTGATGCAAAATTCATCCAGTTTCAAGTATTTTAAATAATATTCCCTTGACGAAATGTGTCACAAGACAAACAAAAGGCCTACTAATAAAAAAACGTTCTTGCAGACATTCAGCCATTGTGGCTCCATGTCCACAGCTTTCTTCAATTTACTCTGCTTTAGGCCTTAGCATACTTTGTCCTTTTAAGGGAGACAGTCTGTCGACCTGTGTGATGTGAATGTCCTCCTGAAAAAGGCAGTGAGTAAAATTCTAAGTCAAACAGAGGCCAGTTACAGGATGATCCCGAGGCTGTCTGCTGTAAATGAGGCCAGTGATCTCTGTGCTTTTACTGGATGTAAAACATCTCCCCTGACTCTTCCTCCAGAGAGCCAATGTCCTCTAGAATACAGACTGATGTGCAAAATACCACACAAGGCTTGAAGAGATCACTCTGATTTCGTTCTGCATGTAAACACCTTTACAGACCTTCTGGTGGCTTATTCAATGTTTGCATGTCGGTTTATGATTTGCCATCCAAAAAAATTTACAATTCATGTCTTGTCAATTCAAATGCCATCTAAATGCACTGACTAATTCTTTGGATGTTTATATCCCAGCTGTCTTTCATTCCCAGTAGCATCAAATAAGTGATGAAGCTGCTATTTGCAGCTGGATTTTAATATGCACTTCTTATGCTAATGTAGCTTGAGGTCACAGATGTTTGTCCTAAATATCAGTGGTTTACCCCAAAATGGTAATTTACTCACTAAATGAGTTTATATGTTCATCTGAACAGATTTGGAGAAATTTAGCATTACATCAATTGCTCAATAACGGATGCTTTTCAGTAAATGGGTGCCGTCAAAATGAGAGTCCAAACAATGATTTCTCCAAATCTTTTCCAATGAAGAAACAAACTTATCTGCATCTTGGATAGCGTGGGGGTAAATCAGTTTTTATTTTTGGGCTACTTCTTTATATTGAAAATAAATTTTCCTGAGATCTCAGTATGATTTCAACCATTTCTCATCAGATTCCTGTAACACCAAATCAGCTGAGCAATGCTATTCACTTTTGATTATATTGCTCTTTAATTTTATTGTAGTGTATGTTAACAGTTGTCTCATTTGTTTCTATTTTTAAATCTTAAGTCAATACAATTTTCCTGAGGGTGAGACTGTCTGTGTGTGTGTTGAGCCAAATGAAAGAAGCTCTACGTAAAGTACTGCAGACATCCTAAAAAAAAAAAAAAGGTCTGTTTTTGCTCACGGCGGAGCATGTCTGTGGAATGTAAACACACTGTGGTTCATAGGTGAGCGTTTGTGGGTTTTTGCAAATAAATCTGAAGTCTGGCTTAAGTCCAGGTTCACAAAAACAGAGGAGCTGCTGTCAAAATGATAGGCTTTTTGTTGGGGATTGCTCGGAAATGCCATATAAACAGCGATAATGCCGTTTAAAGAACACACTCCACCATATCAGACCAGGTTTTTTCCATCAATCCACCAGCACTTGGGCAATTAAATGTCATTAGCAGAACTAAATGGATTTGCATAAATAATGACTTTCTAAACAGGTTTTTGCAAACCCGTCTTCAGTTTTTTGGTCAGACAGATGCACTTTGAAGTGGTTGTGTGTTTACTTTCTTCAAAGTCAGTCTCTGCATGTTAGTGAAGTATTTTATCATGAAAACATAGAGAACATCTGATATTCAGCAGATTAATCTTTGAAAATATTTTGCTATGAGGTTCCTTTTTAAAAAAAATGTCCCTGTGTGGGAGGTTACGTTGAATTTTAATTACTCAAAATGTGTGTATTTGTGTTTGTTTTGCAAACCTCATTTTCAGCTAGTTTTCTGATTTTTGTTTGCTGTGACGTCCAACACAGATTAAGAAATTTTGTGCATTTACTTTCATCTCTTGAGATATCCTCTTCATCTTTTTTTTAAAACCCACATTCCTTGTAAATTCATTCCTGAAGCACCATACTATCATGCAGTTCTTACTTTTTCTACAGTGTAGATATAGTATATACATAGTATGCAAATTGAAATACCCAGATGACGCCATGGCATTTGCCAAAATGTGTTCAACAGAGTACAGTGCATTGGATGCTGTATCCCATAATGCAATGTGTTTGCATTACCTTCTGAGGCTGCCAGCCATGCATAATAATATCAATAGTATCAACTGTTGTTTTTACAATTTTTTTCTACTCATAGTTTAATTGAATTGCCAAAAGTTGGGATTAAAAATGATACGTGGACACCATTAATGGAATTACATTTGCGGATAATCATAATAAGGTCATGAGGTCATTTTGTAGTATGATACTGTTTGAAATGTTTATAGTTGCATAATGCATTTTTAATATTTAATATTCAATATTTAGTGTATTCTGAGCAGTAAGCAGCAAGATCCTTTAATGACGTGGATGTTTTTAACAATAGTTTTTTGCACTGTACAGGTCAAAGGAACTGATCAAGTCAGCTATTCTGGACAATGACTTCATGAAGAACCTGGAGATGTCTCAGATCCAGGAGATAGTGGACTGTATGTATCCAGTGGACTATGACAAAAACAGCTGTATTATTAAAGAAGGGGATGTGGGCTCCCTCGTCTATGTCATGGAAGGTGAGAGACGGGAATGTAAAAGTCATTTTTGAAAATAGAGCGTTTGTGCTTTAAATATGTCTAAAATGAAAATACTGTCGTCATTTACTGATTGTAATGTCTTTGAACCATGAATGATTTTTATTCTGAGCAGCACAAAGGGAAACATTTTGCAAAATGTCTGAGCTACTTTGTTTATTTGAATGAACCCTTATGGCAAGTCAGTGTCAGGTTGCCAAAAAGCCCCTAAAACTATCAAAACAGTTTTGTGTACTACCTACACTACCAGTCAGAAGTTTTTGAATGGTAAGTTTAATGCTTTTTTTTAAAGAAGTCTCTTTACTCTGCGTTTATTTGATCTAAAGTACAGCAAAAACAGTATTTTATTTTATTTTTTTTAAATAGTTTTACTATTTAAAATAACTGTTTTCTAAATTAATATATTTTAAAATGTAATTTATTCCTGTGATCAAATCAAAATTTTTAGCATCATTACTCAAGTCTTCAGTGTCACATGATCCTTCAGAAATCATGCTGATTTGCTGTTCAAGAAACATTTTTATTATTATCATCAATACTTGAAACAGTCAAGTAATTTTTTTTCAGGATTCTTTCTGAAATTAAAAGCATTTATAATTTTAGTTTTGTAAAAGTTATGATAAAGACATTTATAATGTCACAAAAGATTTTAATTTTAGATAAATGATGTTCTTCTGAACTTTCTATTCATCAAAGAAACCTGAAAAAATTCTACTCAGCTGTTTTCAACATAATAATAATAATAATAATAATAATAATAATAGAATGCTAAAAAATTTAAATCACAGAAATAAAGTAAATTTGAAAATATATTTAAATGCAAAATTGTTATTTTAAATTGTAAAAATATTTCAAAATTGTACTGTTTTTGCTGTACACTGGATCAAATAAATGCAGGCTTGGTGAGCAGAAGAGACTTCTTTCAAAAACATTAGAACTCTATTATTGTTCAACACTTTAACTGGTAGTGTATGTACTGCTTTCCAAAGCTTCTAAAGCCATATAATAACGTTTTGTTTGGAAAAGGCCAAAAGTGAAACAAAATTTTCATTTTCTGGCTCAACTAATGGCTCAATTGTGCACCGCCAGTCCCAGGGGTCAAACACAGTCATATTTGGGTTTTGGCTATAGATCCTCTGAGTGGATCTACAATATTGACCCTGTGATTAGATGTTAAATTGATCTAGTCAGAGCAACCAAATCCTCTGAGTGCTGTTAGACTACAGATCAACTGTTGACTACACCAGTTTTTACGTTTTACTGATATGGGCTTTGAACAGTTAAAACTGAAACTGATCTGTAGAGTAGATTGCCTGAGTTATAATGCTCATGTATATGTTTAAGTTGCGTTGAAAGTGCCCTTCAACTACTTTCTTTCGAGGGCCAAATTAGACATATGGAAATTTGAGATTCCCCCAGACTTCTTTCAGAGCAGTTAATATACATTCAATGCTTCACATTTCTTTGCACAAAAATAATTAGACAGTGATTGTGTGCAATGCAATGAATGCTTAGACATGACTTGTTAGCAGTATCATGAATGAGCATATGTCCTTAGTCAAAATATACAGCTGAAGTTTACATACGCCTTGCAGAATCTGCAAAATGCTATTTTACCAAAATAAGAGTGATCATACAAAATGCATGTTATTTTTTATTTAGTACTGACCTGAATAAGATATTTCACATAAATAACATTTACATATAGTCCACAAGAAAAATAATAGTTGAATTTATAAAAATGACCAAGTTCAAAAGTTTACATACACTTGATTCTTAATACTGTGTTTTTACCTGAATGATCCACAGCTGTGTTTTTTTTTGTTTGTTTAGTGATAGTTGTTCATGAGTTTGTCCTCAGCAGTTACACTGCTTGCTGTTCTTCAGAAAAATCCTTTACGTCCCACAAATTCTTTGGTTTTTCTGCATTTTTGTGTATTTGAACCCTTTCCAACAATGACATCTTTCCACACTGATGGTTAAAATGCTCACTGATGCCTCGGAAGGAAAAACAATAAATTAAGAGCCAGGGTTGTAAACTATTGAACAGAATGAAGATGTGTGCTTCTTACTTTCATACCTAAATATCATATTTACAAAATAAATAAAATGTACCTTGATTTTTAAATTCAAAATGTTTTCACCCCCCGGCTCTTAATGCATCATGTTTCCTTCTGAAGCATTAGTAAGCATTTGAACCTTCCGTAGTTGCATATGAGTCCCTCGGTTGTCCTCAGTGTGGATGTAGTCTATCACTACTTTTTATATATTTGTTGAAGCATAGATGTTATTTGATACTCATTTGTAATTTTCATGAAATATTTGATCTTGTTTTGGTGACACCTGCAGAAGTCAGGTTAGGATTTTGTGGGCCACCTGTCTCTGAAGTCATTACATCTGTCAATACATCTGTCAATTTCTGTGGTTTAATGAGAGAAAAGAGCTGTTGTATTTTCTTAGGATCACAGGATTTTCTCCGTCTTTCCTCTTTGCGCTCCTGCGGGAATGGAGGAACACTTGGTTTGAATTAAGGGATTTCGTTAGTCATGCTCCAGAGATTCGATGCTTTTGTGGTACAAATTGGGCACTTGCCCAACACACTATATCCGGGCACAAGCCAATTAGAAAGAGAGACTAAGTGGATATTGGCTGTGTACAGTCCCAGAACACATTACGGTGTGTTGTTTTCCTGTGGTAATATGACAAATAGAATAAAACGTAGACAAAAAAAACCTCATTTTAATACATCAAGTCTATTCTCTGAGCATTAGCTCTGCCACATTCAGTTATTTCCAAAGAAAACAGCAAAGGATTCAGGGAGAACAGAGATGGGAGAGAGGGAGAATGAGGACTATTCTTCTGGGACTTCCTATTAGAAAGAGAAACAAACTTTTCATGGCAGGGTTTCTGTCTTCCAGATGAATTATTTACATGTGAGACTGGATGAAATACATGATATAGATTGAAAAGGCAGAGCAGTGAAGAGCTTGTGAATTTTTTACAGACTTTAATGCTCTATTCAGATCATCCTTTCATCAAAATCGAGATTTTCATTTCAGGGTAAAAGGTCAGTGATGGAGGTTGAAGGATCAATAATAGTGATCCGATGATCCGAGCTAAACTGACCAGCGTTTCCATTTGAAGCCCAAAATCGCATTAAGCGGGTCCTGTATTTTTATGGTCCCAAAAGAAGCTTTTGTTGATGGGATATATCATGGGTGGACAGAGTATTTAAGCTTTCAGTCACACAAGAGGGACATTTCGTCTGAGATAATTAGTTCGGCCTTACGATAGGAGAGCCTAGACAGGAAATGATGCCGTGCTATTATTGTGCCTTGAATGTCATATTAGCCTGTGTGCTGAAGTCGCCATGCTAATTAGCCTCAATCTGAATAAATAAAGACACGCTTAATGACTGTAGATAATGTCAGCTCTAAAATTGCAGCTTGTGTATCTGATGCACGATTTCATACTACCCCGAAGCCATTTACCAGTAACCATTTGGAGAAACCAACCACAAAAAGCCTCCGTATGGAAAGTGTTGCAATCATGAAATCAAAATTGACCCCATGCATGGCCCATGAGGGCACACAGGAATGTTTTAATCAAAATGTAATTATTTTTCAACCTCTGTAATAGTGGTCGACCCATATAGTCAATATATGTAGAAACGGCTGAATTTTACATTTTGAAATCTGACATACAGTGTTTTTGAGTGACACTGGAAATTCAGTAAGAAAAAAAAGTAGGGTGGGATTTGGATTTCGAAAAAGAGTCAATTATATAACAAAACAGAGCTACGGCAGGTGGTTGAAGGAGCCATTCGTAAGAGAAGCAGTTTCGCAGACTAAGCAAGTTGCATTACATTTCGATAAAATAACTTTATTTTATTCAAAATGTTATGCAGTAATGATTCACTTACAATGTGACTAGGAATGTGCTTTGAAACAGCCAGTGGGCTAAATTTTGATTTCATGCTGACTTTAATGATGACAAATGAAACAGGAATGGATTGACCACAGGGCACATAGTCCTCTAAGGGAGCTTCAAGCTGTAACCAGTTTTTCCAACAATGACTCATTCTAAACATTCAAACAGCTTCATCTCTTCATACTGATGAATGGATTTATTCAGGTTTTTAAGAAATGAAATGGGTAGATGGGTAAATGTTCTGTTCTCAAAATGTTGTGAATTCGCAATCACTTATAACATCAGCACTGTGGTTAACCAGCATGAAAGGTTAGACAGGAGAGTGTGTGTGCAGAAATGTTACAAATAATCATTATCTGACACTTTGATGGACTGGGTGGTAAATTTACCATCATATATATTTTTTTTCCTCCTGTCTCTAAATATTGTAGCATTTTGCCATTTTTATGTGACATATCAGAAGAACTTCTCCTGCTTGAAGTCTTATCTAGGCTTGTGCTGCAGGCTATGACTTCTTTTTATTCTGATCACTCAATGTGACAGACAACAGAAGCCGTCTTGTGATTTGGTCAACAAATTTAATGAACAGTATCCCATGAATTATTCCACTGGTCTACAGGTGTGCACTTGTTTCGCTTCCCACATTCTCTCTCATATCTTTGTCTCCAGTTACTTTTTCATTTGCTTTAAAATTTTTAATAGCCCTTTTCCTCATCTTTAATCACTTTTACCATTATTTAGTGTGGGAATGTGTGTAAAACTACTCAACCAATCAATCAATCAATAAATCAACATATAAACATTTTAAATTATTTTAGTGTATTCAAAGTGAATGTTGCATAAAAGCAGGACAATACTTATTTGTCTATTAATTTTCTAAAATTACTGGCACTTTTTTCTTTTTGTGTAGATACATGATGTTATTCATTCCTGTGATCTTGTGATGTCACAGGAATTGAACAGGACTGAATTTTTAGTGGCCATTGTCTTTACTTTTAATCAATTATATAATTTGCCACTGACTCTGATGTCTCTATAGTGGTCAAACATGACATATAATTAGTTTTGGGTAAATCTAACAGGCATTCTTTGGTCTCGTTAATCTAATATTTTTTTTAGAGCAAATCATTTTGGCTGAGGGCAAAATCCCACCACATTATATTTTTTGTAAATTTAATGCCATATATCACAGCATTGCCTTTGTACTTTTGACTGAATTGCCTAGCAACTTTCATGAAGGCTGTTGTTGTTTCATAAATATTATTATTCAATAAATATTATTTTATATAAATAATAGTAGTATTTAATAATAGTATTTAGTATTGTAAAACAGTGTGTGTGTTTGTGATGGAGATTAGTTTAATTGTTCCACCATTATATGGTGACAAGAGACTGTTATTATGAGAGAGTCAGTAGTAAAGACTTTACTTTCAGCAACACATTGTAAGACGCAGCCAACAAATTCACTGAGTAGCACTGTTATCATAAACCACCCTTAACAGACGAAAAGGATAGTACGACAAAGAGATTGCTTTCCTCAGCCGACATTCAAACTAATGTTTTATTGTGAATTTGAGATTGAGCTAAGAAATGAATGCTGTATCAGATGCCAGTAATCACACTCACTCAGTTCATCTCTCTCTCATAATACTCTACATAATAGAGTAATAGAGTGTTTTCATGATGCGTCATCAACCGGCCATAAACATTGCCACTGAACCGAACAAAACTTGCGTATTTTGCTGATTATTTTTGTTGTTTACATTCGAGTATCCCCAATATGGCCGCGTATCCGGGTAACTGACCAAACCATGATTTAAGTGCAAACCCTCTATATAGTAAGTAAGTATAGTAAGTATATAGTAAGTATTAATAGAGTAATTCAATAAGTTTTCAATGAAGCAACTCTGTGTTCATATGTTACTAGTTCTAAAGTTACGTTTTCGAATTAGTAACAGAGGCTTGGGCTCAGCTAAACTATCAATTTGAGATTTGAATCCATTTTTAAAGACACTCCATTGCTGTTTCTTGCGTATTTACACACTTGTAGCCATGTGATATCCCTGTATGTCGGCACACTGTGTACCTACAGCTATAGCACACACACACATATATATATATATATATATATACACACACACACACACACACACACACACACACATTTTTTTCTTCTAGAGAAAGTCTGATTTCTTATAGTTGCTTGAATAAAAGAATTAAAAAACAAATAAATAAATTGCTAAGGTCAATATTATTAGCCCCCTTAAGAAATGATTAGTTTGATTAGCTATAGAACAAACCACTGTTGTCCAATGACTTGCCAAATTAACCTAATTTGCCTGATTAACCTAATTAACCTAGTTAAGCCTTTAAATTGCTCTTTAAGATGGGGATTAGTATCTTGCGAAACAACTAGTAAAATAATATGTACTGTCATCATGACAAAGACAAAAGTAATTAGTTTGGACTTGAGAGAAAGAATTGTTAATGCTCATAAAGATGGAGAAGGATACACACGTTTATCAAAGTGTTTTCAAGTGTCAAGAACTGCAGTGAGATGCATTATCAAGACGTTTAAAGAGACAAACACAGTGGAGAACAAGACGGGCAGAGGCAGGAAGCGAAACATTTCAAAAACTTTGAAAAGAAAACTAGTGAGAGAGGTTTCTAAAGACCCAAGAACAACTGCCAAGACACTAGTGAATGACCTAGCCAAGTCTGGATTGATCTCAGCGAAGACTATACTAGAGCCCTGCACAGGAATGAACTGCAAGGTTGCGGACCAAGAAAGACACTTCTGAAGAAGAGACACCTCCAAGCTAGAATGAAGTTTGCTAAGGACAACCTGGGGGAATGTGATGCATACTGGAAACTTGTCCCTTGGTCAGATGGGACAAAGCTAGAGCTTTTGGGCCATATAGACAGTGCCTATGTTTGGAGAAAGAAGGGAGAGGCATTCAACCCCAAGACAGTCTGCAAGAAAACTTGGTTTGGATGGACATTTTTGTCTTCCAGCATGATAACGACCCAAAGCATACCTCAATTCTCGTGAAGAAATACCTCCAAATGAGCAAAGTGACTGGCCTGCACAAAGCCCAGTCTTGAATCCAATAGAAAATCTGTGGGGCACACTAAAGTCCAGAGATTGTGCCAGAAGACCAACAAATCTGGAGGAGCTTGAGAGATTTTCTAGGGAAGAATGGGCTGTCATTCCTCTGGAGACATGCTTGAAACTTGTTGAGAACTACAGCAAACGACTAAAGGCTGTTATCAAGCAAAAGGGATACACTATTGACTATTAACATCAGAGGGCTAATAATTTTGACCAGTAGACTTTTTAAAATTCCTGGTTGTACATTTATTTCTAGTTGTATTACAAACCCTAAAAGCTTCCTAAATAAAGTATTATGTTTAAAAATGCTGTGTTGATAAAATCGTCTTTCTGTTAAACAACTTGGGAGTTATTTGAAAAATAATGAAATATTTTATAAGGGGCTAATAATTTCGTCTTCAACTGTGTGTGTGTGTGTGTGTGTGTATATATATATATATATATATATATATATATATATACATACATATATTAAGCAGGAAAAATATTATAATATCTTAGTGTAACCTGTTTAACTTTTCTCAGTCCCAGAGGATTAAATCAAGTCCCATCCTACATTATTTCCTGCTCGATGTTTTGTTTTACTCAGATGTACAGCATGCAGAGAGAGTTCAGCCTGCAGAGTAAACACAAGACAATCTCCTATCATTTAATATCTGTTGTCAGTGGCCTTATCTGCAGTCCACTCTCTTTATTTCATTTCATGCATTATTTCATCCCTGCCTGTTTGATCACTTAGCATCTGTCTCCGAGTTATTAATGTTTGTTTAGTAGAGCCCATGTCAGGGGAACATCTCTGTCTCTCGCTCTTCCTCTACTTCTTATCTTTGTGAATCATGGGTAATATATTATTGGCTGTAGAGCATTAATAGGAGCTGCTCCGAACAATAGTGCTTAAGAACCATGACAGTGCAAACAGTACGAGCAAAGTTTACCTGTCTTACACTGCCAGCCCTTAACATGTCCGTGTGTCAGTGTGCATTGTGTGGCATTGCACGTCATTTTCCATTCTTTGCCAAAGAAGCACATTAGTGCATGTTAGGAAATGTAATCAGTTGTTCACAGCAATGTCCTTGACCCTTTGGGTCATAGCTTCCTGTGTCTGTCCGAGGAGGAACTGGAGGTCACGCTATTGGACATTATTACTTCCTGTTGTGCTGGTGGGTGTATTAGCTTTGGGAAAAACATTTGAGCCACTTAAAATGACTGCAGCTTTACAGTGTGACCCTGTTCATGCTCGCAGTCTTCACAGTCCTTTTTGTTTGTATTTCATTATTGACTCTATTTGTACTACATTAATGCCATTCTATGTAATTAATGTAAGTGCTGTAGGTATTTAAACCTAAATACTTTAATGAATGAATGTCCTGTTTGAAGTGTTTGAGTATCCCTTGTGGTAATAATAAGCTGTGTTCATATTTAATTCTTTAATTGCCCAGATAGTCAGAGTCTAGTTTAATATCAGACTTTGTGGCCTATTGTGGGTCACTTTTTAATCAATTCATAACCTGTTTTGAATATTATCTTATGCTCTGGCATTACCTCAGAAGTTATTTGCATGTGCTAACCTCTTATTTTAATGTGATTCTACAGCACTTGGTATAATGATTATATGTCTCTCCTGTATACACGCTTACACTAGTGTTTTATGGTTTTTTTCTCTCTCTCTCTCTCTCTCTTTTTCTTTTGTCTCTTTAGCTCACCAAAGCATATATTTGATAAAAAATACAGTAAAAACAGTAACATTCTGAAATATTATTACAATTTAAAATAAGTCATAATAGTATTTTTAATATATTTTAAAATGTAATTTTTTTTTAGATATATGTGCTATATGTGTAAGTAACATTTCTAATCGGTGCTGAAAACAGTTGTTTTTTGTTTTTGTAGAATCCATGTTATATTTTTTTAAGATTCTTTTAAAAAAAGAAAGTTCAAAAGAACAGCATTTATTTGATTAAGAAATCTTTTTTAACACTATACAAGTCTTTTCCTTAATTTTTGTCAATTTAATGCACCCTTGCTGAATTAAAGTATTAATAAAATATAAATAAATCCTAGACTTTTAAACAATACAGTAAATGTGCTAATTATAACCCTGATCTTGACAACATTTGACAAACATATTTTAGGACCCTATTAAATCTGTTTTATTTTTTCCCAAATTCTGTTTTTTTTCTTTCATTTTTATGGATTACGTTTTTTCCGTTTGAATTTTTCTAGAGCCTGTTTTAATGGCTAAATAAAAAAATAAATAAATAAACAAAAGCATGTCTAATTAATTGAAATCATGAAACATGTACACCATTTAACAGCTATTTTATTAAAAGTTTTTATTAAAAATACTTGAAATACAGTTTTCCCCCTCAAATTCAGTTTTATTTTTTCCAAGTTTTGTGTTTTCCATTAATTTTCTGGATTCCAATTTAATGGTTTAATTGATTGATTTTATATATATATAAAAAAATAATAATTTCATGTTATTTTCTTTTTCTTAAAAATACTGTGTTTGTAAATTTTTCTGGTAAATAGTCCTTAAAATAATGTTGTAATAATAATTTTGTTAGTAGTAGATGTAGTATATAGGTAATATATTACATTAGGTAAAATATTTCTGTCACAGTTTCTTCAAGTTAAACCAAATTGTTATTTTGACAGGCTGTTGTAAAGACCTTTAAGTTTCTGTTTGTATATGATATGCTTTTTTTTTCTCAAAAAAAAAAAAAAAAGTTCATTAAGTAACTCTCAGAGCAGTTCTAGAAAACAATGCGAATGTCACACGTTCTTCAGTAGTAAACGAAACTGCGCGTCTGCGCCATTCGTTCACACAGAGACATGCAGAACATGCAGGATTCATATTTAAATGGCATTTCTGTGGCTTAATATTCACAGACACTAGTCCATATCACGTTTTGATAAGTACTGTACTGACCTGTACTTTTGATTTATTCATCTAAAATTTGGCAAATTTCATGACATTCTGTATTATTCAGTAAATTCCATTTTTCTGACTGGATTCTGTGTTTTCCGCATCCGGAAATCATAAGGCCCTAATATTGTTATTAATCAAACATAGCATTATGCATATTGCTCATAGTTCTTAAAGCTATTTGCAAAAAAAATCAGTTTGTTCAGTCCTGAAACCATGAGATAAAAATAAAAGCACAGAATAAAATAGGTAACTTTATTAGGAACTGCAACATTACATGCTTTATATCAAACTGTAAGAACGATAGACAGACTGTCTCTGTTGTAAGTGAGGTGCACTTTTCAAATCAAAGACATAAAGCGTCTCCTCAGGAAAACATCTGTTGCATCGTTAACCTCAGAGGAAATGGTATTATCAGTTCATCTAGAATGCCTAATTTCATTTTCTGAAGAACTCCTTGTGGTGACACGAATATGGCATACTTCTCGCATTAAGCCACTAAAACAGACAGAGACTGGCTCATCCTGAATGATCTGTGCTGTTTATTACAAGAATGCAAACTGGTAAAGTCAAAACACCTAAATAATTCCAGATGTTAAATACAGTTTTTATGGCTTGTAAATTTACTGAATTCATTCGCCATTGACAAGTGTGACAAAAAGTTAATTTTGAACCATGATAATAATATATGCAGAGAAAAGGTTTGATTAGGTCAAGGCCACATGAAAGTCATTCTGCCCCATAATCCTGTTCTGCCAGAGCTGAATATTAATGATAAATTAAATAGTCCATCATAAGGGAAGGGTCATCAACTCTCTCTGTTTTTTCTCTCATTCTCTTGCATTCTCATAGCTCACTATCTCTCCTCTCTACAACCTTGATATGCCCTTCACACCTTTTCAATATCTTTTTCCACACTGCTCTCTCTCATCTCACATGGTCGTTCACCTGTGTCTTCACCTGTCTGTGTGATCGGCTGCTGAAAAGTGAGAAAAGCTGCTCGACTTCCTGTTATTCTGCTCGCAATGTATCATATCAGCCCATCTACAGCTGACACCTCTGAAAGCGCGTGCGAGAGATGGGTGTATTTTAATGTGCAGTTACACTAAAAGCGATGAAACACCTCCCTCTCTCTCTCTCTCTCTCTCTCTCTCTCTCTCTCTCTCTCTCTATATATATATATATATATATTTGTAACTTTGTTTGAAAATGCAATCATGAAAACAAAAAGAATTTTCAGTTTAAATATTATTACACTTAATCTTTTAATCAAAACATTCTTTATTTCTTCTTTTGATATTTATTAAAATAATGGTGACATTCTTCCCAGGTGTCTTGAAATTCACCATTATTTTGACTGTTGTGATCTGGTTTTAAACTTAACTCATTATTTAAAAAAAAAAGTCAGTATGTATACAAATAGAAGTGTTTACTGTGATATTTACAGTTGTTGTGTTTTTTTTTTTCCAGAGGGAAAAGTTGAAGTGACTAAAGAAAGTTTGAAGCTGTGCACTATGGGACCAGGAAAGGTGTTTGGAGAGCTTGCCATCCTTTATAACTGCACCAGGACGGCCACTGTGAGAAGTGAGTACAAATGCAGTGCAGTGATAAATAAAATTATCCTGATTGTGATTCTGACTACTTAAGCAAGGGACATTTTGGATTTATTTGTTTTGATTAACTCAGACTGACTCTGTTCTAGGCCACATTTCCCAATCTGCCACCATAGGATTATAATTCTCAGTATGACTGAAGACAACCAATTGCTCCATCTGTGATGATAATCTGTAATTTCATTGATATACTTGAGGTCAGATTGAGAGAGATTTGAAGGTTGTATTAATGTTAGGAGACAACAAATAAGTGGAAAATTGTGCTTGGAAATTCTGGGATTTAACACTTTAACACTTGGTTTAACACTTGATTCAGATAACCATCTCGTCACACACAGACAAAACGTAGATGAGAAGTGTGACGTCGTATATAGTACCGCTCAAAAGTTTCCTTCATTGATAATAAAAGTAATAAATCAGTTTATTAGAATGATTTCTGAAGGATCATGTGACAGTGAAGACTGGAGTAATGGCTGATGAAAATTCAGCTTTGCATCAACAAAATAAATTATATTTTAAAGTCTATTAAAATAAAAAAACATTATTTTTTTGAATTGCAGCAATATTTCAAAATATTACTTTTTTCTGTATTTTTGATCAAATAAATGGAACTTAAGCATAAGAGACTTTTTTTTTTTTTTTTTTTTTTTATTAAAAATTGTACTGATTTTGAGTGCCATTTTACCTCTGTAAATAAATACAATTTAAATTCACCTCTTGCACACTTTAATTATATATATACATATATATATATATATATATATATATATATATATATATATATATATATATATAGATAGATAGATATGCTCCCTTCAAACTAGAGTGATGGTGGAAAATCCTGTGAAATCCACTTTGCAGGGCACTTACGGTCAAATAGAACCAACATCTGAAGTGACAAGAGATACATACAAAATGTGCAGAGCGGTGGGTCACGAGGGCTGGAATTGAATACCGCTGATTTAAACAACTCCTAACCCCTATACAACCTATATTATGTTGTAATAATATTATAACAACATATATTAAACTTTGGCAATTCTTTTCAACTTTTCAACAAAATTGCTCCAGAAATCTTGATTTGATTCTGCAGTTGCCATAGTTAATAAGTTATAATTAATGTCTACTGTGGAAGCTTTTTCTGCCACAGGGTAAAAAGATAATAAAAAAGGTAATTGTGACTTTTTATCTCACAATTTGAACTTTTGCTCTAGCAAAGTTTATATTATCTTATGTCTGAGTTTATATCTTACAATTCAGACTTTTTTTTAACTCAGCTATATAACTCAGAATTGTGAGATAAGAACAGAATTGCGACATAAAGCCAGAATTGTGAGATATAAACTGCTAGTGAGATATAGACCAATTTGATGATTGCAAACAGTGATAATGCTCTGGTGGCAGAAAATGACAGTTTTCCAGTAGCAGTCTATAGCATTTACATTGCATTTTACAAGTTACATTTGAGTTTATATTTCAAAATTCTGACTTTATTCTTGCAATTACGATTGCAAGAATCACAATTCTTATAAGAAAAATCAACTCGTCATTCTCACTTTTCCCCTTGGCTCAGAATCAGGAGTTTATGTCCCACACTTTTGGCTTTTTTTTCCCCTCAGAATTGACAAACTCGCTATTGTTAAGTTAAATCGAGTCATAAAGTCCAAAATACAAGCTATGACCTTGCATTTGCAAGAAAGTCAGAATTATGAGGTAAAATAGGTACATGTAATGTTTTTGGATTAAATAGTATTTCATACTGTAAATGTAGGTCTTATATATTATGTCCCCTATGTGAATATTATGTAATCTTATTGCTTAAATCAAATTTATATTTTAAAAGTAGAGTAACCATAGCAGGTTTCATCCAGTAGTCTGTCTGTCTAAATGTCTGCATTTAGCTTCAAATTCTAAAGAAAAGACTGAATTGTGAGATAAAAAAGTTGCAATTGCAAGTTGTAAACTAACTCAGAATTTAGAGAAAAGTCAGAATTGCAAGATATAATCAGAATTGTGAGATGTAAATTCGTAATTGTAAGAAAGAAAGTCGTAATTTAAAAAAAAAGAGAATTGTGAGATATAAATTCAGAATTTTGAGAAAAACATTTAACCAGATTTCAACCAGATCATCTCCTATGCACAGGCTTGTGTGCTGTCAGGTTTCTGAATTATTTGCATGCCTTTCTCTCATTTATTATTCCATTCTTCTTCTCATTTTCTTTTTCCTCTGTACCATTGTTCTCCTTCATGCATATTCTCTTCTTGCCTCCACTTGGCTCATTTTCTCCTTCCGCTTTCTCTCCTCCTCTGGCTGTGTTTATGGTGTTCCTGCGCTCCTCTGCTCTCTGTCTCTGGTTTTCTGGATAGCGTCTGGGACAGGAAGTGAGCTGGACTGGGATTAAGGGACATGCATGTGTCTGATCTTCTCCATGCATGGCCAAATACGACACATGTCCCATGTGCATGACTGCCACCAGCAGATCCATCTCTAATTTCAATCAGAATAGAATCTGGATGATACTAATTCGAGTTATTTTCACTTTTGTTCAGTTTATGTAAATTTAAAGGAATTTAATACTTTCTGAGCATCTAAATTCCAGCTTTTCCCTCAATTCCTGTAGTGCAGTTTAATGGAAGCATACTGGGAAATTGTACAGCACTGCAGATAAACATTTCAAATGTGCAATTATGACACTGCTTTGAAAATATTGTGCTTTTTTGTATCCTTATTTGTGCATATTTAAATTTATGTAATGAACATGCAAACCCAGTAATTTTCATACAATATGCACTAGCTTATCAGAAAAGGGACGTGATATGATTCTGTAACCACTTTATATATGCAGCTGTAACCATAAACAAAAGGTCATCTGCCTAGATACGTTTTCCCACCTCAAAAGGATGATTTAGACAATGTTAGGTGTAAAATGTAAGCACTTTAACAAAAATATGAGCTTTTCATTTATGTTTTTTAACTAAGTATGCAGTTGCTTACAGCGAATTATTGTATAAAAATTCCAAATCTATTTTCCCCTCCACAGTTTGTGCTAGGAACATGAATGACACCCCAAATTGTGGGGCTCGTTGAATATAATTGCATTTCATTTTAAAGCCATCAGACAGCAGACAGCACTTTTCCTCAGAAGTAGTATTTGTATTGCCATTCGAGTGTTTGCATAGCTGCATGTGTGGTTGTTCATGCCTTCCTCCCTGTCTGTTTCTTTCAAACACTCACCTTTTGTTGTAGCTGGTTTCCAGTGGTGTCTGCATGTAAATGAGACTTCTGGAGAAGCCGTGGCTTGGAGTATTAGAATGCACAGGGGAAACAGCACAGATATGTCAGCGCTTAAAGTGGTTTTGACCTGCTGTGATCTTAGCCACCCTACAGCTGCCCTGTCCTTTCACAGCTATAAACAACAGAGCAGAGCAAGAGAGAGCAGGTCCAGTGCTTTACAGGACATGCTAGATGAACCCTCTTTATCACAATACTCTGATGTAATTATTGAACCCAAGTGGGTGCTCAACAGATATTATGAGAATAACACTGACATAACCTAGCAAGCACATTATAAGCCCTCAGGAAAACTAAGAACATTATTAAAGAAAATGCATCCAGGTTCGTTGCTTTACAGAATTAGATCAAAGCAGAGATGTTCAGTATCTTTCCTATAACTAAATAAGTTATTGTCTGTTAAAAGCATATATTTACATTAAATGCTGACTCATCAGATTAATCACATATCTGTAAAAGCTTTCAAATTATGACACATTTAGAATGGAAACTGGTCATCTATAACAGTTCATTATATAAGTGACTTTTGCATTGTTACAAAATATTTCTATTTCAAATAAATGCCGCTCTTTTTAAGTTTTCGTTCATCTTGAAGAAAATGTTTTCCATTTTCCATTTATTTTATATTTATTTTTAATAGTTGTGCTGCGTAATATTTTTGTGAATGACTGTTTTCAACATTGACACAAATAAGAATAATGATGCTGAAAATTCAGCTTTGACATTAGAGGAGTAAATGACATTTTAAAATATATTCAAATAGAAAAAAAAATATTTTAATTTGTAATAATATTTCACAATATTACTACATATTATGTTACTGTATTTTAATTTTTTCAAATATTAATACAGTCTTGGCTCATTTGCATATGAGACTTTTGTACATTTTACAGACCCGAAACAACTATGCATATATTTATATATTTTAATCGAATCAGTTTTTTTTTTTTTTTTAGAGATTTACACACTGTTGTAGTTGTTAGAATGACCAAGGATCAGCAATCTCCAAGTAAAACTGATCAGGCAGACCTAACCGTAAGTCATAGAGACTTGAAACTTGGAGGGATGGTAGTACTCACTAGGGCTGTGCTGATATTCGGACGCAAATTATCATGCGTAACTCGTCAATAATGCCGGTTCTGTGATTAGTTGTAAATCTCATTCACGTGTTCATTCATACAGCCGTGTTTACTACACAGAGCCGAAGTTCTAATCACAGAACCGGCATTACTGACGAGATACGCATGATATCGCGTCCGAATATTGGTACAGCCCTAGTACTCACACCGTTAACAGCACTGGTCTCAAACTCAGTTCCTGGAGGGCCACAGCTCTGCACAGTTTAGCTCCAACCCTAATCAAACACACCTGATCCAGCTAATCAAGGTCTTCGGGATTACTAGATACTTCAAAGCAGGTGTGAGTTGGAGCTGGTTGGAACTAAACTCTGCAGAGCTGCGGCCATCCAGGAATTGAGTTTGAGACCACTGGTTTACAGCATCACCGTGGCTCGTCCCAATTGGCCTGAAGGAGGCGCTACAGCGATAGCTGTAAACGGTTTGTTGCAGGCTCAAGTGTCGTTGGAATCCTTGATTCAATTTTTTGAAAAACCTACTTTTGCAAACTAGTCCTAGATTTGAACCCAATCTGAACCAAACCAGTGCAGGAAGATTCTCTGGAGAGTGAATATCAATAATTATTGCATTTATAATAGATATAATCATTTTTCACACATGCACACAATATTAATAAAATATCATATGATAGGCCTCCTCTTTCTGAACAACTTTGCATCTAGAACCATTGCTTTCAATCAAACGATTTGTTAAGTGATTGAGAAGATGTAAAAAAAACTGCTTTTGCGAAGTACTCCTGGAGTTCTATGGACTCTCAATAATTATAATTTTTTTTTATTATTTACCCTTTGGGAAGCTGGCCTGTCCATATATACCCAAAAACCTATAAAGCCTAAACGAAAACACAAAACTTCACAAAACCTGGTGAGCACAGTATCTTATCAGTTTTGTACATTAAGGTTGTATGTTACATCTAATGTTGTTAAATTAATGTTTATTGAATAATTTCAGTGTAAAATTACGGTATTTAACCTATTAACTGTCACTGTCCCGTCAGAGGGACGCCTAAGTTTCCTCCACCATATTATAAATAAATCCTAATCTAATAATGACAAACAATATATTGTTGGAAAGATCTAAGACTCCTCAATATATATTTGACCCATGTTTTATGTTACAAATTATGTAGGAAAAGTAATAGAATAATTTATGACAAGTGTGCACCTCAAAAATTCTACATTATAACAGGAGTTCTGACCTTTATCACAATGACTTTTTCTTCGTTGCCTTTTTCCCAATCACGCTTTAGAAATCATAAGAAATTATATATCAGTAGAAAGCTAAAAATCTCAAAATTCATCTTTTGAAAACCATTTTAAAATCAGACATTGCATTACAATAGAAAACGTACGTTAAAATCATATTACAAAATGTTTCCATTCATGAATTATGAAAATGTAAGTTTGGATTTTTAAGCTTCTATATTTTAAAAAAAGGGAGTGACAGTTAAAGGGTTAAATGTTAATTTAAGTTTAAACCATAAAACCTAAAACATTGCTACTGTATTTTTTTTATGGTAAAATTCTGGCAACCACAGCAGCCGTTTTTTTTTTTTTTTCTTACAGTGTACACCTTAGAATATCTTTTTCCTTTTCGGAATGCAGTATTAAAAGTGCATTTTACAGGCAACATTTTTGTGTCTAAAGTCCTGAGGGTGTGACAAGTTCAGTTTTTTGTATTGTTAACATTTCTCGTGGTGCCCGTCTGTGTGTAAGTGTTTTCTAAGATTGTAATGCTCAGGCTGAATATCATCACTGCAGGTGATCATTTGTAATGGAAAAACTTTTGCAGTAGGTACAAGAGAGAAATAGCCAAAAAATGATCCATTTAAAAGTATACAACAAAAGCTGCTATTTTCTAACCTTTCTAGATGGTAATACAGTAGAGTTTGTGTGGAGTCATGTGTAGAGTCATCTCCATCCCATATCAGGAGGAAATCAGACATGGCAGTTTGACATGACAAACCCATTTGCTGCTTTGCTAGTATAGATTTAAAGCCTGTTTACTTCCATCCAAGACGCTTGAAAGTCATAATGCTTTAAATGTGAGGGATGAGCTCATGAACGAGACCTTGAAATATATGCATTAGATACCTCAAACTGTGCTCCTACTGCAGTATGATAAAAAAAAAAAAACTTGATAAAACTGCAGGAATTTTAGTTCTGTTTTGTGTTTTTGTGTTTGCTGATTATGGAAAATAAACCCAGTAGCGATCAGTTTGCATTTCAGATATATCTTGTTTTGGCTCAGATGAATTTAGCATCATCAGTAAGGAACAAAAATAAAATTCATTTTCTGAGGCATTTTCTGTGCAGCCATCCAACTGAGATATAAACACTTGATGCTGGGGGTGTTTTGTTTGCTGATAAAACTTTTACCCACAATGAGCCAGCAGCCCTGTAGTGCCATTTCAATTCACCATCTAATACTGCGCACAAAAATGGCACATGCTGGTTGAAATCACCATCTGCTTCTAATAGTTTCTAGCAGGTTTTTATCAGGTTGATATACCAGCTCTTCTAGGGAAGACAAATTGGTGGATTTGCTTTGTTTGGGACATGCTGTAAGTGCATAAGTACAATTGATTATGTTTTTGCATTTTCCAACTACTCAACATAATGTAAATGTGGTTCGGAAGGGTGTTTGCTGTCCAAATGGGCAGTTTGCATAATGCTATAGAAAAAAAAAAAAGTATTTTTTCCTCTTATTTCTTGGGTCATCATACTAATTTCATTGCAACTAAATTCTGCCTGACTACGATTACTTTTTTCCAATTTCCCTGCAGCTTTCAATCAAGTTTCTTACTATTTGAATTAGGACATCTTGAGCCCGAAGTATCTTGTGTAATGCATCAAAAAGGTCACCATACAGGCTGTATTTTTTGGAATACTTTGATGTATTGAAAAAAAAACCAACACTATAACAGTGCCCCAACTGTATGAAAGCATTTTGGTTATAGCACCACCATCTGGCCAAAATGCTTAACACTTGATTTTTTTTTCTTTTAATGATGTAAATCATACACTTTTTATATTTATTACCTTATGTATTTTGTTTTGTTATTCATACAATGTTTGTAGAATCAAAATATATAAGATGATGCATTATAAAAGTCTGGACGCTTGGATTTTTGGTTGGTCTTTTCTGCTCATCAAGACTGCATTTTTTAAATTAAAAAAACAGAAAAAAAAAAAAAAAAACAGTAATATTGTGAAATATTATTTCAGTTTAAAGTAGTGATTTTATATTTTTATTATATTTTTAAAATATAATTTATTCTTATGATGCAAAGCTGAATTTTAAGCGTCATCACTCCAGTCTCCAGTGTTACATGATTCTTCAGAAATCATTCTAATATGTTAATTTATTATCAATGTTGGAAACAGTTGTATTCATCAAAGAATCCTGAAAAAAGCATCACAGATTAAAAAAAAAAAAAATTAAGCAGCATTTCCAGATTTATTTGATAATAAATCAGCATATTAGAATGGTTTCTGAAAGATCATGTGACACTGAAGACTGGAGTGATGATGTGAAAATTCAGCTTTGATATCACACAAATTATTACATTTGAAAGTATATTAAAATAGAAAACCACTACTTTAAATTGCAATTATATTTCACATATAGAAATATAGAAATTGAAATATAGAAATTGCTCATATTGGCATGGAATTTTGTATGTGTAACTGCCACATTGTTCTGAAAGTATTTCACTAACATTAAAGTACATTTTGCTTTCGAGTAACTACTGGTTATGAATTTCTTAAAAAAACCTTTAAAACGTTTTAAAGAATGATAAGTGCACTTTGAACTACTTTTCATAAATTTGCCACCGGTGGTGTTGAACAAATCTACTGAAACAGATCTGCTTAGTCTTACATTATGTTGACTGGCTAATTGCTGCTTGCAGCTATATTTGATGCTTTTTGTGTTTGAAAAGAGCATGTTTTGAGATAATAATAATAGTAGTAGTAATAATAATAATAATAATAATAATAATAATAATAATAATAATAATAATAGTAATGTCTAACCTGTCTCCGTCTTCTAAAAAAGTGACAGTGACAACACTTTTTTGGTATCTTTTTCTAATTCCTGTGTTTGTCGACTCCCTTTCATTTCCAGACTGGGACTGCATATATTTGTTTCTCTACTTACTGTTGAAATGAATAGGAATCGTCCTTGAGAAAATGTTGTAAAATTTGAAGTGATGGCACAATTTCTCTGGAGAAAGAGCAGAGATGGAAACCTCTGCTCTGTTTCCTGGATACTGCTGTTTATATTAGTTGCAGTGCATCTGTGTTTTGAGAATACCTTGCAGTCGTATTCGTTCGCTCTCCCTGAGGTTTCTGTTGTCTGTCATCTTTCTAGAATGATTCACTGAAGCAGACAGCACTTGAAGAAGACATGCTGCTAAAAGCATGAAATCTGTGTGGCTCCTTCATCCTGGTCTATTCTGGACCACTAGACAAAGTATTCTGGAGATGTCTTTTTTCTCCCTTCTTCATTATCTCAAACTAATTAATCTTACAAACTCCATTAAAATATAAAAGTGGAAGTGGAGGGAAGCAATGAAGACCATTAAGTTAACAGTTTCAAAGTTTCTCACAATCGATAATTTAACGTAAAACCGTATCTTCTTCAGGATGTGCCATTCTAGTCAAAATATATTGTATTGTGTTATTCTTTTTCATGTGTGATTGTTCTTGTTTTCTCTTTAAATGAAAAAGCCTGTTTGTGTGACATTGTTCGTCACCTTTAAAATCTGCCTGCAAATCATGAGAGTGAATGTGGTTTTATGAGGTGGATGAATCTGTCAGTGTAGGGTCGGGAGAGAACGGGTCGTGTCAGGGCAAGTGTGGCAGTGATACGTTTCCTCTCCCTCATGAATAACATTAACTCATGTGCTATCAGAAAGCATGCTGGGACGTGTGTTGCCTCTGACCACACAGCTTCTATCTCCATGTTAATTGAGAACATCATTTTTATCAGTGCTGCTGGGATGAATCTCTGGGTGTTGATGGCCTGCAGGGAAACCCTTCTGCTTAAACCTTCCCATATCATACTGTACATATGGCTGGATGATAAAGCTAAAATATATTGTCATGTATTAACGTATATATGTATTGGAGATTCTTTTGATTAACAGTCATTCATTCTCAACTAAGAAACAGTTAGATGTAGCCTATAATTGGCAAACAATTTGGCATAAATAATAATAAAATATGTTATGTTATGTTATTAAATAAAACATATTATTAAATAATTATTTTTAAGAATTATTTTAATAATAATTTTAAAATATTTATTATATTATATTGTTAAATAAAATAAAAATATTATTAAATTACTTTAATAATAATTTGAAAATATATTATATTTATATATTATATTATATTATATTATACAACAAAACATGACAGGCTCTAAAATAGTTTCTTATTATTATTATTATTATTATTATTACTATAGTAATATTTTATAAATAGTTTTTAATTATAACTGCAGTTAACTGCATATTAGAATGGACACTTAAGGTTTCAGTATATACATATTATTATTATTATTATCATTATTATTATTATTATTTTTTTTTTTTATTATTATTAATAATAATCTAATAATAATACTTAGAGCTTATGTCTTATTGTTGTTGTCTATTGCATGTTGTTTAATTGGTACCTAATATTTCAACATTATAATAAAAAATCTATCTATATATAGTACTTTTTTATTAACGCATAGTGTTTTATATAGTAGTAATATCCATTTTTTATTATTGTTATTTATTAGAAGTAATAATAATAATCTAATAATAATAATAATAATAATAATAATAATAATAATAATAATAATAATAATTCTTAGTTATTATGTTTTAATGAGTACTTAAGGTTTTAGTATTTACATATTAAGTATCACATATTATTATTATTATTATTATTATTATTAATAATAATAAATAGTACATAATAAATAATACATCAATAATTATGATGATGATGATAATAATAATAATAATAATCTTAGCTTATTATGTCTTATTGTTTGTTTATTGTTGTTTAATTGGTGCCTAATATTTACAAATTATTTACTTTTATTTAATAAATAAATAATTAAAAAGTAATGTTTTAAATAATATTTTTTTATTGTTTTACTTACATATTTTTAATTTGTATTTATTAATATTAATTATTTTATTATTAGTTGCAGTCTATTGCATATTGTTAAATGGTTACCTAATATTTTAACATTATTATATAACTAATATAACTAATAACTATATAACTAATATTTTAAATTAATAAAAAATTACATTATTTTAATATTATTATTATTAACAACAACAACAACAACAACGTTATTTTTATTATTGTTGTTGTTGTTGTTATTATTAATTATTATTATTATTAATATTATACAATTATAAACTATTATTATGTTAAATATTCTTAAAGCTTTTTGTTTTATTGTAGAAATGTTTTTGTAGGTATTTTATGTAATAATAATATTAATTCTTGATACTAATATTAATTATATGCAAATATATTATGCAAATATCCTTAAAGCATATTATGTTATTGTTGTAGTTTTTATTCAATAGATTGCACAGACCCATACATAGCCCCTGATTAGAAATGAGATCTGTGTCCAGCTGCGGCGATCACCATTCCCTCTGGCGCCTAAAATACATGCATGAATCAGAGGATAGAAGCTGTGCCGGGTTTTGTTATATAGACATTTGATCTAGCTTTAAGGAGGATTTAGATTCAGGTAAATATGGAGTAAATTTGAAATGCAGCACAAGTAATGTTTGTCTTCATGAACATATGTTGGTGGTTGTGTAGGTGGATGCTGTTAAGTTGTTGTGTATCTGATGAATTCTGATCTGCCACGGGGCTGAATGTCATTACGGATCCAAACAGGAGCTGATTTTGCTCTCTCTCCTTAATACACAGCAGAGAGTGGGTGTTTTAAACAGTAAAGTCACCGCTGCATAAGGGCTGTTTTGCACTACATAATAATCTGCCAGGACTGTCTGCCTCTCTGTTGTGTGGCTCATACCTCTCTTTTTATTATTTGCTCTTATTCTATTTCTCTCCCTGCAGGCAGAAAAAACTACAGGTGTCAGATGAAAGTTTAAAGTATTTAGCTTAGACCCAATGAAGTCAGTCAGGCACAAAACTGAATTCAGACTTAGCAGTACCTGTTGTTTTAGATGTATTGAAGAGAATTTAGTATATTCTTTGTCAGTTATCAGTCTGATGAACTTAAATCAACATACAGTTGAGGTCAAATGTTTTTGCAGAATTTGCAAAATGTGAATTATTTTACCATAATAGCAAGGATCATACAAAATGCATGTTATTATTTATTTAGTACTGACCAGAAAAAGATATTTAACATAAAAGACGTTTACATATGTGACCCTGCAAAACCAGCCTTAATTTGTTGGGGTATATTTGTAGCAGTAGCCAAAATTACATTGTATGGGTCAAAATAATTTTTCTTTTATGGCAAAAAGGTATTAAGCAAAGATTAAGATATTTTGTCAATTTTCTGCCATAAATCTGTCAACTTAATTTTTGATAAGTAATATGTATTGCTAAGAACTTAATTTGGACAACTTTAAAGGCTATTTCTCAGTTTTGTTATTTTTTTGCACCCTCAGATTTCAGATTTTCAAACAGTTGTATCTCGGCCAAATATTGTCCTATCATAACAGACCGTACATCAGTAAAAAAAGCTTATTTATTCAGTTTTCAGATAATGTATAAATCTCAACTTCGAAAAATTGACACTTATGACTGGTTTTGACCAAATCGTGTTGCAAGTGCAAACCCTCGATGTGAACAACTGCACGGATTGCACAATTAATGTACTACTGAATAGTTGTTTGCTAATTTATGCTGTCTAAACCATGGAAAAACAATGTGTGGAAGCTGCTAAACCATATAGGGAAGGATTTAGTAAGGAGAAAGGGGTGCAATGTTTTGACAAAAAAAATTAATCTGTGGTAAACATATGTATGAGCAGTATTAATTAAGATATTAGCCTATTTTCACCTACAGTGTGGAAAAAAAAAATTGATGCCCTGCTGATTTTGCCCAGTGACAAATAAATGATCAGTCTATAATTTTAATGGTAGGTTTATTTTAACAGTGAGAGACAGAATAACAACAACAAAATCCAGAAAAATGCATTTCAAAGAAGTTATTAATTAACGACTTAGTACTTGGTGGCAAAACCCTTGTTGGTAATCACAGAGGTCAGACGTTTCTTGTAGTTGGCCACCAGGTTTGCACACATCTTTTGTCCCACTCCTCTTTGCAGATCCTCTCTAAGTCATTAAGGTTCTGAGGCTGGCGTTTGGCAGCTCGAACTTTCAGCTCCCTCCACAGATTTTCTACGGGATTAAAATCTGGAGACTGGCTAGGCCACTCCAGGACCTTATTTTGTTTCTTCTTGAGCCACTTTTTTTGCCTTTGGCTGTGCGTTTTGGGTCATTATCAAGCTGGAATACCCATCCACGACCCATTTTAATGGTTCTCACCCAAGATTTGACGATACATGGCCCCGTCCATTGTCCCCTTGATGCATTGCAGTTGTCCTGCCACTAAGCAGATAAACAACCCAAAGTATAATGTTTCCACCTCCATGTTTGACGGTGGGGATGGTGTTCTTGGGGTCATAGGCAGCATTCCTCCTCCTCCAAACACGGTGAGTTGAGTTGATGCCAAAGAGCTTGATTTTGGTCTCATCTGACCACAACACTTTTACCCAGTTCTCGTCTGAATCAATCAGGTGTTCATTGGCAAACTTCAGATGGGCCTGTATATGTGCTTTCTTGAGCTGGGGGACCTTTCTGCAGGATTTCAGTTCTTGAAATGAGTTTTTCTGGATTTTTTTGTTGTTATTCTATCTCTCACTGTTCAAATAAACCTATCATTAAAATTGTAGACTGGTCATTTCTTTGTCAGTGGGGGATCAAATATTTTTTTCCTCACTGTACCTCAACGGAAACATGAATCTCGTCAAGATTCTTGCCCTGAAAATCCTGGTTCAACCACAAATGCCTTTTTTGCACTCTTTTCCTTGACTTCTTTTGGCAGTCTATCATACTCCAAATGTTTTTCCTGATCTGATCAATTAGTACAGCCCAAAACATGACAATAATTGACCATTTTCAGCAGCAACAATCTGCGAGCTTCGTTTGTGGTCAATATGGCCGATTGATGGCGTGTCATGAAAACACACTATTGTGATGACACCAGTATAACCTGCAATCGTAAACTGCTGCTGGCCAGACTGATTTGTGGTTTTGAGAGAATATTAGCTGTCCATTCAGGTTGCTTGTCTTGACTTGTTAGAAGTGATGACTTCTAAAAACCTACAGGAACACGCAACAATCCTTTTGGCTCTGCTGCTATGTCTTTTTTCTTCTGTTCAGAACAAGACACTATCCTTGGGCAATCAACTACAGCAACTTTCAGTAAATCTATTGATCCTGTTGAGATGTGAAAATGTGTCTGAGAGCATCCTATATCAATAAAAGATAAACAGAGCTGTAAAAAGTGTTGTTAGTGATGTATAATTAACAAAGCTGAGCTTACTTTTGTCACAGCTGCTAGGGCATTTTGTCAAGAAAAAAGTATGATTTTGTCACTATAGACACTACTTCACAGTGTCAGTGTGGTACTGCATGAAAAAGGGACAAAAACACAAGTCTGCACACTTTTGTTTCTAAATATACCCGAACTGTTTTTTCAGCACAAATCTGCTCATTATTATTTTTGTCACGCACCACTAATATCAGATATATAGCATGGGCAGATCTTTTAATGGTTATTTATGTTTACAAAACAAATGTGAAAGAATGACATACATTTCTGACTATTGAATGATGCTTGTGTGATATAATCACGTTAAATGCATTTAAAATATTTAATTAAAAGAATAGCTCACCCAAAAATGAAAATTTGCTAAAAATGTATTTAACCTTAAGGTTTGTTTCTTCACTGGAACAAACTTCAAGAAATTTTATATTGTATCACTTGCTCATCAGTGCATCCTCTGCAGTGAATGGGTGCCGTCAAAATGAGAGCCCAGACAGCGGATACAAGCATCACAGTAATCCACAAGTAATCCACATGACTCAATCTGTCATCAGTTAATGTGAAGTGAAAAGCTGCATGTGTATAAGAAACAAATACTTCAAGGCATTTTTTGGAGTCAAATTAGTCCATAATAATGCTTTCTTCAGTGAAAAATGCCCTGTTCATGCTCTGTTGTTCTCTCACAACAAAATCCACTGGTGTATTTGTTTAGATTTTGGACTCTTTTTGCTTGTAAACTGTGGTTGATCTGTGCATATTTTGCTCCTGATTCAGACGTGACCATTTTTTCACATTATAGATGGAGGACTATGTGAACTATTTCTTGAAGACATTGAGGCACCATTTACATTTATACATATATTTTCCATTGCATTTCCTGGGAATTGGACCCATAACCTCAGCATTCCTATAAAGCCATGTACTTTTGGTTGTGCTACAGGAATTTAATTGCTACATTAATTGTTTCCTGTCATATGTTTTTTGAGCAATAGTGTGTCTTTGTTTTAGAGTGCACAATCTCAGGTATTGTTTGGGTATTGTCAACCCATGCTGGCAAACATTGTCCCCTGTACATAATAGTTTGTAACATTTAGAAATGGAAGAGGAATAATCAAATAATCGACTTTCTGTGACATTTCCCACTGTCATGTATTCATTTCCCTGTCAACAACAGGGAAATGAAAAAACAACAAAAAAAAAAAACAACAAAAAAAAATCAATGTGCAAATAATAAACATGGACAACAGTCACCATCTTGTTGCAGCATTTGCAAAATGGCCATTGTGTTTGCAAAGTCTACTGTACTTTTTTTACTTGGTACAACATAAGTATTGACTTACAGTGTATTGACCATAACAAGTATTGACTTATGTAATTTTATCTAATTATCTAATTATCTAATTTGTATTGCAAACTTTAGATACACATTGCAAGTATTTATATATTTTGCAGTACTTCATGGAAGTGGTAGGTCATTGCTGAGCTCATTTAGTGCAGTTTTTGTTTTTATGGTAAAAACTTACATTACCAGTCAAAGATTTTTTTTTCCTCTGCTCACCAAACCTGCATTTATCTGATCCAAAGTACAGCAACTCTAAAATTTGGAAATATTTGTACTATTTAAAACAACTGTTTTCTATTTGAATATATTTTAAAATGTAATTTATTCCTGTGATTTCATAGCTGAATTTTAGCATCATTATTCCAGTCACATTATCCTTCAGAAATTAATCTAATATTCTGATTTGCTGCTCAAAAACTATATATATGATATATATGATATGTATGGCTGTTTACAGAGTGATGTATCAAAGTATATTAAATGCAAAGTTGACTGGAAAGAAGAAATTGGGTAGGCAAGGTGCACAAGCAACAGGGATGACCGCAAGCTGGAGAACACTGTCAAGTAAAGCCGATTCAAACACTTGGGAGAGCTTCACAAAGAATGAATGAAGCCGGAGTTAGCGTATTAAGAGTCACCACACTTAGACATATTCAAGAAAAGGACTACCAAGCCACTTCTGAAACAGAAACAACGTCAGAAACATCTTACCTTGGCTAAGGAAAAAAAAACGGGACTGTTGCTCAGTGGTCCAAAGTCCTCTTTTCAGATAAAAGTACATTTTGCATTTGCTTTTGAAATCATGGTCCCAGAGTCTGAAGGAAGACTGCTTGAAGTCCAGTGTGAAGTTTCTGAAGTCAGTAATGATTTGGGCTGCCATGACATCTGCTGGTGTTGGTCCATTGTGTTTTATCAAGCCAATGCAGTGATCTACCAGGAGATTTTGGAGCACTTTATGCTTCCATCTGCTGACAAGCTTTATGGAGATGCTGATTTCCTTTACCAGCAGGACTTTAGCACCTGCCCACAGTGCAACAACCACTTGCAACTGGTTTGCTGACCATGATATTACTGTTCTTTATTGGCCAGCCAACAGGCCTGACCTGAAGTCCATTGAGAATCTATGGGATATTTTCAAGAGAAAGATGAGAAACAGTCGATCCAACAATATACAGACGATCTAAAGACTCAATAGTGCCTCAGCAGTGCCATAAATTTGCTCAACTGTTTTAAATTGTGAACAGCAAAATTAAAAACTTAAATTAAAATTAAAAACAAAATTAAAAAAAATACTGAAAATTTAGCTTTGATCACAGGAATAAATTACATTTTAAAATAATTTCAAGTAGAAAGCAGTTATTTTGAATAGTTAAAATATTTCAAAATTTGGATCAAATAAATACAGGCTTGGTGAGCAGAAGAGACGTTAAGAAACATTAAAAATCGTACTGTCCAAAAACTTTTGACTGGTAGTGTATTTGATTCATCTTCTGTAGGATTATGAGTAATGTAGTTCTTTACTGGAAAACTGTTTGTATTTATGTATTTATTTAATTATTTTTATGTGTGGAATCTACATTCATGCTCTATGTTTAACAACAAACAGTTTGTTCTTCTAGAATCTAAATGCTGTGCTTCTGCTTGGGTGTGTGTCTTGGTGTGATAAATAATGATTGTATTTACACTTCACATGATAACTCATGTGCCAAGTTAGTATATTTTGAAAGACTGTTTATTTCCTGTTATTATCAAAGTCTATTAAAAGATGCGAGCCTATCATAAATTCAGATGAATTCCCTTGCGCGAGGTGAGTCAGTGGCTGTATTCAGACGCAACAGCTCACTGTTTATTTATGCTTCAGTGTTTTCTGATTATTTCTCAGCCCTGCTGGAACTTTTCTCTCTCTGCAGTTTAAAGTACTTTAGTATTTATTTGTGCGAATGCAAATCAATAACAAACACATTTTGACGAAATAAGCATCATTTTCAAAAAGTCACTTTCACACATCAATGTCACCTTGTTTTTATTGCTTTAGAGATGACTATAATATATACAAAACCTGTTTGTCACTTTGACAGCAGTCTGGCCCTCTTAAAAAAAACAAGGTTTCAATATATCACTGAGTGTTAAAAAAAAAAAAGCACACAATCTTGCAGAAGTCAGAGTTCAGTAGACCGAGAGGCAATAATCAAATACGCTTTCCTAGAATGTCGTCTCTTTCTCAGGAATGACGTTCCTCCTTCAAGTCCACTCTTTGATGATGAAATACCCAGCAGTCTATGCTGCAATATTTGTAAATGTTTAGCACATGACTGCTGTTTAAACTTATGGTTTGGTTTCATCAGTTATATAATGTTATTACATTATTAATCACAATTATCTGACAAAAAAATATCAAGCTTTTATGATCAAGTCATGTTGCAAGAAAATCATTTTGTGCTGATGAAGAGTAAACCGTGTTCACAAACTGATACCATGTGTGTTTCAGCTGTGACCAGTGTGAAGTTATGGGCCATCGACAGACAGTGCTTCCAGACCATCATGATGAGGACGGGACTCATCAAACATGCAGAGTACATGGAGTTATTGAAAAGGTGAGCAGCTGTCTTGTTATGAAAGTGCATGTCTGTCTTTATCATCTGACATCTTAATTTGCATAATGGCACCCAGAGAAGAGAGCATGGGGGCATATTTTACATATTAAAGACCGAATTCTGCATTGTTGGGCTCCTGAGCCAAACTGGATGAAAGAAGTCTTCATCAAAGACTTTAAAGACACTGAGGCAGAACAGACGAGTTTCTTGGAAGCTTCTGCAATTCATTGCCACAGAAACTCTCTATAGCTCCAGATCTCCTTCCTCTCCTCCTTTCATGATCTTTCTCTTTCTCTCTCTCTTAGTCTCTCTTTCTAATGTATTAACATGAGAAAAATGAATAGTAATGCAATCGTTTTTAATGAATCATCTAATGTGGTTTCATCTAATGTTAATGATATTACCCAATCCCTGCTGCTGTATTTATTATTTGAATAATTAGACCTAATTTTGTCAATTATGCTTTGAACTAACAGCCGTTAACAAACATAAGCGGAGTGCATGTGAATGCATTAGATGCTGAGTTGAACGTGCATTTTACTGATCTAGTTTATAGATGATATGAAATTTAGGTGTCATATTTGGTCAGGAGATCATCTAGACTCTCAGAGAAACATTCTTATTCTTATTATGTAACAATGTGCATGTGTGATTTACTGCTGATGTAAGCTACTAAACCCAGAGACTCATTTGACAGCTTTATCTCTTATCTATTTAACTGTTCGGAATGCAAATTATAATTTTAATTCATTTATTTAGCTTTTTTTTTTTTTTAGTAGTTTTAGTAAATTTATCATTTGTATTAGTTTTTTTTTATTTGTCCCCCCTAATTTTTAGTGCTTATTTATGTTTTAATACTCCAACTTCAGCTTATTTCACTTAGCTGCCAAGGCAATATTTCAAATTTCTTTCCCCATCAGGTCAGCTAATCTGCATGTCCTGATTTATCACCTTTCCTTTCCAAAACAACAACAACAACAACAACAACAGTAGAAATAATAATAACAATATATTTTTTTTTATCAAATGAGCTTTTATTTTTAGATGATCAATTTTCATTTAAGTTGTAGTTTTAGTGAATGCATCATTTTTATTAGTTTTTTGTTATTTCTATTAAGCTGTATTTTTATTTTTCTAATTTTAGTATAATTTTTATTAGTGTTTTGTTATTTCTATGTATCTTTATTTTTATTTTTATAGTTTTAGTACTTCAGCTTATTAATTTTTAAAGCTACAACTTATTTCAGATAGCTTCCATGGCAATATCTCTAATTTTCATTTATTCCTCATCAGGTCAGCTAATTTCCTAATTTATCGCCAGTCCTTTCCAATAAATAAATAAATAAAATAAAACAACAACAATAATAATAATGATACTTTTTTAAATTAAATTGACCTTTTTTAGTTCAATTTTAGTATGTGATTTTATCATATTTCTTTCTTTTTAATACTTCAACTTGTTTCAGTTAGCTGCCAAGACAATATTTTTTTTCCCCATCATTTATCACCATTCCTTTCAAACAACAAACAAAAACAATGCTAATGATAATAACAATATTTATTAATTAAACTAAATTAGCTTTTATTTTGATCAATTTTCATTTTAGTTGTAGTTTTAGTAAATTTGTGATTTTTTTTTTAATCATTTTTATTAGTTTTTTTATTTATATTTAGCTTTGTTTATTTACATTTTTCTAATATACGTACTTCAGCTTCTTTTTTTCAATACTTCAACTTATTTCAGTTTAAATTTTTCATTTTTCTTTTTTTAATAAATTTTCATTTGATTTGTAGTTTTAGTAAATGTATGTGATCATTTGTATTAGTTTTTTTTTTTATTTCTATTTTGCTTTATTTTTATTTTAGTACTATTAAACTTTTATTTTAGTGCTTCAGCTTATTTATTTTTTAATACTTGAAATATTTCTAATACTCATTTTTATCACCATTCCTTTCCCAAAAAACAACAACATTGATAATAATACTACTACTACTAATAATAATAACAATTATTATGATAAGAAGAAGAAGAAGAAGAAGAAGAAGAAGAAGCAGAAGAAGAAATTTATAGATGATTAAAAAAAAAAACCCAGTGCTTTCACTTTTTTCACCTGAAGTGGTTTATGCGTTTTCTCTTTTCCTATTTTTGTTAATGGTTTGATCTTTCTGACATACATGAATTTACATAAATGACCCAAACATTTCACATGATCACATGGTTCAAACAGCACTTCACATCACTACTATTATAATTGATCTCTGATCTTTAATTTGTTATTTTATTACTGGGTAATCTTACTGGGATGCTGTAAGAATCTATTCATATTACAATATATAAATAACATGTATAAACTAAAAATATTAATTAAATTGAATATCTGTTGGCACATTTTTTTAAGCCTTATTCACAGTTGTTTAATATTGGGCGGTTACCTCCCCCTATGGTGGTCCTCCAAAGATACTTTGAGTCTCAGGGGGGGAAATATGATTTCTTAAAAGTTCATCAGAAGCTTTTTCAAACAAAATGACAAAGAAAATAAGACCCTGTCATTTTCAGACCAAATATTAGCTCAGAATGGCCTGTGTATATCCATAATACCTTTAGGTTTCTCTGCTGCAGTCTTACACTAAACTGTAATAGGAGACTTTAATGGACTCTTGAATTTTTTATGGCATGTGAAATATTTATGCAGGAGCAGTTATTGATGTATGATAATCTCATGACAAACGGCAGCGAAACATGGACAGAACCCATCCCTTTAAAGTGTGTGCCTTTGCTAATGCAGCAGACAAAGATGCTCAGATCTCATCAAGGACAATCTGCGGTCCCTCAGGACGGCGGATCAGTGGGCCTATCCTGCCATCTCGTCCTAAACATGATTCATTTAGATTTAGATAAATTGCAGCTTTTATTACGTAATGTAGATAATGCCTTGGCTTTGTGGCAAATTAGCTCAGCCTATACCGATTAGCCAGACGCAAACCTTTTCCTCCATTACGCAACACATGACCAGATATGTTTAGAAATGTTGTGTCATGGTGATTGAGGGGTGTTATTGTTGTTTCCGTGGCAGAGAGCAACTCTGGGTTCATTTCAATGTGATGGTGACCAGCTGTTTTAACCATATCGGGTCAGACTAAAAAAATTAAGTACTGAAAATAAGTGCTGAATTACGTGAAGTGTAGGAAATGAAATTAAAGTGTTTAACTTTTCTGAGGATAATAATGAAGTACTTGTGTTATTTTGAATGATTATTCACTGAAGTTACATAACATCAACAAACACCCAAAGACTCCTCAGCTCTGGATAAGGATCTAATCCATCGCACGTTTACAGATGTGATTGTTTTGTTTTAACCAATGACGTAAGTTGTCTCTCATTGACAGTGTCCTGACGTTCCGGGGTCTTTCAGAAGAAATACTGAGCAAGCTGGCTGATGTCCTTGAGGAGGTTAGAGATCTTACTGATCCTTATACAGACACAACTGTTATTAATTCTAAACATTCTGTTCACTGATCACTCTTACAAGCTTTACAAGTACTACTCTAGCTTATGGTATTTACTTCTTATTTAGATAAGCTCATCTTATTTTATTTAAAGATTTGGCATTTTGGATCGACGTTGATTCACAAACCTTCTCATTTTATTCAAATTAGCAAAATGTAGCATGTTGCATTATTTTACTGCAATGTGATATGTTGAACACCTTGTTTTTTTTAGCAACTGTTGGTTTCATGTCGAACTAACTGGCAGTTTACTTTCTTTGGAAGTCACTTTGTTAAAAAAAAAAAAAAAAAAGTGTGTAGTTTCGTTCCCAGAAATGCCCTAAGGATGTAGAGGCACTGAAATATCCAAAGTTGGTCACTCGTAAAACATCTACCATACTATAATGAAATTTAGCTGTTTTTCACTGTTGCTTGGAAGTGTAATGTTAGTATTATTTATATAATATACAATTAATATTAGTTATTTATTAGTTTTAGTTTTTTTATATTTCTATTCAGCTTTCATTCATTTGTTTCAGTTTTAAATTGAGTAATTTTAATATTTCAAAGTCAACTTGTTTATATGTAGCAATTCTGACTTTATTTCTTGCAGTTGTGAGTTTATATTGCAATTCTATTGCAAGTCTTTTTTCCTTTAGAATTTGACATTATAACTGGACATATATAAACATTTTAACATTATTTAAAAAAAAGTCAGAATTGCGAGTTTCTATGTAGAGTTTCTATCTCGCAGTTTCAAGTTTATATCTCACAGTTCTGACTTTATAACTCGCAATTGTGTAATTTTAGTATTATTTATATAATATACTATTATAATATTAATTAAAATATTTTTTGTATTATTTATTATACATTTTCATGTTGTTTTTTACATTTGTAATTTTATCATTTTTATTAGTTTTTTTTTTATTTAGCTATGTCTGTTTAGCTTTATTTTTATTTCTTTTTTCCCTAGTTTTAGTAGCTTATTCATTTTTAATTCCAGTTACAGCATTACATTAAAAATAAAATCCAATATTTAGATTTTGTTTCATTTCAGCTTTATTTATTAAAAAAAAACAGTTTTAATAGCTTTTGTTTTAGTTAACAATAACAACTTGCTAATGTTTTTTTTTCATTATTTCTGTCAAAATACACAGCTGTCTTTTGCTTAGCAGAAGGTTGTTATTTAAGGCATCTATCAGCAGGGGCTAACTGTCTCACACTAACCAGGCAAACCTCGACCTATTGGTTCAGACAAACTGGTTGTCCTGCCCTATAATCACACTGTTGGTTAAGAAGGAAGTTCAGAATACTCTTCAAGCAAACAGGGCAATGTTTTACAAAAAAAACAAACAAAAAACACCTCTTATTGTTGTCTTCGCATGTATTCTAACACTGAAAAAATTACACACTTTAAGAAAACACCTGCCAAGAAAATGTAAATGCATTTATGCTGAAATATGTTGATTTATTCACTTGTAAGTGTGGAACATGTGAAAAATCCAGTAGATTCCATCAGGGACTGTTTATCAGCTAGAAAGATTCGAGTTACAAAAGCTCCTCATTCATACCATCAATAATTTGCGAGCATTTTTAGACTTTCTTGTCTTGTAGTATATGCACATGGTTTAATAAGTTGTAGTGGAGTGAATCATAGAGTTGTTTATACTCTGTTTATCAGTATACTATGGAGAATAACCGGTTCTCAGACACTTGACATATGAGGTCCAATTTACACAAAGCATCAAAAGAGAAAAATCAACGTTTTTATCCAAGAATAGCATGAGAAGATGAGTCGTAGACATTGTGAATATCTTAGTCATCAGTCAGTCAGTCTATCATTTGCAGACATAAAGGTCCACATCACCTCTCTTCACCTCGTCAGCATACAACATTTATCACTGGGGAGTGAGTGATGGAGCCCCACAGCTCCTTGTGTTTAGGGGTGAAAGGTTGTTGTTTTCCATTCTGTGTGGATTTGTTGATAATCTTGCAGGTGCTGTGATTCGCCTTTGTAATAAAAACGTGATTCACAGCCTCATAGCAATAACACAACAGCACATAAACATTGGTTTGGCTCTTGTTATTAATTACATTTATGTTTAATAAGTCTATCAGATTTGTACTGTTTAGACAGCGACCATAAAACACTGATAGTAGTATTAACAAAAAGGATTGAGTGCATACAGCTCAGTTTCTGATGTACAAATGTTGGTCACTGTTACATTACATCTATAATATAATGAAATATCCACTTATTTAGTGTTATATAGTAGTAGTAGTAGTAGTATTTAGTATTATTAGTGATTTAGTATTACTAATATGTTTACAGTATTAATATTTTGAATGAGATTTGATTTATATTTTCAATTTGTTCATTATATTTATATATATATATATATATATATTTCTATTTAGCTTTGACTCATTTATGTTTCAGCTTTAGTTTAAGTAATTTTACTACTTCAAATTCAACTTGTTTCTATGGAAGCCTGTTTTCGCCACTGAATAAAAAAAAGATAAAAAAAATCAGCAATTCTGACTTTTTTTTTCTCTCAGAATTGAGATATAAACTTAAATCTTTTTTCCTCTCAGAATTGGACATTATAACATATAAACATTATTACATTATTTAAAAAATCAGAAATGCAAAATATAAACTTGCAATTGCAAGAAAAAAGTCTGAGTTGCAACTATAACTAGCAATTCTGACTTTATTTCTTGCAATTGAACGTTTATATCTTGCATTTCTGACTTTATAACTAACAATTGGGAGTTTATATCATGCAATCCTAAAATTGTGAGATAAGAAGTGGCAGTTACCTTTTTTTATTCTTTATTCAGTGGAAGAAACTGGTTTCCATTTGTTTCAGGTGTTTTCCAAGGCAAAATATCTCATTTTTCACTTTTTCCAAGTTCTCCAAGATTTCATCTAATTTTTATGTTTTATGCATTTCAGCTTTGAGTACAGGAAATTATTTCTAACAACTTTTAGTTAACAGTGTTATTTCTGTCAAAATACAGCTACAAAATACAATGTTGTTATTTCTGTCAAAATACAGCTACTTAAAAATGACCTTTAGTAGCGAAAGATGCTTTGTTTTGTTTTTGTTAATAGAAAGCTGTATTTACAGCATCTACTAGCACTCTGAGCTCTGTGTAAAATGACTCTCCTGTCAATCATGGTTTCTCAGTGAATATTCAAATTCAGGTCAAACTCTCATTCCAGTCCATTTTTGTGACATGATTTGTTAAATAAATGTTATGAATTTGCAGAGAGTGAAGGGAGTCCCTTCAGCTAATAATTGACCTTAAACGAGACTGAAATTTGCTGAAGCTTTTTTAACTTAAATGTTAATTTTGTATGCGTAATTATGCTGGAGGCTCTGGGGAATGAAAGCCTGGACACATGGATGGAATCTGTTCTTCCGTCATTATTTTTCTGGTCACTTATATTTGATGCAGCACCTCCATTAATTGCACATATACAGTGTAGCTGCCTGAATTTAGAGTCCAGATATATCTGAATCTTAACATTACTGAATATTCACACTGACTTGAGTGCTTTCCATTGGGAAGTATTTACTTAAATCAAACAGTCTAGCTATCACAGCACTTAAAAGCATTTTTACAATTAAAGGGATAGTTCACCCCCAAAAGGAAAATTCTGTCATTAATTACTCACCTCGTCTCATTCCAAACTCGTAAGACCTTCGTCGTTCTTCGGAACTCAAATTAAGATATTTTTGATTAAATTAGAGAGCTTGCAGACCCTGCATAGACAGCAACACAACTACCACTTTCAAGGCCCAAAAAAGTAGTAAGGAAATTATTAAAATAGTTCATGTGACATCAACGGTTCAGTCTTAATTTAATGAAGCTATGAGAATACTTGTTGTGTGACTTTATTCAGCCATTTCTGCATCAGTAACAATGTCCTTACCACCTCTCTGGGCTTTAAACGTGGTTGCTGTGTATGCAGAGTCAGAAAGCACTTGGATTTTATTAAAAATATCTTAATTTGTGTTCCCAAGATAAAGGAAGGTTTGGAACATCATGAGGGTGAGTAATTAACAACAGAATTTTCATTTTTGGGTGAACTATCCCTTTAAGCTACACTTAAAATGTATGTACATCAAACCAAGTTGCATGTATTTAAAATAAAGACAACAAAAACAGACTTTTGCACAATCAAGCAAAAAAAAAAAAAACATTAATAATAATAATAATAATAATTAAAATAATTTATATACTGTTCAAAATAAAGAACGTATTTGGACACTTTCTTCTCAAATGTTATGTGCATGTCATGTGCACATGTGATGTTTGGTTGTTTTGACATTAATACATTTTTGCTACAACTTTTGGGACTGATGTATATGAAATGTAAATTTAAGATATAGATATACAAAGCTGCATTCATGCAGCAAAGTCTGCTTGTTTTGAAAGGTCTACAAAATTACATCATATATAGTCATTAATATTTATTAATTATTCATTAATTAATAATAATAATTCATTTTATAGTAATTAAAATATAGGACGTTTGCTTTTATTCTTTTATTAATGAAAAATCAAAATACAGGAAATATAATTTTACAATAACAAAGAAACAAAATTCCATTGAGATTTTTAGCAAAAATCTGTCATTGTGAAATCTGTCGCAAATAATAAAAATGCTAACAAAAAATGTAATTTTAATCAATTTTATATATATATATATATATTTAAATATTTTTATATTTATAAATCATGGTAGCGTTTTGTTCTGAATTATGTATTTTTGATAATTTATAAGTTTAGAATAATTTTCTAGATAATAAATGTAAAAGCTATCTCCTGTGAATGCAGGTGTGTATGTGGGTGTTTTGCTGGAGGTCAGACTCTAGGTGATGTTGGAACAAAGTGTTTGCTTGTGTCAGAGACTTTGTGGGCTTCAGTTTCCCTATCTGCTGGTCATATCTGATTTCAGACTGATGTGTCTAGAGGTCAAGGTCTTAGATAGCACAGTGAGGGTCAGAGAGATGTTGTGTTGCCTCTTTTCCGCTTAGAAATCTGCTGCATCTTGTGTCTGCACATCCTCTATTTATACCCTCTTTGTAGAAGCTGCCAACTGTATTTTTCTCCATCATCTTTCTCTATATCATCTTCACGTCCTCTAACCAATTTTCTCTCTCTTATAGACCCACTATGAGGATGGCGACTACATCATTCGCCAGGGGGCAAGAGGAGACACATTCTTCATTATCAATAAAGGAAAGGTAAGTCTATTTCAGTGCAAAGTGCAAGCAGTGGTCCTGTGAAGAAGGTCCCATGCTAATATCTCTTCCTCTTGTTCTCACCCCTGTCCAGGTGACGATGACTCGAGAGGACTGTCCGGGTCAGGAGCCCGTCTACTTGCGTTCTATGGGGAAAGGAGACTCGTTCGGGGAAAAAGCACTGCAAGGGTGAGTTTGTCCTCAGATGGGTCGCGAGACTTAAAAAAATGGGTTGCCAGGATGATCTGAGGAAATTGTATAGCCTATATGTATGTATGTATGTATGTGTGTGCAAAGTTCAAGATTCGAGGAGGAAGGAAACGGGAACCGGCAAAATTAACTTTAATAACTAAATAAATATAAACAACAAAACGAAAGTAAGCAGAAGCTGCCTTTCGCAGAATCCAACGTGTATTTTGTGCTCTGTTTTGCAGTGTTGAACATTGTAGCCAATCACGGACGTATCTGTTGATTTCTGGAACACAATGACCAATCAGTTTGTCAGTGGTGTTCAGTTAGTCAGAATCTACTCGACAAATGTTTGTTTAGTCCCGAGTTCTGGAAACTCGTGGATCCTTGCATTATAACCAACTCTAGATGCAATGTAAATAAGAGATTTCATTGTGTTGTGTAACGAGATTCATGGAACATAGCAGAATTTTCTGAGATCGCGATAAACTGAAATGAGTGTGCACTTTTTTGTGATTAAGCTTTGCGCGCTTTCCCGTCTATATATAGTCCATTCTGAATTTGAATACAAGATGTTTTTGATGCTGCTCAGAGGGCCAAAGTGGCATACTTGCTGCAAGTTTCAGCAGTGACGCATATATCCGCATATAAATGGGGGATTCACTCGAAATCTCTCTCTTTCTTTCTTATATATATATATGGGTCACGTCAATTTAAAAAGGAAAAAATATGGTCGCTCTTAACAATGTTTAAAAACCACTGCTCTACACTACTGTTAAAGGATTATTTCACTTCCAGAATAAAAAATCCTCATAATTGTGATCCAAGATGTTCATGTCTTTCTTTTTTTAGTCGAAAAATGTAAAATATTTTGGAAAAACATTCCAACATTGTTTTTTCTCCATATAGTGGACTAGTGATATCCATGACTGAACTGACAGTCATTTTCTAAAAAAAATAAAATACTATATACTATATAACCACAAATGCTTGTCTTGCACTAGCTCAACATTACGTAGTGAGGACCCAGTATTTACAAACTGAATGTGCAAAGAAAGTCAAACGCCCTTTACAAAAGGTAAAACAACGATGTCTGTCGAGTTTTCCGCCCTACCTTAGCCTTTTGAACCAAAGTACACAGACGAATGAACTAACCGTAAAGACATAGATGAGCATTTGTGGTTAAAAAGTATATAAATATAATTTTTATTTAAAAAAATGACCACTATGTAAGACCTGTATTGAAACTGCAGTTTGGACCTTCAACCCATTGGAGTCCACTATATGGAAAAAAATACTGTAATATTTTCCTCAAAAATCTTAATTTCTTTTCCACTCAATAAAGAAAGACATGAACATCTTGGACAACATGAAGGTGAGTAAATTATCAGGAAATGTTTTATTCTGGAACTGAACTAATCCTTTAAAGTCAGATTTAATACTAAAGGCACATCCAGGATGATTTCTCATCAGGTGCATCTCACATAATTTGTCAAGATTCACATATGCATAAAGTCTACTTTTTGTACTATTTTATTTTTTTTTTTTTTTGCTTTCATGCCAGTTTTGACATTTGCACCCTCCAAAACAACATTTAATGTAGAAAATCTAATTTAGTATTATAAATATATTTATATATATTTATATATTACACTGTGGGAATGAAAATTCCTCACTGAAAGTGTGGAGGACAGTTGCTGTAATAATAACATGAAACTTGAAAACATGTTTTTGATCATGTGGTGAAATGTGTGACCTGGAAGTTTTTAAAGGATGTTGTGCCATCTTGTGGCCACTGATAAAAGTGCTCTTGGAATTGTAAGAAGTCTTGGAATTGTAAACTGTTTAGAGTGGCTGTGCTTGCATAGCAAACACGTGACATTACATTCACACAATCTTTAAAAGCACTGTTCACACTCTCTCTCTTATGCCTGAGTAAAAATAGGTTTATTCAGAAATTGTATTGAACAAAATCTTTCTCCAGGGAGCTTTCCAGTTCTTAGTTTATTCAGGGAATCAACAACTATGATAATGACACATGCATTAGAGCAACTAACAATACAGGAACACATAAAAATGACTTTGATCGGAGCTTCCGTTTTGAGGGCTTAAGGGACAAAAATATTGAGGAAAGAATAGGAGAATATGAGTCATGTGACTATAAAATGGTCAATTATTCTTATGCATTCTTGGAGTTTCTATTCTGTTCTTTTATATTCTGGTTTACCATGCTTTAAGGATTTGTTTACTTCCAAAAATCTCCTGATCATTTACTTACCCCCATGTCATCCAAGATGTTCATGTCTTTCTTTAGTCGAAAAGAAATTTTGTTTTTGAGAAAAAACATTCCAGGATTTTTCTCCATATAGTGGACTTAAGTGGGGATCAACGGGTTGAAGGTCCACATTGCAGCTTCAAAGGGCTCTACACAATCCCAGCTGAGGAATAAGGGTCTTATCTAGCAAAAAAAAAATAATAATAATAAAATTGTATATACTGTTTAACTACAAATGTTTAAATACAAATGCACTAGCTCTCTGTGACCCTTCCTACTACGTAATGTGTGAGGTTGAGCTAGTGCAAGATGAGCATTTGTGGTTAAAAAGTACATACATTTGTATTTTTTATAAGACACTTATTCCACGGTTGGGATCGTGTAGAGCCCTTTGAAGCTCCATTAAAATCTGTACCTTCAACCGTTGGCTCTCATTGAAGTCTTATTGAAGATTTTTCTATATGGAGAAAAATCTCTAGAATGTTTTCCTCAAAAACAGCGACTGAAGAAATAAAAACATGAACATTTTGGATGACATGAGAGTAAATTATCAGGATTTTCTAATTCTGGAATTGAACTAATCCTTTAAAAGAATGGTTCAACCAAAAATGAAAATTCAGTCATTATTTGCTCACCCTGGTGCTGTTTCCTTATGACCTTTTTTCTTATTTTTTAAAAAAATGTCCTGTTTATGCTCCATGTAAAATATGTGAAAGATGCGAAAGTATCACAGAATGATCCCTAGTTACTTTTTTGCAAGTGTTCTGAGGGTATACGATAGGATTTAATAAAAAAATTAACTTTGGCTGTTGGTCTGCATAAAAGTGGATCTTTTTTGAGAAATTAAGATGATTAAAACAGTATGAAACAGGGCTCCTAAAAAAATTATGCATACCTGTTTTTTTTTTTTTTTGAGATAATAATTTATTCTTTGTCCAAAATGAGTTCTTGAATTTACATCTGTCAAGAGATATTCACCGCAAAGAAAAAAGATACATGTATACCTTCATACAATATCTAGGAATTGTGTTTAGTGCCGCGTTTTGATATCTCTTGCACTTGTGTGCTTTTCCTGGGAAAGCCAGAGTGAGCTGCTGTTCATGCATAGCAGACCAACGGCCAGGAAAGTCAGGATTTTTACTAAATAGTAATAAATAATAATTAGTTTTTCACCAACCATATCAAATTCACTCAGAACAATAGGAAAGTGCGGCACACGTTGCATGGGATCATTCTGTGAAGTTTTGCATCTTTTTTCTTGAAAGTTTGAGGCTGGTTGCTAGTCATTCCCATTATATGGATGAACACGAGCAGGATATACCTCTTTTTGTGGTCTAAAAACAGAAAGAAGGCCATATGGCAATTGTTAATTAAGTTAATTAAGAGTTTTTGGGTGAACTATCCCTTTCTATTCTGTTCACTTCATGATCATTGTGCTCTGTTCTATTCTGTTTGGTTCTATTCAAGTGTGCTTTATTCTATTCTTTTTCTGTAGCGGTGTCTGGTTTAAGGGGACTGTTTACCCTGATTATAATCCTGCGTTTGGTTGTGTTACTAGGAAACAGTGATCCTGAGAGCATGTTGATATGCTCCGTTGTGTATCAGGTGTCCAGCTCGCCAGTCTTCTGATGCGAGCTGCGAGGCTGTGATCGGAGGTGAAATATAGGCCAGAACATTGTACACGGTCAGTCCGATTCCTCAGAGATCAATTAAACACCGTCCTGTAAGAGGTCCCGCTGTGCCCTTGTGTACGGCAGAAGCCTAGTGGTTGGCTTTCGCTTTACGGAGGTCATTAACAGTGTCCAGAACTTGATAAAAGAATCACTTGATCCCAGGGATTAAATCCATGCGTGTGTGTATGTGCATTCTGAAGCATTTGACACCTGATTGGTTCACAGACACGTTTGGCAGCGCTGATGGTGTCAGTTTTTCATGCTGTGTTTCCTCAAGCAGGTGAACGTGTTCTACTTTCAACACACTGACCTACACACAATACAATTAAGGGGATAGTTCAGCCAAAAATGTTTTTTTTTTTTTTCAAAATTTTTACTAGGACAGTAGTTCATTTATGTAAGTGAGGATAGCAAAATAAACCCCAAGAACTCAAAATTGATGGAAATTTAAGACAAAAATTAACTGAACAAAATTAAGCATTGCTTGGTAATTGGTCAACAAAGTATTGATATTTGTGTAAATATTGTCATCCATTACCTGCCTTTTTATACCAAAGTTATCTAACATTATCAAGACCAGTTTGTTCTGACACATTTAAATTTTGTCATTTTATTACCATTTTCTGAACTATAGCAAATAAACTGTGATAATGGGAGAAATGTTGAAAGTGTGTGAACGAATTTAGGTTTGACTGTATGATGAAAAACGTACAAGATCTTCTTTATAAAATTTTATTCTTTAAGACTAGATAACACCAACATCATTAAACACTAACTTGGACTATACCAACATGCTATATTGTTGATGAAAACATTTTTACAATTTAAAACTCTCTGTATCCAAAAGAAAAAATAAGAGTTGTATCTCCCATCAAACCTTCTCATTGACAAACTGTCATAAATATAAACGTGGATCTCAATTACATTATTTGCGATTGTAGTTGTTGAATAAATGCACTTGTGCAAGTTGTTTTAATGGGAAAAGAAACACATAAATATAATTTGCAATTATTGGATTTAATATTAGAAATGTAACTGTTTTAGCTCTTGGGAGAAGTGTTTTGAGTTTTACTAGTTTCCATTTTGTGGAGGCTTTTGATTTATAATAAATCAGTAAACTAGATGAGGCAAAATGAATGTCTGTGAGTTCAAATTCTGAACTCAGTGAACAATGAACACTGCAATTATTCTGATAACCATTATCCAGCATGACAATTTTGTATTTTTTTATTGACTGAAACTAGACGACTAAAATTCCCAGACTTTTAAGCAAATAAAACTTGACTAAACAAAAAAAAGCACAGGTTTTTTTCACATAGGGCCATATGATTTGTGCAATGTCATGGAATTTGCCAAATTTTGGATGAATCAAAACTATGTCAGTATAGTTAAAGCAAAACGTGTCTGTGAATATTAAGCCACAAAAATGCTATTTAAATATGAACTCTGCATGTTTTGCGTGTCTCTGTTTGAATGAATGGCACAGAGGTGTGGTTTCATTTACTACACACATACGCTTGCTGTGTTTTCAGCCTCTGCTGCCTATACAAAAACACACAGGGTCTTCACAGCAACCCGTCAAAATAAAAGTTCAGTTTAACTTAAAGAAACTTTGACATAAATATATTACTCTGTGTAATGATGGTACTACTACTACTAATAAATATATTACAGGAAAAATATTTACCAGAATTTATTTAGCAGAAAAATTTAAATACACAACACAGTCTTTCTGAAGAAAAAAAAAAAGTTGTAAGTAAAACAATAATAAATTATTTAATATTAATAAATTAATTGATTAGAAAATGAAAAACATATTTAATTTTCTCAAATTTAATTTGTGTTAAACATTTAATAAATTGCTGTTAAATTGTTTAAGTTTCATGATTAAATTAATTGGACATGCATTTTGATTTAAGGGTTGGTTCACCCAAAAATAATAATTCTGTCATTAATTACTAACTCTCATGTTGTTCCAAACCCATAAGACCTTCGCTCATCTTCGTTAACTTCCTCAGTTAAGATATTTTTGATGAACTCCAGAGAGCCCTCCGTAGACAGCAAAGGTCCTTCCGCATTTAAGGTCCAAATCGTTGTAAAATGTATTCTAGTAGCTTCGTAAAATTACGTTTCAACCAATGATGTCACATCGACTAATTTAACAATGTCTTTACAATGTTTCTGGACCTTAAATGTGGAAGGATCCTTGCTGTTTATGGAGTGTCAGATAGCTCTCGATTTTGGTTAAAAATATCTTAATTTCTGTTCTAAAGATGAACGGAAGTCTTACAGCTTTGGAGCAACATGAAAGTGAGTAATAAATGACAGATTTTTCATTTTTAGATTAACTAACCCTTTTAGATTTTTTTAAGTTTACCATAAAAAAAGAGTCTAGAAAAATTTAAATAGAAAACAGTATCCAGAAAATTTTAAAATAAAATAAAATGAATAAATAAAATTTTTGGAAAAAAAACAAAAAAAAAAACATATTTATAGAGCACTATAAAATCATTCCAGAAGTCTTAATATAAAGGTAATTTTTGTCTGTTTGCTTAAACATATTTTTTTTATAAATAGGGATGTAAATGGGGATCTGACGGCTTAAAAAAAATGACAAAGAGCACTATAAAATCATTACGTAAATGTTAATATAAAAGGTCTTTTTGTTCTTTTGTGTAGCCGTTTTAAGGGAAAAAGCAATTTCAACATTCTGCAAAAATGTAGTTCCACGGAAGCATGAAATTCATATGGGTTTGGCACGTCATTCAAGGTGAATAAATGATGACAGATTTTCCTCCTCTTCTCCGTCTCTCTGCGTTCAGTAATATTGTGCAGCAGCTGTGACCTTCGCAGTAGCGTTATTGTGTATTTGTGCTGTGACAGCTTTAGAGCCAATGTGTTGTGAAGAATTCTCACCTCTGCAAGTACAAGTGTGTTTAGCTGGAACTGGATCTGGCCTCTTGTGTGTGTGTGTGTGTGTGTGTGGTGTTCGGCAGTATTTGCAGATGGACATAGAAGCATGTGTGTTCGGGTGTGCGTTTACCATTTAGCGTCCAACCCTCTTTGCTGACAGAGAGTCGTGTATGAGAGCTCTTCCTCCGGACAGAACTGCCAATGATGGGACTGATGTCACACAGTGATTGTTTTAGCAGTAATAGAAGTGTACTGTACTGTAGTAGTATATGCGCGCGTGTAGCTGTGCTCAGGTCAGACGGTAAGTGAATATACAAAGCATTATGAGGTCAGACTTGGATTCAGACTCTGATGACTGCGACTGGGGCGACAGTGAGGAAGAGGACAATCAGCAAACTCTAAGGCATGCTGAATTAAGTCTGTTAATAGAGTTGAAACTGCTGATATTTTAACAATTATTATTTACTTATTTGACTCATTATTTTAAGTCAAAATGTATTTCAATTTTCTGAACTAATATAAACTGTGCATACAGTATTTATTGTTAATTTGTATTCGTGTGTGTATATATGAAGAGTTCAGATGCAAAAGCCTCTAAATCCGTCTGATGTCTTTCTTTAAAAAAAGCATTTTTGTCTGGCTCCGATGTATAGGTTTCTACCTAAGTAGTGGTACCTCTGATTGGGCTAAGGCTTGGAATTTAGCGAGTTTGAAGTAAAATTATTTGAAGGACGTATAATATGTGTCGAGAGCATTCACATCAATATCATTATCTCATTTTTGACTGAGATGGCTTTTAAGGGGTTTTTGCATCTGAACTCTTCATATACACTGCCGCTCAGAAGTTTGGGATCAGTATGATCTTTAATATTTTTTAAAGACATTTCTTATGCTGATCAAGGCTGCATTTATTTGATCAAAAATACAGAAAAATATTATTTCAATTTAAAAAAGCTGTTTTCTATGTGAATATATTTTAAAATATAATTTATTCCTGTGATACAAAGATACATTTTCAGCATCATTACGCCAGTCTTCAGTGTCACATGGTCCTTCAGAAATCATTCTAATATGCTGATTTATTATCAGCATATTATAATGTTGAAAACATTTGTGCTGCTTAATATTTTGTTGGATTTTTTTTTTTTTTTTCAGGATTCTTTACAAATAAAAAGTTTGAAAAGAACAGCGTATATTTAAAATAGAAATCTTTTGTAACAATATAAACTACCATCTAAATGTTTGGGGTCAATACATTTTTATTCTTTCTTCTTTTTTTGAAGAAATTAATACTTTTATTCAGCAAGGGTGTGTAAAATGGACAAAAAGTGATAGCAAAGACAAATTGTTCAGAAATATTTATGTTTTGAATAAATGCTGTTCTTTTTAACCTTTTATTCATCAAGAATCCTGAAAAAAGAATCATAGGTTCCAAAACAATATTAAGCAGCAAAACTGTTTCCAGTTAACAGTAATTAATCAGCATATTAGAATGATTTTTGAAGAATCATGTGACACTGAAAACTGAGCAATGGCTGATTAAAAAATTCAGCTTTGCATCACAGGAATAAAATATATTGTATAAAATATATTAATTTAGAACACCATTATTTTAAACTGTAATAATATTTCATAATTTTTTTTTTCTTTTCGGTATTTTTGATCAAGTAAATGCAGCATCGATGAGCATGTAAGAATTCTTTAAAGAGCATTACAAATTTTACTGATCCCAAACTTTGAGCGGCAGTATATATATATATATATATATATATATATATATATATATATATATATAATCATTTTTATTTTGCAATTTGAATTATTTGTTTTAAAATGGTTGTTTGTATTTCTCTGTGTCTGTGTACATACATATGTACACATATATATATATATAATATATATATTTTTATTGATATATTTTTAATGATTTGTTTTAAAATGGATAATCTCAAATGGCACCTCATGAAATTGAAGGATGACATTAAAGAAGAAAAATAGGATAGTTATGATAATATTGTGTTATAATTGGTGTTGTTTTTATTTATAAATAATTGACAACATCGACATTGGTAATATATATATGATAGTGATAAATATATTAAGTATATAGTATATGAAAAATAAATATATGAAGTATATAAAAAATTCTAAACAATAAATATATGAAGTATATGAAAAATATATGATAAATATAGGAAGGCAAAATTAATTTGAAATTTGTGAACATTGAAGGATGACATTAAAGAAGATAAAATATATGATAGTGCTAAATATATGAAGTATATAAAAAAATATATGATAAGGCAAAAATATTTTAATTTTGTGAACTAATATAAATGATTGTTACCATTTTAAAAAATCTCAAATGGCACTTCATGAAATTGAAGGACAGCATTAAAGAAGATAAAATATCAATTATTTATATTGAGGATACTTATAATTTATTTTACTGACTTAAATATTTTATTTAATATTAACTTACCGGTTTATCTACATTATTTATTTTATATTTATATATAATTATTTTACTATTGTTGTCATTTCAATTACATATTTAAAAAAAAAAATTAAATGTTTTAATTACAGTTCAAATAATATATTTTAATTCATAATATCTACAATATGTTTTTAAGAATTAATAGTAATATATTTGGTTAACATTTAGCAATAAGGTATCATTTGTCAACATTAGTTAATGCATTAACTTACAATAAACAATACATTTATCGCACTATTTATAAATCTTTGTTAATGTTAGTTAAATAAAATAGTTTTTCATTGTTTGTTCACAGTGCATTAACTAATGTTGACAAACACAACTTGTGATTTTAATAATGCATTAGTAAATGCTGAAATTAACATTAAGATTAATAAGTGCTGTAGAAGTATCGTTCATTCTTAGTTCATGTTGTTAACTAATGAACTTTTTGTAAAGTGTTACCTATGTTTGTTTATGTATATATGTGTGCTTTTGAATGCATCACATTATAACGTGATTGTTTTCTGTCTTTTGAACAGGGAGGATATCAGAACAGCTAACGTCATTGCAGCAGAGTCTGTCACCTGCCTTGTGATTGACAGAGAGTGAGTATACGTCACGTTTATCCTGTGCCATGAGTTTCTTTATATACGCTGCTTAAAACATCACAAGTGTCGCTGACGTTCCGGCAGAAGTAATTCAGTCCAGGTTTTCCAGTTCGTTGAACATCTGTGGATTTTTACACTGATCTTTCTATTTGTGTGTGTGGAACACAATCTCTGGGTTTGAAGTGCTTATCTGCTCCCTTATAGGACTCAATAAATCAAGCTCAACCTAAATAGCTAAAGTGTCACGTGTGTCAATAAGCTGGAAAGAGAGAGACAGACAGAGAGAGAGAAGCGCGTATGTGCCCTCCGGCGGGGAAAACTCTCTTTCCTGTCTGACTGAGACTCAAACCATCAGCCATCTGTGTGACAGCTGATGGAGAAGATATAGAAGTTTCACTATATATTCAGGGCTCGCAAAATTTCTAAATCTCTGGTAGCCCTTCGGGCAGGTACTCTTTGGATTTTGGTAGCCCGAAAATAATTTAACTAGCCCAAATAAAAAAACAAAAAAAAACTTTTTTTTATTTTTAAATATAGAAAAACAGATAGGAGTCTAAATGTCAATCAAAAATATTTTCAATACACAAATATCAACAAATATCAAAGAAGGAATTTTATTTCACTATTTACAGGGTATCTGCAGAATTTTTAAATATCAATTTAAGCCAATTTATGACCCTTTTTATAAGCTGCACAAGTAAAATGAACACAGTATGAGTGGGGTTGGACAATGTATGGTAGCATACTGAGCCATGAAGTTATGATTTACAGTTCAGATACAGGTTTTCACAAAAGCCAAATACGTTATTACCTTTATAATTGTTCATTTTTAATTGTTAATTTTTAGAAGGCACATTAACTTCTTTTACATTTACAACTCTGTGTGTTTGCTGCATGGGTCGATATTTGCAATAATCTGACCAAAAATGATTGGAAATGCAAATTCATTCTCTGCCACGAGTTGGCGCTTTAGGAGTACTGAAATATTACGGTTTCCATAGAAACGGCTGTACACAAAGAGGCACCGCGCTCATTAACGCCGTTTTATCAGGCATTATAGGTAAGATGAAATGACAATGCAAAGGACACGTTTCTAAAGACAGTCGTTTCCCTTCAGATACATTAGACTTTGAAACGGGCAGCGCGCATATAGTGCGCATATGACATCATTGCCTTTTGAAGTTAAATCCAGCACTATCGCGAATTTCCGTCCCCAAATTGTAGACCTCTTAACATTATGATTAAAAGACTTTTCTTATACTATTTAACATATGGAAAACTTTTTATGGCCTTCAATTTTCTACAACTAAATTGAGGAGTATTTAAAGACCTGCAGGAGCCCTTTACTTTAAGATAAGTGAAAATATTATTTTCGTCGGGCAGGGCGGTGTAAAATTTTGGTAGCCCCACTGGAAAACACAATAGCCCCGGGACGTCGCGCTAGCGATTTTGCGAGCCCTGAATATTAGTGCTAAATTAAGAAAAAGACATGATATAATAATCATTATTGTCATTGAGAGAGAGATCTTCGACTTTAAATGAGTTCATTCTCAAAAGATAAATGGCAGTTCATATCAAGCCCACACTTTTGAGCAGTAGTGCATTTGTCATAAAGATCAAAGCTTTCTAAATATGCTGTTTGTGCCATTGTTTTCAGCTCATACAAACACCTGATTGGAGGTTTGGAAGACGTATCCAACAAAAGCGGTGAAGACGCAGAGGCAAAAGCAAAGTAGGTGAAATGATCTTTGACAACAGTTTATTATGTTTTCTTTCCTGGGGTCCATTTACAATATTAGTCAAAGGTTCTTGCATTTCTATCAAAAGTATTGTGGGTAGCAGGTTCAGAAATTAACTTTTTCATTAAGGGGCAATATTTGACCCCTGGAATTGATTTTCAAGAGGCATTTTTTTTTTTTTACTTTATGAGGGCAATTTTTATAATCAGCATACTATGTTGTCTTTAATGTCAAATGCGTAAATTTACCCAATTACTTAAATCAATATTTTAAATTGTTGTCAGTAACAATAGACTGTTTAAAATTGTATTGCTACATGTAAAAAACAAAACAAAAACATGAGCAATATTAGGGCAAAATCATTACTGTGGATTATTGATCTTTATATTCTAATTATGATTATTAATACTGATATAAAAAACAACAATATAAAACATTTTTATTTTGTGTCTGCATTTTGGGCATGTCACATTCTGGCTTCGCAGACAAAAATGTCGGTCCATCATGTTAATCTAGTCTAGCGCACGTTAAGCAAAAACTCCCATTATAATAACTAAAGCTATGAAATGAATCTTTTATTTACATTGTATCTTCACTGTCTTGTTTGTGATGCGGGAATTCACAAGTGTGCACACTCATCAACAGCCCTAGCTTTTTCAGCACTGACTTATCTAAGCATCTCTGATTGGCCAATGCATTCCTAAGTTCAACAGAAATGCGTTTGATTGGTTGTAAGGCTCAACGCTGCACAAAATGCGTAAATGTGAGTGAATCTAAATGTAATTCCACAAATTGACACTTTTCATTCATTATTACATCTACTTTTATTTGCAACAGCCTCAGTACATTGTTTAATTGTGCAGGGGCATTTTTTTTGCCCCTTCGTCTTGAATTAATAGGGTATTTTTGTCATTTTGGTGGCATTTTTGCCGCAAGCCCTTGTTAATTTCCAATCCTGGTGTGTAGTATGTTAGTTCAGTTAACATTTGCATTCTCATGTAGAATATTGCACAAAAAATTGCTCCACTAATCTGCTGTAATAATATTAAATATTATTACAATTTAAAATAATTCTATAATGATAATTTATTCATGCATATCTACATTTTCAACATGTTGCTCCAGTCTTCAGTGTCACATGATACTTTAGAAATCATTCTGAGATGCTGAATTGATTCCTAAGAAACATTTCTTAATATTATCAATATTATAAGTTTGTGGAAAACATTCAACATTTTTCCAGATTTGTTAAATAAATGTAAAGTTCAAAAGAACAGTGTTTATTTGAAATAGAATGTTTTTTTTTTGTAACATTATAAATGTCTTTACTGACATAATAATACTTACTTTCTTTTAACAAAATAAAAAATAAATAAATCTTACTGACCCCAAACTTGTTAACAAATATTGCATATGTCTGATTTAGCTACCTACAAATATTGCATAAGACAAGTGAAATGTGGTTGGTCTCTTTTCTAGTTAACAAACAAAAATCAGCACAATGGCACTGCTGCTCTAAAAAAAGTTTATTAAAAACAACTTTTCGACCAAAAAGGTCTTCATCAGGTCAGGCAAACAGCAAGTAATCAAAATGGTTCAATTTTTATCATTTTATCAGCATAGTCATTCACACCTGATACAGTTCATTAAACAAATTACCCAATTACCCAAAAGGAAAAAAAAATAACAAGGAAATAACAAAAACAATATATACAAAAACACAAAAAAAGTTTCAAATCAATTTCCAAATTTAAACCTTTTGGAGAAAGAGTATTCAATGTGTAAAAGTAAAATTTTATTAATGCCTGAATGCCTAAATTTTATCCCCTCCTGGGTACTTTTACTTCTTCAATACCCAAGTAATGAAGAGTCAACAAATTGTTTAAATGCATGTTTTTAAACAACGCTTTGTTTTACCTATATATGCCAAGCCAAAAGGCCTCATATAAATCATATAAATTACATTTTTGGTGTTACACAAAATAATGAAAGTCAACTTTAGTCAACTCCAATATCTAAGTTGTCACTTAGTACAACTTAACATTTCAACTTGAACATTTGAACTTAATTGAGTTTACTGGACTTAATTTTAAGGCAGCAGGGTAACAAATTGTTTTAAGTTGACTCAACAAATGGTAGATGTTTTTCAAAGAACTTAATGTATATTACACACATGAAAATAGAACAAAGCAATACCAGGTTCCCACTACTTCTCTTAAGCAATTCACTTACACAAGCCTGTTTTCATTTTCACTTGACATGGCAGCTCACTTTTTCTGAACATGTATTATTATTACATATGTTTGCCTCATATGTTCCCACATACTGTATTTTAATGGAGCTAAATTCTCAATAAAACAGTTTTCATTGGTATATTTTACTGTTTCTGTTGTCAGACAACAGAATGAATATGAAATAGTGACTGAAACACGGCCCATTAAGAAAATATAACCAGCTCTCCCTTCCAAGACGTTAATCTGCACAAAAAATCCCGATAATCGATCCACCGTCTGATAAAATCACATTTATTTGTATAATGTCGGGAATTCCCTCTGCTTATAAAAATGTAAGTTCATATAGCCCACATTACAGTCACGTACAACAGCTGAACATGATAAACATCAGATATTCAGCATATGTTTACAAATGACAGAGTGCTCATTCAGAAATCTGAATGAAGATGTATGCTTTGTATACATGTACCTTAATTCACCATGTACAGTTATTTACTGTTTATGTAATTTTGCTAGTGTTTTTATTCGTACAGTAGGCTAACTGCATGTTTCAACAATAATTTCCTTAACAGTATTCATTTTGAAGCAGGTAATGATTTGTTTGTTAAATTAATAATTAATTCAACATATATACATAACATTTTACTCACATGGAAACAGTAATGTTAGTAAATCATTACATAATTTGCATGATCTTTGAGTCTGAGATAGATGTTGCTCGATCAGGCACATTACAAATATACACATCATAACTCGTATAAGGCTGACTACATGCAGTATAGACTTAAAGACATGAAGCTTTATTTCAAAGATTTGAATTTGAATAGAACGAGCAATATAGTAAGAGAGAGTCAAACTGAAAATGCATGCTGCGTTAATGAAATTAGTGCCGTTAAAATGAATTTGCATTAACACGTTTTTCATTTTGACAGCCCTAAGTGAAATACAAAATTCTGCAATTACAATGCAGTTGTAAAAGGGCAGCTCAAGGATGTTTACCGTCACTCTAGAAGTGTAAAGCAGAAAAGGCTGTGCTAGCATGCAGAAGACATGTTATATAAGAACCAGCAACTGTTCATGATGTGAAGAAACATGATGAGAAAGCGATGCAATCATTGTGCGCCGATGAGAAAATAATCCGCTCAGAGAAATGTGAAACCTTATCACATTTCACACAGAGAATATCAGACACTGAGAGAGGGAGAAAGAGGGATTCTGGGATAGTTCAGAAACTCATTTCCCACTTCAAAAATCCCTTCTGTGTCATATCTGAACCAAAATAGAAACTTTTCTTCCTCTTATCTGCTCATCTGTAATGTAAATGAGTTCTGATGAATAATGAAGAGGTGTCTGTAGCCCGTGTGACTGTCGTAGATTAAAGCTTATTAAGACACGTCTACAGCTGTCACCTCCTGCACTGCGTCCCCCGTGATCTCAACTACAAACCTGTAAATAAATCTCCAGCTGCCACGCTGACAGATAGAGAACACTCTAATGAGACGAGTGCGTTCAGCTCTCCTGTACTTCAAGGTGTCAGTTTTGCATCAATATTGGCACCAAACAGAATTGCAAAAACATTGACTGTTATTAAGTTTTCCCACTTCATGACTTCATAAAATGCCAATACTATACAAAATAAAAAAAGAAACACTGTCCAACAGTGACACCAGCAGGTAAAGTTACAGCGGGAGTCGGCGACGCCCTAAAGCGTGCGGTGAGTTTGGTGGACTGTAATTGAGAATAAATGGGGAAAAGTCACGTGAGAGGAGGCAATTCCTCCATCGCAATATGATTGGTTATGATGGGCTGTGATTAGTTCATGCGAGAAATCCTGCCTCTTGTGTTTGTGCGAGTTCGCAAATTAGTCTGAATGAACAATATAATGGCGTTAATGGAAAGACTAATTTAATAAAGACATAACCACTTTGTTACTTAAAATGGCCTGAAAATATGATCTGTGGGAGTTTTTAGTGAGTAATCAGCTTGGTGAAATTTAAAGTAAATCTCAGTGTCTGTTATCAGTTTTTTACTGTGCTTTGATGATTGATGAGCCGAATAATTAAAAAAATATTAAAAAGAATAGGTGAACATAAGTTCACAAATAATATATTTGTTGATGTTTAAATGTTTAACTTGTTACTGCCTTGAGATATTATTTTGGAATACAACTTGATAACGTTCATACTTTGCTTTAATATTAGCAATATTGGTTAAATTGTTAATGTAAAAATATAAAATGTAATTTTTTTTTTTTTTTTTTCCTGATAGTGCAAGTAATGTTTATTTAACCAAGAAAATGTGACTGGGGCATGAATTTACATTTGATTTAAAAAAAAAGAAAAAAAAAAGAATGAACTTTTAAACTATTCGTTTAAATATTTGACCCTGGATCACAAAACCAGTCATAAGGGTCAATTTTTTGAATTTGAGATTTATACATTATAATAAATATACATCATCTGAATTTGTTGGTTGTTAGAATAGGACAATATTTGGCCGAGATACAACTATTTGAAAATCTGGAATCTTGAGGGTGCAAAAAAAATATTGTGTAAATATTGAGAAAATCACCTTTAGTGTTCTCCAAATAATGGGCTTAGCAATGCATATAAAGATGCAGAACCAGCTAAAAGCTATCTTGGTCAAAAATGAGATAATGATACTGAGAGAATGCTTGCGACATACATCACAGCCTGATAAAAATGCATTTTTTAAAGAAAGATGTCAGATGGATTTAGAGGCTTTTGCATCTGAACTCTTCATATTACTAATCAGAAATTACGGTTTGATATTTACGATAGGAATGGTACAAAATGTCTTCATGGAACATGAACATGGAACTTAATATCCTGATTTTTGGCATAGAAGAAAAATCGATCATTTTGAGCCATACAATGTATTTTTGACTATTGCTACAAATATACCCGTGCTACTTGAGACTGGTTTTGTGGTTCAGGGTCACATATATGTATAAAAATACAGTAGATGCTGTCCATAAAGAACCCATAAAGCTCCATACTGCCACCTTGTGGTCAATCAAATTAACTGTATTTCACCTATAATGAATTTAGATATACAATGAGCCTGGAGCATCACATGCTTAATCAGCAAATGCCTCCCAGGTTTACATTTTAATCAAAGCACTTTTAAAACTGATTTAGTTGATTCCTCAGGCATAAAATATCAGTAAATTGTCAGCATAAATGTAAAATTCATGTCAGTGTTGCTAGCTGCCAGACCTTTTTATCAGCACAGGAGCACAAAAAAGGCTGGAAGCTATAACTAGTGTCACGGATTTCACTTTTTTTTTCTCCCTGATGGTCACACACACATGCCTGTTTCCTCCTTGAGAGTTTTAATCTCAATTATGTTTTGGTTGATTGACTTAAGACATGCGACATGCATTTGAATGCAGGGGATGTTTTCAGAAGGCTGAAAGCGCTGGGTTAAGAAAAAAAAAACACCTTTTGCAATACAAATGTATTAAAATATTTCTTTGTTTCTTATATATATATATATATATATATATATATTACTTAATATTATTAACAAAAAAGAGTTGGCATGTTTTACTTTATTTATTATTTTTATTGGTGCTGTAGAATCTGCCAGCTCTTAAGCTGGTGTGAGACACAAACATTTCCAGCTTTCAGCTGAGGAATGAATTTCTTCTGTTTATACTCTTAGCGAGGAGTTTTGGCATGTATCCATGCCTCTTTCCAAAACTGCACTCTTGTTTGGGCATTGCTCTGTTCCTGCATAACATGCCAGCGCTGCACATCTCTGACCCTGCCAGCCTAATAACTGATTATCTGGAAGGGATTGAATAATAACTAAATCACGCTTTGTGTGTGTGCACTGGTTTTTAGGACCCTTGGCAGTGTGCTTGGAAAATCGTAACCTCAGTGTGACACTGCAAAACGTTTTTTGCCAAGCTAAATAGCAGCTCAATCGTGTCACTGGCCATGGCTCAAGCTAAGGGATTTGATTGGCCAGTTCTGCATCATGGGCTCCTATAAGCACTCTAACTGAAGTAAAATATAACATGTCACAGGACAGGAGTCTGCAAAAAGACATACAGCAGCATTTGTTTGCAATGTTACAGAATCCATATTCCAGTCTGACCTCTAATGACTCATCTGTATGAATCCAAGTATCAGTGGTGGTGAATAACATTTATTTTTTTATTTTATTTTTTTTTTTCTGGTGCAAAATCTTCTTTACAGTCAAAATCCTGTTGGTTGCATTCAAAATAAAACTGATCTCATTGAAACTGTGCTTCGAAACATGGGTCATGATTTTAAAAATCTAAATCTAAATGCATCTACATTAATTCTTAGTTACCATGTATGAATATTTCCCCCAAGTTTTAGCCCATTTTAATAAAATGAGGGAAAAAAATATCTAAAAAAAAATAATAGGCTAGTGAAGGAAAAGTAACCAACAAGTTTAAAAAGCCTTGCTTGTGCAGAGCGGTAGTCAGACAAAGGGTAATGCAAATTACATAAGATTTGAGTTTTGATTTGCTTATTAAGATTTAGGCTGTCCCACTAGGAGTAAGTTTTTCCTCTGCTTTTTGAAATGCAGATACGAGGCGGAGAACGCATTCTTCTCCAATCTAAACCTGTCTGACTTCAACATAATAGACACTCTTGGCGTTGGAGGATTTGGACGTGTTGAGCTGGTAACACAAAATGTTTTCTTTTCAGTGCATTATTTGTTTTTATTATTTAAAAGTGTATTTTTCTCCAAATTATAATGTTCATGGATTTCAGATCATATTGTGTATTTCAATAGTAGTTATATTAAAGACATTTATTCAGATATGATTATTTGTCTGTATGTGTGTGACAATACACAAAATGTTGAAGTATTTTATCTCCCCTTGTTTTGTTTTCAGGTGCAGCTCAAAAGCGATGAGATGAAGACATTTGCGATGAAGATCCTCAAGAAGCGCCATATCGTGGACACGAGACAGCAGGAGCACATCCGCTCTGAGAAACTGATCATGCAGGAGGCACATTCAGATTTTATAGTCAGGTACCTCCAGTTACGAGCACTTAGCTACTACACTGTTGTTCAAGCGTTTGTGATTTTTTAAATTTTTTTTTAAAGAAGACTCTTATACTCATCAAGGCTGCATTTATTTGATCACAAATTCAGAAAAAAAATGTAAAATTGTGAAATATTATTTCAATGTAAAATAACTGTTTTCTATGTGAATATATTTTAAAATGTAATTTATTCCTGTGATGTAAAGCTGAATTTTCAGCATCATTACTCCAGTCTTCAGTGTCACATGATCCTTTAGAAATCATTCTAATATGCTAATTTATTATAAATGTTGAAAACAGTTGTGCTGCTTAATATTTAGTTGGAACCTGTGATACTTTTTTTTAGGATGCTTTAATAAATAAAAAGTAAAAAAAAATTACTTTTATTCACTGATCTATTGATAATAAGTCAGCATATTAGAATGATATCTGAAGGATCATGTGACACTGAAGACTGGAGTAATGGCTGATGAAAATTCATCTTTGCATCACAAGGAATAATTTCAATTTTCAAACATATTAAAATAGAAAACCATTATTTAAACTGCAATAATATTTCACAATATGAGCATAAGAGAATTCTTAAAAAAAAAAAAAAAAAACAAAACAAAAAAAATCCTACTGATCCCAAACTTACACTTCAGTAATTTATATCCAGTATCATTTTTGTGTTTTAGTCATATACTGTTATAGTTTTTGTTATATTTTGAATTAGACTTTTTACTTTTTTTTTTTTTTTAATTTTCTATGTTAAAGTTTTAAATGTTTTTGTTTCAGAATTTTTATATATTTTTTTTTAAATGTCTATTTAGTTTGTAGTTTGTTCATTTTTGTTATTTCAGTACTTTAAAAGAAAATTTGAAATTTAGCTGAAATAATATATACATTTTTACAAATGTAAATATTTTATTTTCTAACTTTAGTTAATGGTAACAACCCTGTTTGTCCCTCTAGGCCTTGTCGGTCACTTTTGACCAAAAGCGTAAAGTTTTAAATTTCAAATTTTATTATTATTTTTTTGCGCTTCATCAGAAAGAGATGACACTTGGTGACTTTTGTTACATTAGCTATGAGAACACACAAAAAATGTTGCATTAACTATATGAACACACCAAAAAAAAAAAAAAAAGACATGATTTGGATATGTTAAAGGGATGTTAAAGACACTTGGTGCCTTCATGGTAAAAAAAAATGAATAACATGAGAAAATACGAAGAAAATGGGGGAAAACAAAGTTACATTTTTAAAGATATTACATAGTATGATAAAATTCTAAATAATAATCCAAAATATTATTGAACAAAAATATATTACATTGATTTTCCTGAATAAAAAAAGTTACATTTCAAGGCTTCAGTCACTTTTGACTGTGAAGGTACCAAATGTGACCCAAAACTGCAGAGGCTCACAGGGTAAAATCATGTGTAGTTTTTTTTTTTTTTTTGCTTTGACATCAGAAATGTGACGACATGTGACCGTGTTCCTCTTGCTATCTTAGGCTCTATAGGACATTTAAGGACAGTAAATACCTCTATATGCTGATGGAGGCGTGTTTAGGTGGAGAACTCTGGACTATTCTCAGAGACAGGTGAGATCTGTCAGTTCACGCATGATCAGTTTTTTGTTGTACAGTTGCTGTCTGAATTTCACAACAGCCCTGTTTCTTTCCTAATCACAGGGGCAACTTTGATGATTCAACTACACGCTTTTACACGGCATGTGTGGTGGAGGCGTTCGCTTACTTGCATTCCAAAGGCATCATATACAGAGACCTCAAACCAGAGAACTTGATATTAGACCACAGAGGCTACGCCAAACTGGTGAGAGACAGGACACGCAGTACTTGTTCTCTAGTAGTTTCAGGAGGATAAAAAGACGATAATAACCTGCAATCATCTAAATTCTAGAACATTGTGTTTTATGTTCAGTACCTTAAAAAGTATTTGTGACACTGGAGCACAAAACCAGTCAATTTATGGGTCAAAATTATAGATTTTTCTTTTAGGTCAAAAGATCATGTTCTATGAAGATTTTTGTAAATTTCCTATTCCAAAACTTATTTTTTGATCAGTAATTTGCATAGCTAAGAACATGCACACTCAGATTCCAGATTTTCAAATAGTATCTTGGCCAAATATTGTCCTATCCTAACAAACCAAATCAAATCAATGGAAAGCTTATTTATTCAGCTTTCATGTAATATAAATTAATTAAAATTTAAAGAGGAGTTCACTATGCATTCTGAAAACAAAATACTAATAAATTTGTAGGTTACTGTACAAACACTTTATATATATATATACACATAGTGTAGGGGGCACATTAAAAATATTGTGATGGATGGTCTTCTGTTTACTTTTTTGTTCTCTTAAAGGTGTATTTCTCTCAAAAATCATTTACTCACCCTTGTCATTCCAAAGTCTTTTTTTTTTTAAACATAAAAGGTATTTTGAGAAATGTCAGAATTGTTCAAAATACTATATAACATAAGGGTGAGTAAATAATGATTTTCATTTATGAATGGGCTATCCCTTAAAAGACGTCGTATTTTGCTTGTCGAAGCAGCCTTAAGCATGAACATTTGCATTCTGTGTAAAGGTGGATTTTGGCTTTGCTAAGAAGATTGGCTTTGGGAAGAAGACATGGACATTCTGTGGTACACCTGAATATGTGGCTCCAGAGATCATCCTGAATAAAGGTCATGACATCTCCGCTGATTACTGGTCCCTCGGCATCCTCATGTACGAGCTGCTGACCGGCAGGTAAGACACAGGACTTCAAATGTTTAAAAACAAATGTATGCTACACAATGGCTTTTCAATGTTTTTTCCTCTTTATTTTTCAGTCCTCCTTTTTCAGGACCAGATCCAATGAAAACATACAACATTATACTTAGAGGCATCGACATGATAGAATTCCCCAAAAAAATTACCAAAAATGCTGCCAACCTTATCAAAAAGCTATGCAGGTATGTCCATCACTATAAAACACACTGACTGTCTATTAGCGGTTCTTACTAAAACAGATTTCTCATTTCTTCTTCTCAGAGACACGCCGTCTGAAAGACTAGGAAACTTGAAAAATGGTGTCAAAGACATCCAGAAGCACAAGTGAGTTGGACATTTACTTTAAAACATGAACATGAATAATTAGCAGATACTGGTCAAAAAATCATCTCATGTATTGAATGTGTTTGCAGATGGTTTGAAGGGTTTAACTGGGACGGATTGAGGAAGGGGACACTGACGCCCCCCATCATCCCTAATGTAAGTGCTTACGCTCATGCAAGATGAATTTTACACTGATTTTAGGGCAGAAACATACTCTGTGGAAGTACTGTATGCATTATAAGGTTTTAGTGTAATGATCATAACTCTTAAAGAGGACACTGGATGCTCATTTTCCACAAGGTGGTATGATTCTTCTGCAATATACTTCCTCAGTGGTCATGTAAAACCTTTTTACCTTGTCAAAAACAGCTCTGTTCACAGCAACTCATTTCATCCATTTTCCCATGTCTCTTTAAATGTTAATGAGCTGCTGTTCACTCCGTCCCTCTCTTCAGGTTTTTTTTGTGTATTTGGTGGTGCGTTACCACCAAAAACAAAACTAATCCACTGCGTCCTCAGTGTCTCTGATGTCGGGAGAAAATTAAGACTCTTGTGTTCACTTTTACATCCGAATACAAAACACCTGCATTGCTTAAGACGTTGTCACTCAAGCGTGGAGTAAATGGCGGATAGCTTCCAGCTGGGTGAGGGTGGAAATATGTATGACATCATACAGCTCAGAAAATCATAACGGCTTGATAAATGAGACTGTTTAGGTCTTTGGGGATTGAAAAAAAAAAAAAAGGAGGGAATGGATTTTTATCATTGCAGGGTAGTCGTTTCCACACACTGCTAAGACACATTTATATGCAAACACCATGTAAAAATGAATTTCGCATCTGATGTCCCCTTTAATTGTTTTATTTCAGACAGCTAGATAGCAAACTTAATTTGCTCTCTCCAAACATTGCTTTAAAAAAAAAAAAAAGATAAATGTAAAAGGACAAATGGTTGAATATTGTGTTTGACAATATTTTGTAAAGCATCCTTGGGTTCTTGAAAGATGCTATAAAATGCAATTTTATTGTGTGTAGATTACTAAACAGTTTGGAGTTTTTTTTTTCTTGAAATTAACACTTTTATTCAGTAGGGATGCATTAAATTGTTCAAAAGTGATAGTAATAATGTTACAAATAATATATATATATATATATATATATATATATATATATAAATGGAATAATTTTTTTGTTATACAACATCTGAAAGCTGAATAAATCTAGAAGGTGAGTGTGCCAAAAAAACTATTATAAAAATATATTATATATATTATATATTATATACACACACACATACACTAACGTTTTTTTAAAGAAGTCTCTTATGCTCATCAAGGTTGCATTTATTTGATTAAAAAAAGTAATATTGCAAAATGTTATTACAATATAAAATAATGGTTTTTATTTTAACATACTTTACAATATTATTTATTCCTATGATGCAAAGCTGAATTTTCATCAGCTGTTACTCCAGTCTTAAGTGTCTCGTGATCCTTCAGAAATCATTCTAATATGCTGATTTATTATTAGAATTATCAATGTTGGAAACGGTTGTGCTGCCAAATATTTTTTTGCAACCTGTGATTCTTTTTCAGGATTCTTTATTCAAAATATAAATATTTTATAACAACTTTTCAACAGTAGTGTATATTGTTAGTAAACCTTTCTTTTTTTTTTTTTTTTTTTTAAATACTGTTCTTTTTTTAACCTTTTATTGATCAAAAAAATCATGAAAAAAGTATCACAGGTTCCAAAAAAAAAAAAAAAAAAAATTAAGCAACGCAACTGTTTCCAGCACTGATAATAAATCAACATATTAGAATGACTTTTGAAGGATCATGTGACACTAAAGACTGGAGTAATGATTCTGGAAATTCAACTTTAATTACAGATTAAATGTTAATGTATATTAATATAGAAAAATATTAATTTACATTGTAATATAATATTTCACAATATGTAAATTTTTTCTGTATTTTTATTCAAGTGAAAACAGCCTTGATAAGCATAAACTTCTTTAAAAAAACATTAAATGAGAGGGTGTGTCCAAACTTTTGACTATATATATATATATATATATATATATATATGGAAAAAAAATAAAAGTTTTCATACATTTACTGTAGGAAATTTACAAAATATCTTCATGGAACATGATCCTTATTTAAAATCCTAATAATTTTTGGCTATTTTGGCTGGATCGTGTGACACTGAAGACTGGAGTAATGACTATAGGAAATATCAAGTTTGCATCAAATATATTAGCATAGAAAACAGTTATTGTAAACTGTAATATTTCACAATACTACTGTTTTTGTTCCATTTGTAATCAAATAAATACAGCCTTGGTGAGCATAAGAGACTTAAAAAAAATAAAAAATAAAAATCTTACCAACCCAGACCATTGAATGGTAGTGTATAAACTCACATGCTAACAGGTTCTCTCTCTTTTTTGGCCACATTCAGGTAACATCATCCACAGACACCAGTAACTTTGACAGCTTTCCAGAGGACAATGAAGACCCACCACCTGATGATAACTCAGGTTGGGACACAGACTTCTAAACAGGCCTAAGCACACATACACAGACACACAACACTGCTCACAAGGGACGTCTGCCTGGGATAGACATGCTGCACTACTGGATGAACTGAAGGAGAAATGTGGGAAGAAGCGGAAGGAGAACATGTGGAAGAAATGAAATGACTACAAAGGGACTGTCGAAACCCGGAGACAAAACGTGAATCTTTTGCGTGAGCGTGTGTCTGTGTGCAAGTTCACCGTTGACCCATAATAACCACCTTTACTGTGAGTTGACTGAGGAGACAGTCCATTTAGGGAAAAGCTCGTGACCTCAGTGATTTGTTCTTCTCCCTGATTGGCTGCGAACTCTTCATTGACCGATCCGTGTGCAGACTACTCTAAAGACGACCACACTGTATGTCGCAGGAGTCCAGACAGACCTGAATGTTGCTCTTAAAGTAATACTCGTTCGTTCTAGCACATGTACATAATAGCATAGCATCACTACCCTGAAAAACTTGTGCAAACGCCGGCGTTCCTGACATGTATCGGTTTGTCACGTGCATCATAATACATCAATCTTAAACTCGGTTTCTCACACAGACACTATAGACGCATCTTCTCGCCTCTCTTTGCTGTTAATTTATTGTCCTGGCGGACAGCCATTACGGTTTATGATATTCTGAGCCCAGCGCTGGTCTTCTCAAACTTTATCCCATGAAATGATGTGCCTCAAATTCATAGCTCCATTAATAGCGTACTGTATTTATTGTCTCAGATTTATAAGAATTAGGAGATGAGTACTGATCACTGTGAACGGCCGGATTTAAACAGGAATTGCGTGTCATTAAAACAGGAACGGATGTGGGATTGACTTGCCTTTCATGGCCATTTCTTAAACCTGATTTATTCAAATGCAGGAACACCATAATCCTGATTTCTCTGGAGATTCAGCCGTATCAGATCATGAACAGTATTAGTGCCTTAAATCAACGGCATTCTGCAACGCTCCTCATGCTGCATGTCAGAATACAATCCCTTCAGCCTGCTGCTGTCCATCAGATGCTCTCTGTCTAGGTTTTTTTTTTTTACACAATAAAGCAACTGTTTTAGACACTCCCTGTGTCCTCACATGATCTTCCGCTGTCTTTTATGCAACTGAAATATTCTAAATGTGAATTGCTTTAGGGTTTTTTTTGGCTTTACATCACAGGAATAAATTACATTTCACAATATATTCAAATAGAAGCCAGTACTTCTAAAATCTAATATTTAGCAATATTACAGTTTTTACTGTGTGTTGTTCCAAAAAAAGTATGATTTTAAGAAGTCTCTCCTGCTCACCAAGCCTGCATTTAGTTGATCCAAAGTACAGCAAAAACTGTAAAATTTTCAAATATTTTTACTATTTAAAACAACGGTTTTCTATTTAAATACATTTTAATTTTAAAGCTGAATTTTTAGCATCATTACTCCAGTCACACAATCCTTCAGAAATCATTCTAATATTCTGATTTGCTGCTCAAAAAAAAAAGAAAAAAAAAAAGAAATGTGCAATAATTTCATAATTTGATGAATAGAAAGTGCAGAAGAACAGCATTTAAAAAAATAAATGCATACATATACACATATATAACCGCCGACCCCCCCCCCCCAAAAAAAAAAATACTGAATGAATGAATATACTTCTATTCATCAACGAATTCTGAAGAAAAAAAAAAAATATTCAACTGTTTTAAATAATAATAATAATAATAATAATAATAATAAATGTTTCTTGAACAGCAAATCAGCATATTAGAATGATTCTGAAATTTTAGCTTTGAAATTACATTGTAAAATATATTTAAATAGAAATCATTTTTTTGTTTTTTTTGAACTAGTAAAATATTTCAAAATGTTACAGTTTTAGCTGTACTTTGGATAAAATAAATGCAGGCTTGGAGAGAAGAAGAGACGACTTTAAAAAACAGAAAAAAAAACGACTTTAAAAATCTTACTGTTCAAAAACTTTTGACTGGTAGTGTATATTCCTTTTGCTATATTACAAATATACTGCATTAGTAGAAAATACTGTAATAAAATTGTTTATACTTAAATTAGCATAGGCTAAAAACCAAACACTATGATGTACAAATACAATTTAAATATTTCAATATTTTTTACAATACAGTAACATGAATTGAGCAGGGAAATAACACACGGTTTAAAATGTCCTAAAGGCTTCATTTAAAATATTCTTTCAATTATTATTATTTTTTTTTTAATGAAATGACTAATGCAAGTCATGTTCTTGCCAAGTTCCTTCAGACTTACAAACTTCCTCTACTCTCCTCTCTAAACACATCCTTGATAAGAGAACATGGGTAGACCCTCAAATCTGATTATTTACCGCAATTAAATTACAATTTGTCTGCCACCACCAGAGGATATGATGATGATCTGAGGTTTTCACACAGAAAAGGCCATATAGGTTAGATATGCCTACCCTGGAGAAATTAGTCTCCCAGACAGAAATTAGTTTCATGGTAAGTTCACTGCGCAGTCAAGAAGAGACATTCAGCCTCAAAGCAGAAACATCACAGATTAATTTGTTCCATCATTAATGGATCTGCATATAAATATGCTACCAGAGCCTTACTGAAACTAACAACGACAAAGTTGAATGCAGAGTGCCTCTATTAAAGATATGCTGCTGAAATAAAGAGAAGCCATCTTTAAATACACTAAACCTCAATTCTATATTAACTAAACACTCCATGCAAGATTTGTATGACTTTTTTCTTTTTTAATAACGCCTCATGATCTGTAGGGGGCAGCAATTCACCATTTAATTTCACACAAAAGCGCAAGCAAAACCAAAGATTGAGTTAAAGAGCACTAACGATGTCTGTTAAAACACACCAACTCACAGACAATGTGAGCTCTATGAAACTCTGAATAAGACTGACTAGAACTGAATAGAGTTACACTTTGTGTTCCTGTTCTGCAATATCTAATCACTCAAAGAAGAAACTGTTAAAATTAAAGTGATTTAACAAACATACAGCTGAAAAAAGAACAACATTATGTTTTGACACCAAAATCTGATTATATGGAGTCTACAATTAGGCAGATGTACTTAATTTGTGTCAGTGAAACGTCTTTCCTCTCGCTTTTCCCTTCACTTGCATTTCAGACTTGTACACTTTTCATAAACTTATAATCAACTATTATCATAACTACACTATTAATGTAGACAATAAGCACTGAATGCAAGCTTGATGAGCCTTGAACTCCGTTAAACTCCGTATTTTTGATCCACTTAATTTCAGTGAAGAGGAAGATGTGTTTTTATTGCAGTAAGTTAGATAAACGCGTGCATATTATTTTTATGTGCTGACAGAAAAATGATCAGGTTCATGCTCTAGAGCTAGTTAACAGAGGTCTGCTGACAGGTACCGTCGTGTATAATGATATCCCTTAAATTCCACTTTAAGCACTTTAAGTTGTCAGTCTGTTTTTGAGGGGGCGCGACGGTAATTACGCACAACTATTGCGAAACACGTATCCTGCATCTCTATTATAACAAGGGCGTGGCTTCTGAATATTCATGAGGTTACGCAATAGAACTGTATGCAGCGTCGGCAGGGCTTACTTAATAATCATGAGCCGGGGATGCTGCGCGCCTCAGCAGACGTATTTCGATCGCCTGCGCAGACGTAAGTTCTCATTCAGCAGCACGTCTGCGCAGGCGATGAGAGGGGCGGTGGAGAGCGTGTTAGATGCACTCGTACAGTCATTTAAAAGGGGCGGGAATATACAAACAGTCCCGCATGTATAAAACTCTTGGAGACACATGAAGTGCCGTGGAGTTTGGACATTATGCGTGACATACTGACAGAGAAGAACATGAGGAACATGCTCTCGCTACTCACCGTTGTGACTGTTTATCTCGCGGTTTGGGGAGGAATCACTGCGGATGCTCAAGTTGGACCTGTGTTACGGAACTCCATCAGGCATCTGCCCGCAGCATCCAGCCCGAGTGACGCGGTGAGCGCGAGCCCGCGCGTAACCGGCACCGCAGACAGCCACGCTCCGGCGGTACGTGCTCACAGGATGCTAAAACGCACAGAGGATTATTTTTAGTACATATTTGTGCTCTAAAGGAGGCGTTTAAATAAGTTTATTGTGATTATTTACTCTTTCACAGTCGCCGCACTGCGCCGCCGATGATGAGTGCAGACTCGGTGAGTTTTGTAACGGCTCTCGGGGAGTTTGCCTGTCGTGCCGCAGGCGGAGGAAGCGCTGCGCTCGGGACGGGATGTGCTGCGCTGGAAACCGATGCATCAACGGTACAAACCAGAGATACTCTTACGTTATCACGAGTTTGTTGTTATAGTTTGTATTAAGAGTAATTTTCATTCGTGTTTCTCTCTCAGGTGTGTGTCAACCTGCTGATACAGATGCTGTCGGTACAGTAGATGCCACTCAACCGGTTGGCAACACGGATGAGCCAAGTATGAGTGTAACACGTGGGCAGAACTTTACACATCCTAAAAGAACCACAAGCCTGCAAAAACCACAGCAGTCACTCAAAGGTGTCAAATCTGTCTTCTCTACTTGTCCAATCTCTTTTCATTTTCTTATCTTGACTCTTCTTCTCATTTCACCTCTTTCTTGATTGCTCATCTCTTCTTCTCTTCTCATTTCTTGTTTTCATCTAATCTCGTGTCTTTTCTCCTTTCTTCTGTTCTTCTTTCATCTTCTCATCTCTAATCTTCCGTTCATCTTTCTTGTCTCTTCTCCTGTCATCATTTCTCTGCTTTTCTCACCTCCTCTCCATTATTTTTCTCGTCTCCTCTCTTGTAGTTGATCTGCCTTATTTTAAAAAACTTGTCATTACGTTTCTTTTCTCATCTTAGCATTTCTTCTCAGACCTCATCTTGTCCCTCCTCATCTTTTTTCATAACGTCCAAATTCTTTTCAGTGTCCTGTTTTCTCCTCTCATCCGTTTTGTTTAGGTCTCTTCTCATATCATCTCTTTTCCAAAATAAAATGACCCTGGACCACAAAACCAGTCATGAGGGTACATTTTGTTTTAGATTTACACATCACCTGAAAGCTGAATAAATAACCTTTCCATTGATGTATGGTTTGTTAGGACAATATTTGAAATCTACAATCTGAGGGTGGAAAAAGAAATCAAAGTACTGAGAAAATCACCTTTAAAGTTGTCCAAATTAAGTATATTACCAATCAAAAATTGAGTGTTGATATATTTACAGTAGGAAATTTACAAAATATCTTCATGGAACATAATCTTTATTTAATCATGTCTTAATGATTTCTGGCAATAATTTTGACCCATACAATGGGTATTGTTGGCTATTGCTATAAATATACCCAAGCTACTTATGACTGGTTTTGTGGTCCAGGGTCACAACTGATCTGTGGCATTTTTCATCTCGTCTTATCTAGTCTCTTTATTTCTCATTGTCTCATCTCGTCTCTTCTCATCTGATTTTAACACCTCCAGTTCTTCTAAAATGCTTGCCATCACAAATCTGAAGGATGCTGATCTGATTTCTCATCTCTGTCAGGTGGCGAGGGCGAGACGTGTCTCCGGTCTTCAGACTGTTTGGAAGGGCTCTGCTGTGCCCGACACTTCTGGTCACGGATCTGTAAGCCGGTGCTGACGGAGGGGCAGGTGTGCACGCGTCACCGGCGGAAAGGAGCTCACAATCTGGAGATCTTCCAGCGCTGCGACTGTGGTTCTGGCCTGACCTGCCGAGGCCAGAGAGAGAAACCCGGAGCAGAAAGCCGAAACCTTCACACCTGCCAACCGCGCTGACCCCGCAGAACCGCGCTCACACACACCACACGCACGCATGCAGAAACACATGCAGCGGCGGCAAAGGAAAACTGACTCCACGGAAGGATGCGCCAATAAAAGGACTGATCGTATTTCCTGGACGGATGCAGAGAAACTGCACCGTAGGGATGTTTCTTGTTGTACACTCTGCTATTTAAGACTTTTTTCCCTGGGTCATCACAAAAGGCAGATTGCTTTTGTTTCCCTTTATAAGGAACTTCTTATTCTTCTTGCAGTAAATTACTGTATTGTAAATACGTAGTCAGAAATTGCACTTAACACTGAGCATATGGATCCTGTAAAAGTAGCATTTTATGATTCAAAAACATCAATATTGTACATTCGCAAGCCATATGATTTAGTTACCAGTACTCTATTTTTATTTTAAGCAAATTGTAAAGATATTTGTGTGATTAAAATATATAAATGATATGTTAATAACAATACATGGACTTTATACTTTGTACTGCCACAACTGCAATCTAAAGAAACCACTTAGGGAGGTTTTTATAGTCTATAGACATACACTGTTTGCTTTATTCAGCGGGTTATGCTTTTAGCAACTGGACAAAAAAAATGCAATATATTCTGTGTAGCAAAGTCGCATTGGATAAAAACATTTCCTAAATTAATAAATGTAACGTTAATGTGAAGTTTCCTAACTTGATGCATAGAGCTCAGATATAAAAACAAATGCTGTCTATGTTTCATTGACTGTCAATTACTATTGAAAATAAAAAAAAAAACAAGTGCACTTAAAATGGAAGTCTTTTAAGTGCACTTAAGATGCTTCTAGCATCATCTAGAACTTCAGCTTCACAAAAAATGCAATATATTCTGTGTAGCAAAGTCACTTTGGATAAAAATGCTTTCTAAATTAATAAATGTAAACGTTAATGTGAAGAAGTGTCCTAATTCAATGCACAGAGCTTAGGTAGACAACAAAAAGCCATCTATGTTTGCTTAATTGTCGATTACTTTTGAAAATAATTTTAAAAAAATAACCAAAAACCATCAAGAAGTGCACTTAAAAGGTTATGCTTCTTGCATCATCTAGAACTTTAACTTGACAAAAAATGCAATATATTCTGTGTAGCAAAGTCGCTTTGGATAAAAAAATTAATAAATGCAAACGTTAATGTGAAGTCGTCTCCTAATTCAATGCATAGAGCTCAGATAGAAAACAAAAGTCATCTATGTTTGCTTAACTGTCGATTACTATTGAAAATAATTTTACAAAAATAACCAAAAAACAATAAGAAGTGCACTTAAAATGGAAACAAGAAGTGCACTTAAAAGGTTATGCTTCTAGCATCATCTAGAACTTTAACTTGACAAAAAAAAAAAAATGCAACATATTCTGTGTAGCAAAGTCGCTTTGGATAAAAATGCTTCCTAAATTAATAAAATGTAAACGTTAATGTGAAAAAGCATCCTAATTTAATGCACAGAGCTCAGGCAGAAAACAAATGCTGTCTGTTTTATTGATTGTCATTTACTATTGAAAATTATTTAAAAAATAATTAAAAAACACCAAGAAGTGCACTTAAAATGGAAACAAGAAGTGCACTTAAAAGGTTACGCTTCTAGCATCATCTAGAACTTTAACTTGACAAAAAAAAAGAAAAAAAAAAAGAAAGAAAAAGCGCAATATATTCTGTGTAGCAAAGTCGCTTTGGATAAACATTTCCAAAATTAAGGTGAATGTTAAATGTAAAGAGGTGTCCTAATTCAATGCATAAAGCTCAGGTAGAAAACAAAAGTGATCTGTATGTGCATGATTGTCAAGTACCACTTTTGTTTGTAAAAAACAAACAAAAAAAAAAATTGCACTTAAAATTACAAAAAAATAAATAAATAAATAAAATAAAATAATTGAGTCAACCAATGCACACCTCCTGCATAGACTTCCAGTGCAATTTCAGAAACTAGTACTAAAATTACACTGCATGACACATCTTACTTATAGCTTTTAATAAAAAAAAAAAAATATTATATATATATATATAAATAAATATATATATTTTTTTTTTTGAAGCACGTGGATGAGGTCAGGTGGATGGCATGTGCCAAAAACCCCCCGCCAAAAATCCAAAAAGCATTGCTCTTACACATGTTCCTCGTGCAGTTGCCTGCTTTGTGAACCCCTAGCGGAAGTTATCATGGCAATAAACAAGCTCCGAGCTCTGCTGAAGAGCCGTAACCCTCTGTGTAGCCATATCCCTGTCTGCAGAAAAACACCTGACCACATGAAAGCCTGAATGGGCCCAAACAGCAGGGAAGTACAAAGCCGACAGGAGGATATCAAACGAGAAGAATCCCAAGGAAGTACAAGAGGATCAGCAGCAACAACCTTTGGTGTGTCTGGCTAACTTCTAATTAGTCCTGCAGTCAGGCCCGAATTGCAGGTTAATCATAGAGATATCTGACCCTTTAATTACTTTATTATGTAGCCTGTTTGGCACGCACACAGCATGTATAGAGCAGTATAGAAAGAGTTCAGTATTCACTAAGATAAGCAACTTTATTAGAGCCATCTATAGTTGACGGCATTGATGTTTCGCACCTGATCAATATTGCTGAGCGACCTGAAGCTATTCAGAGACATAATCATGACTGAAGACACAAATGAAGTGGTTTGATGACATCAGACATGATGAGGTTTGTCCGAAATACAGCGCACATCAATTTGTGCGTTAACACAGGCGATTAATTTCAGTTTAACAGCGTATCAAAATATTTAATGCAGGGGCAGGGCTAGGGTTGGCCACCCCACTCACAACTGCTGCTTCTGTCTCCTTATTTCTTGTCAAGAAATGCGTTTATGTAGTCGTAGAACGTCTTTACGACCACTTCAAACAGGAGACTTTTCAGACACACACTCCAACTTCAGCACCAGGCGCTAGTCAAACTCGCGGGAAAGGTACAGGTGATGAGTGAGCTTCAGTAGAACAACAGTGAACTGTGGTCAAATGAGATGTTGTCAGACCATGTGTCCGAAAAAACAAATGTATCTGTCCTGTCAGCTGTTATACTGTGCTCGTAGTATGCACACACTTCAATTGCAACCACAAATGCAGCGGCACTTGTGTAGCCCGTCTCATTTTACATTAAAGGGCAAACTAAACTAAAAGTACGTGTGTCAGATCTGCGTCATGTTTGGCAGCGGCAGCTCTTAAAGTAATAGCAGTCAAATAAGCTAATAACCCAGCTGCTGTGATGTTTATTAATTTTTAAGATTTCATCTATATTTAATGTACTATTTAGTGTTTGATAACTTTATTCAGTTTCTGTATTTCCTACTTGCTGAAGGGCACAGGTAAATAATGGGTTTTTAAGTTGTTATTTTTTGAAGTCTAATAAATGTTCAAATTGATAGCTATTAATTATACTGTAATGCTGAATGGTTATAGTCAATGGTTAAATATTAATAAATGAACAATTTCCTAGAGACAATCACCATTGGTATCAGTGATACTCACAGTCAGATATTAAAAATATACTGTCTTTATGTTGTTTCTACATTAATTTGAAGAATGTGAAATTATTGCAATATAAAAATATATTTAAAAACTTTAATGTTAGATAATGGTAGGTATAATCATGACTGATATCAGAAAAAAAGATTCATTAATTAACTTTTTAATCAAATTGACAGCACTAATATGTACGCTTAAAGGAAGAGTTCACCCAAATATAACCTTTCTGCTAATATTTACTCACCCGTACGTCATTCCGACTTTTACTCTGCAGAAAAAAAAGAAATTTTGGATAATATGTTGCATTGTTCCATGCGGTTATAATGAATAGGTACTAGATAATTTCTAAAAATAATTCTAAATAAATGTACACTCAAACAAAGGTTCCAAAAGGTTGTTTTTGCAGTGATGCCATAGAAGAGCCATTTTTGGTTCCACAAGGAACCTTTCTTGAATGAACCATTTTGAAGATAATTTTAAAAATCTAAAAAACCTTTTTTCACTATAATAAACCTTCTTCATGGAACCATCGATGCCAATAAAGAATGTTTATTTTTAAGAGTGTATGTGCCAAGTCTTCCTTGGTCATACAACTTTGTGTAAAGAACAGACTGAAACGTAAATGGGTTTCACTCCAGCGAACTGTTAAAGGAGAAGTTCACTTCCAAAAAAAAACAAAAAAAAAAAAAACACCTCATCTCATTTTCTCCTCCAACTTCAAAATCGTCCTACATCAATGCAGAAGTGCCAGCCCAGTGTTAACAAAGTGAACGTGCAAAAAAGACCTAACACCTTTTACAAAAAAGGTAAAACAGCAATGCATTTTGAAGTTGGAAGGGGAAATGGGATGGGAGTTTTTCAACATACCCTCACTGTCTTGACACAGAATACACAGAGTACATGCAGAGCTAGACAAGACAAGCATTTGAGGTTTAAAAAAAAAAAAAAAAATGATAATTTATTTATTTTTTTAGAAATTAACCGATCGTTTCACTAGATAAGACCATTTTTACCTTGGCTGGGGTTTAGAGCCCTTTAAACTGCATTTTAGAAGTTCAAACTTGGGAGCACCATAGAAGTCCACTATATGGAGAAAAATCCTAAAATGTTTTCCTTAAAAAACAGTATTTCTTCACGACTGAAGAAAGACAGACATGAACATCTTGGATGACAAGGGGGTGAGTAAATTATCTGTACATTTTTGTTCTGGAAGTGAACTTCTCTTTTAACTTTGCAACAGAATTAAGCGAGTTGACCTAGAAAGTCAGATACATGAATGAATCATTCAGTAATACAATTCACTAAAAAGAATCATTCCCAAAATGACATTTGTTCATAAATCAGACATTGCTAATTCTCTCATAAATGCTCTTGAACTTGCCAGAGAGCTAAGTGGACGTCAGAATATTGTAAATAACTTAAATTCCACTGTCTGTTCTCACACAAGGATGTGTCTTCAGTAGTTTTATGGAATGCTTTTATGTCAATTTTTAGTTCAGTGTAATTGCACAGAAGAGAGTAACAAACTACATTCCAAAGTTCTTCTTTTGTTTTCACTGGCAGAAAAAAAAAAAAAAAAAGTGAATGATGACAATTATTTTCATATAGTGGAAACTGCAGAAAAAGAAAACAAATCCATTTTTATATTTTGTAATATAATACAATGACATTCATTCATTTTTAAGTGTGGCATATTGTAAATGTCTTTTTAGGGGCTGCTTTTCACAAATCAAATCACAAGATGCTGTTTCACATCTCCACAGCAGCTGGCAACGTCAGAACAAGACTCTTCATTAGCAGGATCATAAAAGAGTGAATTTTCCACTCCTTCATGCTCTTACCGTTAAACGTAACCTTTCTCTCCATCCCTTGACCCTGCTGTCTCTCTCTCTGGTGACAGACACTGTGGCTGAAAATTACAGACAGGCAGATCTGTTTAATGATGTCAGGCGTCACAGATTCGAGGCCTCACGAAAACTGACTATTTTAACTGTGCGCATGGAGACTAGAGGAGGAGACGGCCTCCACACACACACACACACACACACACACACACACACAAATCATGTCCACTCTCACAATGTGTAGTTTTGGTTTTCTGAGCTGTTCTTCTGAGTAACTGTCAAAGTTACTCACCTCCTATCGCAGCCAAATGAGCAAATTACTCAGAAACAAGTCCAAACAAAACCACAGAAGAGCATTCAGTTACACTGCAGTACAGTTTGCCAACTGTGTGTGAACATCTTTGTGTGCAATATATATTTTTACTGTTTGGATACGCTTTTTAAAGAGACCGTTCACAAAGAATTATTAATCATTTATTTGCCAACACGTTTCAATGTTTCTTTTTTTAATGAAACAGAAAACAATTTAGAACATCTTTATTTATTTATGCCAAGTAGTGCTGTTTTATTCAAATCTAAAATAAATAAATAAAATATTACAAATATTAAAATACATATTATAAAATATTATAAATAGCATGAGGATAAAATATTACAAATAAAATAAAATTTATATTAAATTAATATTAACTGTGTTTATAATACATCATTATGTGATTATGATTACCACAAAGCCAGTCATAAGGGTATTTTATTTTATTTTTTTTTTAATTAAGATTTATACATAATCTGAAAGCCGAATAAATAAGCTTTCCATTGATGTCTGGTTGCAGAGGATTGTTAGGATATAACAATATATGGCGAAGATACAACTATTTGAAGGCCTATATTCTTAAAGTTTCTAAGAATCCTCTCAGAAAGCTCTTAATTTAGTTTAAAAAAGATTCTACATAGGAGTCTTACCTTAAAAGTGATTCAGGACCAATCTAAGTGCAACTTTGAGCGAGGAAAAGACAAAAAGTTATCTTAGTGAGGAGGCAGGGCTGACCCCGTTGCTAGCTATGACACAGCCTTTTGAAGAATGTGTTTGGTTGGTTGTCCAAGCAGGAAATAAAAGAGCACTTTTAAGTTTAGGGTCTATTATAAACCTTCACTTTCCTGTTTTAACGAACACATACACATATACATACATATAATTTTTTTATTATTATTTTCCATGCTGTTAATGTCTTAAAGTATTTGAAACAAAATGAACAAGGTAATTGTTTGTGTGATCACTTTGCTTGTTTGTGACATACCCAAATCATCAATGCAGCATAGTTGCATTTTTCCAGTTACTAAATATGTTAAATGTAATTAATTTGGTGATTACTTCCATTTCTGGCACTATGGCATTTCTCTGATATGTCGGAGATGTGTTAGCATGTCTCTAATAAGATCAGTCACAAACATGATCTAATGTGTAGCAGCATCTTATTATGCATTGCGTACAACACATTTCTTCTCCCTCTTCATATTTTAGCCATTTTCTTTTGCTAAAGAAACTCTCAAGCCTCTTAAAAGTCCTCATCCGTACTCCTAACAATTTTGGGCCTTAAGACCTCTTTTAAGGGTTCTTTTCTTTAAATTTTAAGAGGAAATTTTTATAGAATTGTGTCACTAGGAGCAACTTTTTGCATTAAGAATTTTCACGAATATGGGCCCTGGAATCTGAGGGTGCAAAAAAATCTAAATATTAAGAAAATCATCTTGAAAAAGTTGTCCAAATAAAGTTCTTAGCAATGCATCTTACTAATCAAAAATTACGTTTTGATATATTTCACAGTAGGAAATTTACAAAATATATTCATGGAACATGATCTTTACTTAATATAAAATGATTTTGGCATACATTTTTTTGACCCATTCAATGTATTGTTGGCTATTGCTACAAATATACCCATGCTATTTACAACCAGTTGCAATTGTAATCGTCCTTTTTTGTAAGTCACTTTGGATAAAAGTGTCTGCTAAATATCTAAATGTAAATATATTTTTTTATTTACTTATTTATATTTAATAAAAAAAAAAAAAGTCATGCAAGTACAGTAAGTGACTGTAAAAATGACAGTTTTCTGATGACCTCACACAGCTTTTTAGGTTCAACAACAAACAAATAAATCCAACACACAACAGCTGAGTCAAGACTGTTTTTTTTTAGCTCACAAACAAAGCTGGCATTTGAAGAAATCTGTTTTTGCTCAGCGCTGTGCATTTTAAATATTTTCATATGTCATTTAGCAAGTCTAGTGCTTTGTATGAACACAAACACACATGCACACACATTGTCGGTGACAGCTTTGTGAGTAATATTTCAGCAGCAGAGGGTTGTGGGGTTTGGGGCAGTCTAGAAACCGTGTTTACGCTGAACCGCTCGTTATTGGGCTGACCACAAACCTCTGCTGGCCACAGGCATGTGTGTGTGTGTGTGTGTGTGTGTGTGTGTGTGTGTGTGTGTGTGTGTGTGTGTGTGTGTGTGTGTGTGTGTGTGTTTGTGGTGATGGTGTAGGGGGGAGGGATTTGCTCCTAAATACGCCAGTTAAACTCCAGCCCTCCAAAACTGAGCCGAAGCAGAGATCTGACTGCCAACAGCATCATACTCAACGTCTGCACGACGACAATTATCTCATTCATCTATGCAGCGCACGTTTTACGCAAGCGTTGGAGTGCAAAACAGAATTGCATCACCTCTCTGACCGCGAAACATGGGTGGGTTGTTTTTGTCGTCTCCGTACAGCGCTGCCGAAATTACAGTGATGATGGTTGATTTCAGAGATAACGTTGCAACAAACTTCTCACATATCTCTGAATAATTGATTCACGGTTGATTTCTTTGGCACAGGTGCGCAGCAATTCAATGTTATTGGTTGCAGCACAAAAACAATGTTAGACAGAAGAAGCGAGCCTTGTTCTCGGTGGGAATGTCCGTGTTCGTTAAAGACTTCAAAGCAGCTTCTCACCTGGCACGAGTGTGTTTTTACCACGCTTATCTAAACAGTCTCAGAACGGGTGTCATTCCTTACACCCGGCCGATCTGCTTTTAAACAATACGCTCCATTCATCTTTGTGCTGCCATCTCTGTGACGGTCAGAGGAAAGCGGTTGCGCAAATAAGGAACTGGCATAGCTAATTGAACTTATTTCATTCCACAGCTAGCTGAGCTAATCTATCAAAACAAACAATTAAAAAGTCTTTTGTTATGAGTGAACAGTAAACAGCTCAGAGCCTCAGGTATACTGATGAGCAACCTGGGAAAGTGTGTATCACTGGGTTATTTCAGTTGAAGTTAGAGTTCACACAGAAATTAAAATTCTCTCATTTATTCACTTTCATAATGTTAAAAATCTTTGAAATGTTTGAGCGTGATGCATTGTATTTAGAATATGTGTATCAATCATGATCTGGATGTAAATGAAAGACTAAATTAAAATAAAAGCATCAGCTAAATGCAAGACCTTTTTTTCATCTTCAGAACACATATTTTTGATAAAATCCAAGAGCTTTCTTACCCTGCATAGACCGCAACACAACTGACACTATTAATGGACACTATTAAAAGTCCATGTCGGCGCCGATAGCCTTGTGGGCAGTGCGCCGACATGTAGTGCTTGTTGCGCTACGGGCGTCCCGAGTTCGAATCCCGGCTTGAGGACCTTTCCCGACTCTACCCCCTTCTCTCTCTCCCACTTCTCTTCCTGTCAGTATTGATCTGTCCTGTCATAAAAAAGGCCAAAAGTAATTCTTTAAAAAAAAAAAAAAAAAGTGCCATCTGTGGTTCAACCTTAAATTTTATGAAGCTACAAGAATACTCCTTGTTTGCAAAGAAAACAAACAAGAACTTTATCCTGCACCAGCTGCACCACACGCATACGTCGTGGTACTGTCATGAAAGTGAGTTGAAGACTGACACAGAAGAGAAGAAACTTGATTTTTTTTACTACCTTTCTGGGCCTTGAATGTGGTAGTTACGATGGTGTCTACGTAGGGTCAGAAAGCTCTCGATTTCATCAAAAAATATCTTAATTTGTGTTTTGAAGATGAACAAAGGTCTTACAAATTTGGAACGACATGAGGATGAGTAATTAATTACGGAATTTTAATTATCTCAAGACTTGGATTAAGTTGCTCAATTCAAATAGATGATTTTATTAAGCCTTTATGATCTTTTTGGTTACCTGGACTCTCAACTGAGGGACAGAATCCTCTCAGGTTTCATTAAAAACATGCTAATTTGAGTTTTTACAGATTAACTAAAGTCTCATGGGTTTGAAACGACATTAGGGTGAAAACATGATGATAATTTCAATTAAGGGGGGGGTACAATGGTGTTTGGTATATTCAGAGTTGTTAACAGTGTTAGATGAGAGTTGGGTTCTCATGCTAAACATGGCCAAAGTTTAAAAAAATAATTTAGACAAATGACAGAGAATTTCTTTGCCGAAAATCTTACTTCCGGGTTGGTACAAGTTTCGGCTGATTTTTTTCGATCGTGGCAGTAACGACGTAATGACGAATGACGAACTCCTTATGTGAGCATTTCTCCCGGAAAAGCGCGTCCGCGGCGCCCGCGATCACGTCCGTGAGAAAGAGCGCGCCATCAACGTGCTTCATTCGGATGCACTCTGCAAGGGATTCTTTCGGGAAGAATGTCTCTAAAGAAGTGTGGTTATGGTTGTAAGGCAAAGATAACTTTGCTCAGCTTCCTGAAGAACCCAGCGTTAGGTGAGTGGGGCAGCAATGGAGTTTAGCAAGTATGTGTTTCATATAATGTTACGAGGACCAGTTTGACGCTGGATTTTCACACTGTTTGATACTGAAAGACAGAGCGGTCCCAGCTATAAAAGATCCCGCTCATGATTCAGAACTGCAGATGGTAAGTGAAACTGCATCAAATGTCTGTTTTATTTGCAATCCTAACCTGATGGTCGAATTTAGCTCCGCCCACAGCGTGCCTCCAAAAGTTCGGCTTTTTCCGGAGAAAATCGGAAAACTATTTTTCTTTCATAAATATAATAAAACTAAAAGACTTTTTGGAGATATTAAGGATACATTACTACTCTATAGGTACTGAGGATTAACATGAGATTAGGTGAAACTGTGCATGTTATGTACCCTTTAAATATGGTGCTACAGTATAACATATGGGCACTAATATGCCATTCAGTAATACCGGAAACTTTGTCACAGTGTTTTTTACTGTAAATTTTAAGCAACGCAGCTAAAAATTGTATCATTAATTTGACAGAATATTTTTTACAGAACAAAAAAAAATTTGAAATCGGGATCTTTGACTTTTGATGACAGTATTTTAGCATATCTTAGCAAAGTTGAAGATTTCAGAGGAGACTTTACTATTATACTGGGGTATATTTTCCATGAGAAACGTCTGAAAAGTGGACTGAAAAGACTTTTTCATTTGCAGTCCATTTAATGGCATTGTACACTGCAATATTAAAGGAAGTAAGGAAGGTGTTTGAGGAAAAACTTTCAACCTTTTTCTCCATATAGTGGACTTCAATGGTCCAAATTGCAGTTTCAATGCAGCATCAAAGGGCTCTACATGATCCCCGCCTAGGAATAAAAGTCTTATCTAGTGAAACAATTGGTAATTTTCGAGAAAAATAAATAAATAAATAATACAAATTTATTGTCTTGAACTAGCTTTGCGATGCTCGCCCGTGTCACGCATTACATAATCACGTTATGTTAGTTCTTTGTATATGTACTTTGATTAAAAAAGGCAGGGTAGAGCTAACAACTCCATTACATTTCTCCTCCAATATCAAAATCAATCAACAATTTTTTTTTTTGGCAAAGGGCATTTGACTTCTTTGCACGGTCGCTTTGGAAACACTGGTTCGATACTTCTACCTGTGTCACACATGACTACATAATGTGTTACGGTGAGCTGGTGCAAGACGAGTGTTTGTGGTTAAAAAGTATATAAATATAATATTTTTTATTTTTTTTTAAGAAAATGGCAGATCGTTTCACTAGATAAGAGCCTTATTCGTTGACTGGGACTGTGTAGAAAAACCTTTGAAGCTGCACTGAAACTGCAATTTGGACCTTGAACGTGTTGGCTCCCACTGAAGTCTACTACATGGAGAAAAATCCTGGAATGTTTTCCGCAAAAACCTTAATTCCTTTTCAACTCAAGAAAGAAAGACATTAACATCTTGGATGAGATTGGGATAAGTACATTATCCAAAAAACAATAATTCATTCATTTCTATCCTAATGATGTGAGTGCAGCCAGTTATTATTACCCATCATCCCTTGCAACTCACCCTGCACGCTGTGCAGTCGTCATGGTGGAATGTCAGTCTGGAGGGGCGTCTGTGATACGAGACCCTCATGTGGCATCCAGGAGGCAGACAGACAGACACTGGAGCTTGAGCTGGGACAACAGCCGACTGCTGGTTTGATCCATGTCGGCGTCCCTGCATGATGCATCCACATACACACACACACACACACACACACACACACACACACACACACACACACACACATTCATTTCTCCTGTCGTGTATCATAAAACAAAACAAAACTTTCTTCTTTTTATGTATACGTGTGAATAAACTTTGAAGCTGAAGATTTTGAGATTTACTTGACCACAAAAAGACACTTCAGCCAGATGAAAAAAAAAGTGTGAATAGCTTTTATTACAATATAGTTTTAACACAAGACATCTACTGTTTTATCATTTAAAGACTAACAAACATGTTTTTTTTTTTTTATGACATGTTTTCCCTGAAAAGTTCTAAAAATCATTTTGGGAACAGCTGGTTATTTTATTATCCAATGCAATAAAATTCCAATACTTCAGCGTGTCTTGAGTTCTCAAATACTTTCTGGAGCCGTTGCATGAAACCTGGATTTATTCCCAGGGTTCTAACATACCCGCTGACCCACCTGCTGTCCTCAGGTGAGTCTGGTGCATGGCCTACGGTTGTGTTGGCCTCTTTTATTCCCTGCAACAATCTGCCCATTGTTTACCGAAATAATAAAACAATATTCTGTGTCTGGAGTGGCTGCCAGACTAAACAGAACAAATGAAGAACTCCCGGGGTCCGCTTATGCCAGGCCTGTTGTGAATTAGCACGCTTTCACATTTGTTTCGGCTTGGCCTGAGAGCAGGGCAACATTTAGTGTTTTAAGAGCCCATCCCAGCTTTAAAAAACCCACACAATTCAGCTTAAGTTCACATAGCAGCTCTGTTCCAAAACCTAGTGAGCTGCCCCGCTGTCTGCTGCCGACACAGGCCTGCCGCAGATGCTGTCTGAGGTGTGATGCTAAGCAGAAGTAATGAAGAGAAATGCTGGGATGTCGTGATGGGAATATATATACAAATGTAAGACAGGAAACTCCATCCTGATTGAGATGATTTGGATTTTAGTCGGGGTTTAAGTTTTATGACGTAGATTTCGTATTTTGAAATATCTTGATCGGAATAAAATGAATCAAAGAAAGATTGTGTTTCCTAACCGCAATTTACGTCAATTTCACAATAGTACAAGAATAGATGTGCCAATTTTAAAAATAATAAGCGTGTTTTTCTCTCTCTGAGGAAGAAAGAGGTAGCAGAAATAATAAAAAAAAAGGAGGATATGAAAAAATAAATCGGTTTATATCTTGTTATAATTACTTAAATTGGACTATAAGACAATTTCTTGCTTGAAAATTCACCTTAAGATGTGTTTTGGAATAAGCTGTTTTGTCTAATAAGCGTCACTGAAACTCTTTTTCAGCAATTGAAATAAAGCGTACATAAAATTAAATCTAAATATTACATGAAAAACGCATTTGAAATAATGTTAACTTTGGAAACTATTTTTTTTATATATATTTTTTATAAATAAATATTCTAACAGTATATAAATAATACTAATATAAAACTGGTTTTAAGCAGGTAGATCATCTTCAAAAAGTAACAAACCAGCTAAGATAGTGAAGCTGCTTTTGAAACATGGTAACTAGTCAACCAAATAGCAAATAGGACCAGCATTTCTTTCGACTTGACTGACATCTTGGATGGTTTTACTGCTCTAGTTGCAATGATTTGTCAGGTTACTTTACCTGCAAAGGATACATGCAATGCATCGAGCTTAATGGCTCACAATGTTTTGGAACAGAGCTTTGGAAGTGATTTAAATTACACTGCATTCCTCTGTCTACTCTGATTTTGACATAAAACTTAACATAAATCTGCAATTAGATATATGATGCTGTTGGTTTATGTGCATCTTTAAATATGCATCATCTCAGCAGTTATGAAAATATGTGAAAAATTCATATACCATCCAAAACTTCACCCAGGCATTTAACTAGGCGAGGAACGCAAGATGGATGATTATAAAATTCATCTGTCCTCAAATTCCATGTGTCATCAGTGATATAGTTTGATATTTTCCAGCAGAAAATATTTTTTTGTTTTGTTTTTACGAGTTAGTAGATAAGGAGCAAAATGCATTCATAATTTAAAAGAATATAAGGTTTTCTTTATCAGTGTGTTTGCTAAGGCATTTTTAATTGCTCTGTACTCTGTGCTAGGGATGTGAGGAGGGGAAAAAAAAAAACAAACAAACAACAACAACAACAACAACAACAACAACAACAACAACAACAACAACAACAACAACAACAACAACAACAACAACAACAACAACAACAACAACAACAACAACAACAACAACAACAACAACAACAACAACAACAACAACAACAACAACAACAACAACAACATTAAAGGGATAGTTCACCCAAAAATGAAAATTACCCCATGATTTACCCTCAAGCCATTCTAGGTGTATATGATTTTTTTTTTCTGTTAGATGAAGATTAACTTCTTTTTGGCCTTTATTAACATTATTTTCAGGGAAACGTTCCAGGCAGCTCTTGACTGCATTATATGTCTATATCACACTGCCACATGATTTCAGTTATTATTTCAAAAGGTCCTTACAGCCTAAAACAGCAAAATAAACAAAAAACACAATGGCACTGGCCACACAAATACAGTAAACAACAGGATAAAATCAAAGATTATTTCCATGTTTTGGCCACAAAATTACGTTTTAAATACAGAAAGCACATACTTAATTTCTCCCACTCCCTCTCCTTTACAGATGCACACACGTTAACATACACGCTAATGTTGTTAGCGCTGCTCTGAGATTAACAACTACATGACATTTCTCATAAGCGAGGTAACAACGACGCTGTCCCTGAAGAAAATTAATGTAAAGTTTCACTATTAGTAGAGAACACTTGATAGGTGCAGAGATGTAATTCCGTCTGTCTGTTGGTGTAAACCTAATTATTAACTGCCTTAGTCTGCTATCAACGGCTTAAGCATCGTTACTAGGTCTAAAATGATGTTTGGGAATTAGCAATGGAGGCGTTGGATGAGCTGCGTAAGAAATTAATTCTACTCTCAATAGCGTTTTAAGGAAAAAAAAAAAAGACAAAAAAAAAAAAAAAAAGACGAAAGTCTTGAAATATAGCCTATAATTTGATCTATGTCTTGAGGTGTGGTAACCGTAGTATAAGAGAATAATTGACTTTGGTCCGCACCTCGGGTGTGCATTATTTCCTAAGAATTTAATGACCCGTCATTAATTATTCCTTACGTAATCCACATGACTCCAGTCCATCAATTAACATTTTGCGAAGCAAAAAGCTGCATGTTTGTAATGAACTGTTGCTTCTGTCTAAAACATTAGTCTTTTATCTATAATATTGCTTTCTCCAGTGAAAACATTCTCTCATCTGAATCAGGAGAGAAATATGCACAGATCAAGCACTGTTTACAATCAAAAAAAAAAGGCATTAATTGAGGGACTGGACTCATGTGAATTATTGTGATGTTTTTATCAGCTGTTTGGACACTCATTCTGACATCACCCATGTATTGCAGAGGATCCATTGATGAGCAAATTTGTTCTGGTGAAGCAAACAAACTCATCTACATCTTGGACGGTCTGAGCGCAACCTCATAAAAACCAACCACAACAACTCACACGTTCTTCTTCAGAAAGAGTAAAAAATACAGTTTCAACAATCAGTTTAATTGATTGTGCACTTTCATCACCTGACGGCCTGCCATTTGTTAAGTTCTCACTTCGGCAACTGATCACAGAGTTTAATTAGCAACATTTCACTCTCTCATCAGTCATCAAATTAAATCTCTTCATGACATCATAACGCTCTGCTCCGGCCACAAAATTAGCTGCCTTTAGTTTGACGTGTCTGAGCAGCGAGGAGAATGACAGGCACAAGGCGGCTTTGATCTCCACAAGGAGCTGATTGGATTACTTTCGCTCATCCACAGGGTGAAGCGAGAGGTTAAATCAAAGGCGTTTATCAGCTGAGAGGTCATTGCCATCTCATCATGCTGTGAAAACATTTGCTTTCACACCTGCTTTGGAAATACCTGGCTAACAGCCCTCGTCAGGAGTGATCAGAGACTATTACAGGCGCCACAAGTTCATATGAGCCTAGAGACACGCTCAAGAGGGCATTTCCATTCAATCATAGCCAGAAATCATTAAATATGGGTCAGATAGTGAGAAAACCCATTGAAAAGGAGAGTTTCTTGTCCAAACACTGAGGTATTTGACCAAGAAATCACAGAAATATGACTTCCCAGAAAGTACAGTTGGATGTTTATTCCCAGAACTGGCCTCAAGATGGGACCCAGTAAATAATGCAGAAATGTGGCTGAACATCCTTTGAGAAAATTCCCAGAGATCCAGGAGCACCAGCTGTTGTCTGGCTGCGTCTTCAAACTGGATGTGATGGGTAAATGTCTAATGCTATGTGGGGGTTGAGGCGGAGGTCTGTGTGTGTCCCTCCGTGTTGAGGTTTTGTTGCCTGTGTGTGTTCTGTCACCCTGGGTGGCTGAATTATATATCTTCCGTGACACGTTAAGTGTGGCCCATACATTTACACAGCAACAACACACAAATCAGAGCAGGCTAGAGCCGTTTGGCCCTAATTTAGGTGCTGAATCCATCCCAAATTCACTTTCTCCCTTCATAAAGTCATATGGACTAAATTTCCCGCTTTACACTCTTAAAAACAAAGGTTCTTTATTGGGATTCATAAAATCATCAAGACAAATCTTTAGATTCTATTAGATTATTCTTTAGATTATTAAAATGTTCTTTTAAGGTTCTTTGAGGAATCAGAAATGGTTCTACTGTTGCATCACTACAGAACGGTTTATTTTTAGAAGTGTATGAATGTTATAGGCTGACACCCATAGGAGAATATGAATATGAAATATTAAAGACATTTTTCTGACTATATGCACATTAGCATACTAAACTCTCATCATGTTTGATATAAAACAAAAATCTGCTGACATGTACCTTTCTCAGTGGAATTCAGTTAGGAACACCACTTCAGAATCGGCACCGAAAAAAAAAAAAAAAAATGATGAACATTTAATAGTTACATAAAATTCCAGCAGGGTGATATTTAAATAATTTTGCATCTTAAGAATTATAAAGATTAAATTTCAAGCCATATCAGGCAGTATACTGCAATGTGACATGCTATAAATCATCAAAACTTCATTTTATACTATATTATACTCTATAATTGTTAGCATGTGCAGTTTATGACCTAACATAAAAAGATTACATGAATTACTTATCACACCGCAGGACTTTTTAAAATGAACTAGTGAAGGCACATTGCCTTGAGCACATATACATTTTAACCTAACATACTGATGGAATGATGGAATCCAGGACAAAATTGATTACAGTTTCCTAAAAACAAAAAAAGTACCACACCAAAATTGAGCACCACATCAGCATACAAGAATGATTTCTTATGGATCATGTGACACTGAAGACTGTGGGTAATGGCTGCTGAAAATTCAGCTTTGCAATCACAGGAATAAATAATATTTTAAAATAGATTAACAGAAAATTATTTAAAATTGTAAAAATATTTTACAATATTAATAATTTTACTGTATTTTTTTTTTTTATCAAATAAATGCTGCCTTTTCAAAACATTTAAAAGAAATATTACAAACCCTAACCTTTTGAACAGTAGTCAAACACAAAAATGTATATACAAAATGTGCTTCTGGTACAAAATACACATTTTGAAGTAATTTGCCATTTGTTTATATCATTCTAAAAAAAAACAAACAAAACAAGCTGTCTAATAATAAAAAGTTATTCAGCCATAAATTTACTCATTTTCCACCAGCGAGGCTGTGGTGTTTGGAGTTGTCGTGAAAAGCTCTGTTGATCCAGAGGAACGCTCATGACACGCTGCTGTCCGTGATTACCATACCACAGCAGTGCCATTGTAGATCTTTACTGCAATTTGCATTCCTTCCTGATAAAGTGATGATCACTGGACAGAGAGAAGCTGGCCTCAAAGGAAGTGACCTCAGGGCCTGATGGCATCTCCTGATTAGAGGGAAACTTGCTGCATAATGTTTTAATTCACATCTGTGTGCCCTCTCTTTACACTGCCAATTTCTCTCTTCCTGTTCTCTCGCTCTCTGCATCCTTCCCTCAAGTATCTCTTCAATCCTCCACTTATTCTCTCTCACTGTCCCTCTGTCTACATACTTCAAGCCCCCTTTTTTTAATCTTTCCTCATCCCTCCCTTCCTCTGTTTCTTTATCTCTTGTGCTTTTTCTCTCTTCCCTCACTTTGTAGTGCTCCTGGCATCCTTATCATGAATCGATCATGTCTTTGTGATGAAAGGAACTGCCTTCATTTCCACAGGAATGCGCCCCTCTCAGTGTCCATATGGAAACACTTGCCAGACAGATTGGTTCTCTTTTTTGCTCTTCCCTAGAGCATCAGACACAACTGATCATGCTGTACATGTCCAGGATAGAGCGATATTGGGAGGGGGGGGCGCGATAAGAAAAGAGAAGACGCTTTAAACAAAATAACGTAAAATAACAGTACACACTCCTGCTGAAGATTAAAAATAGACAAATGATAAACCAGAAAAATGTAACCAAACAATAATTTGGGGTACCTGGAAATAAAAACTAAAAAGACTTTTCCACTGAGATGTACCTTCTGACTAGAATTCAGTCAGGAACAAGACTTGAATGAAAATAAAAATCAAGATAAAATGTTTAAAGGGATACTTTACCCAAAATTGAAAATTCTGTCATTAATTACTCACCCTCATGTTGTTCTGAACTCATAAGATCTTTGTTCATCTTCAGAACAAAAATTAAGATTTTTGATGAAATCGAAGAGCTTTCTGACCCTGGATAGACAGCAACTACCGCGTTCAAGGCCCAGAAAGATAGTGAGGACTTTGTTAAAATAGTAAATGTGACAGTGATTTAGCCATAATTTTATGAAGCTACGAGAATACTTTGTGCGCAAAGAAAGCAAAAATAATGACTTTATTCAACTATTTATTCTCTTCTGTATCAGTCTTTGAGCGCTAAAAAAAAAAACAAAAAAAAAAAAACAAGCACTTTTTTCTAAGCTTTATAAAGCCTATTGATAGATGTTTAGAACAGACTGAAATCTTTTCTACTGTAGCATCTTTTGTGATCAGAATTTTTAGAGGAGAAGAAAATCAGTGTAATATGTCAGTTTAATACTCAGAAGACTACAAAGTGTATGATTTGTATAATAGTTACAATGTCTAATGCCTATGGCACACAAAATTGTAAACGCTTCAGGGACCAGTTGCATTTAAGTACTAGTTTGACCAACAATCAGTTAACCAAAGGGCAATCTTATTTTCTGGATTCAACTTAGATTATTCTCAATTTTTCTGTGACCGATTAAAAAAAATAAATAAAATGTAATAATAAATTGTAATATATATATATATATATATATATATATATATATATATATATATATATATATATATATATATGACCAGTCTTCAAGAAAAAAAAAAATAGCTGACTAACTTTTTAAGACTACTCTAAAACTTTCATGCAACCGGCCCCAGGAGATTAACTTGTCAGTCATTTGGACTCTTGGGCAGTCCTTGGCTATTTAAAGTGGCCAAGGTTCTCAGACCTTCTGCCAGTGGTCTAAAAGGTCTGGCTACACAAGACTACAATTAATGTCACAAACTATACCTGTGGTTTAAGGAATTCATAAATACAGTTCACTAAAAATCACCTTGTGACAGATTAGTTAAAGGTGCAGCAAGCGATTTCTGAGAAACACTGTTGATATATGAAATCAAACATGCTTCTACCAAAAAGGGTCACACCTCTGTCTTGATAGCTCCGCCACCAAATTCACAAACATGCGATGCAACACAGGCACCTCCCCAATCATGAGTGAACACGCCCCTTACTTTCCTTCAACCTTGAACTCACCTGTCTGTGACTTTTTTAGTAATCCTAAAATCCTAACTCTTACCCTTGAGGTCCACTTTCCGGCAGAGCTTTGCTCCCAATCAAACACATCTGATCAAAATGATCAAGTTCTTCAGAATTACTAGAAAGTTACAGGTTGGCGAGTTTGATCAAGGTTGGAGCTGTACTCTGCAGGAAAGTGAACCTTAGCTAGGAAAAAAGTAAAAACAGTGATACTGTGATTTATTATTAACATTTAAAATAACAGTTTTTGAGTGTTAATATATTTTTTAAAAGTCATTTATTTTTGATGCAAAGCTAAATTTTCAGCATTATTACTCCAGTCAGTCTCAAGATTCTTCAGAAATCAATTTAATCCTTGCTAAACAAACAAACAAACAAAAAAAACATTTCAAAAAAGTGTAATATAAATTTAAGAGTGGCCTAAGCATTTTATGAGGCCACTGTGAAGCACCATAAAGTTTTTCGCATACCCTGAAATGGACAGAATAATCTCCAAGTTCAGAGGTGTGAAAGTTGTGGTTTTCTCCTATAATGGTCCAACAGCTGAGCGAACAGAATTCTGATGTGTGGTCACCCAATGTCGTCCGTTCTGTTGGAGGGTAATTACTAATATGCCACTGATGGTCCCTCAGCTGCCAGTAACTCTGTCTGGGTAGAAATGTTGGATTTGTTTTGCTCTGCTAAGTGGTTTTCAGCTCCTAACTTGTGCACCACAAGCATCCTGGACATTTTAATGGAAACCATATATATGAGAACTGTATAGCTCATTTTTGAGGGATTTATGAATAATAATGCTGCTCTATTGAGCTAGCAGAGGATTCTAAAGGGCAGCTTGTCACAAGGAGCGACTGGTATTGCACATTAAGAGAGCTTATGCATTCACATATCTTAGAATGCGAAGCATGTAAGCTTTGCACTCGTTGCCTGTTTACAGGTGTCACATGTTCACACAAACATATTTACACACTCTTTAACCTTTCCAAGAGGAGCAAACATTTCTCCTGCAGTCCTATTTGGGATCCATCCAGACCACTACAGCTGCCTCAGTTCAACACTAATTGTTTGGGTCTGAATACCAGGGCAGTATTTTTTACTGAACACTTAGTTGTTAGTTATCCAAGAAAGCCACAAAGCAGCTTTCTAAAACGATGGCGAATGCCAGCACTCCGGCATTGTGTTTCTTTCTCCCTGCATGTGATTTACAGTCGAGTTTATGCACTTTAAATTTGTTACCTCGGCCCCATGTGGCGTGTATGTGTGCGCGCGCCGCGTAAACTGACATTATGAAAACTGCTAAGTCAATGTTTTCACTCTGGGCTTCGAATCAGCATTTCTGGAAATCAGAATGTGACCTGCCTTCGCTCGTTTTCTCCCCTCTCATTTTCACACACCAATTACCAGGATAATTTCGAGCATACCAGTGTGATGTGGACCTTTCCCAGAACCGCACTCTGGAACGCATTTACAAATGTGGTAACGCAGCAAAGCATTTATCTGACATACTCTGTATTTATACTTTCACTTAGAGTGTGATGTTGAGCAGAAGAAATTAACAGAAACTGGGTGATGAATTGATTTGTGCTATCAAATAGGCACCTTTTCCAGTTTCATAAGAATTTATAGAGGACATTTTTCAAGATTTAAACATGAGTCAAACAAATAATGTGTTTAAGTGGTAGTAAATTGCCACCTCAAGCTAAATTATTTTAAATATACGTTGGAATATAATTACGGTTTCAAAAATGTAAAAATAATAATAATAATAATAATAATAATAATAATTCTTCCGCCATGGATTCAAATCTCATTTTGACAGTTTAACAGCTGAGCCCAAGACGCTGTTACTAATTTAAAAACGTCACTTTAGAACTAGTAACAAAGGAACAGGTAGTAACAAAGAGGAGAGAGAGAGAGAGAGAGAGAGAGAGAGAGAGAGAGAGAGAGAGAGAGAGAGAGAGAGAGAGAGAGAGAGAGAGAGAGAGAGAGAGAGAGAGAGAGAGAGAGAGAGAGAGAGAGAGAGAGAGAGAGAGAGAGAGAGACACTGGATGAGTGTGATTACCTGCATCTGATGTCATATTCACAATAAAACATTAGTTTCAATACTGTAGACATACTGTATCTTTGTCATACTATCCCTTCATCTGTTAAGGGTGATTTCCAGTGACAGCGCTGCTCAATGCATTTGTTGGCTGCGTCTTACAAGGTGGTGTTGTTGAAAGTAAAAATAACTTCCTTGTTTACAACCCTGTTTTAGTTTCTTTCAATATAAGTCTTTAATGCTGACTCACTCATTAAAACAGTCTCTTGTTGCCACCTAATGGCAGAATAATGTAACTAAAAAAAAAAAAAAAAAAATCACCATCAGGAACACACATTGTTTCCCAATACTAAATACTATTATTAAATACTACTATTATTTACAGAAAATATTTATGGAATAATATTTAATAAACAACAACCACCATCATAAAAGTTCTAAAGGCAGTGCTATTTGATATACAACCTTAAATGTTACATAAATATCAGCAACCTTGCAATTCTGTCAGAAAATGCAACCCTTTCTCTTAGAAAATCGTTGCAGTTGCAAATGTTTTGGTACTCATGTTTATTTAGTTATTTAAACTCTACACAGAAGGGAAAAAAAAAAACGCACTGTAAAAAATTATTGCCATCCCTAATTTTTTGGTAGCACCCTCTTTAGAAAAAATAACTGAAATCAATTGCTTCCTGTAATTATGAATGAGTTTCTTACACCCCTCTACTGAAATTTTGGACCACTCTTCTTTTGCAAACTGCTCTAGGTCATTCAGATTTGAAGGATGCCTTCTCTCAACTGCTGTTTTCAGTTCTCTCCACAGGTGTTCTATAATATTCAGATCTGGACTCATTGCTGGCCATTTCCAACTCTCCAGAGCTTTGTTGGTAACCATTTCTGAGTGCTTTTTGAAGTGTTCTGGGTCACTGTCCTGCTGGAAGACCCATGACCCATGGAGACGCAGCTTTCTGACACATTCTTTGGTAAACATCAGATTTCATGATAACGTTCACAGAGTCAAGGCATCCAGTGCCAGAAGCAGCAAATCAACCCCAAAACACATTGAACCTCCACCATGTTTGACTGTAGGGACTGTGTTGTTTTCTTTGAAGGCCTCATTTCTTTTTCTGTAAACAGTGCCATGATGTCCCTTACCAAAAAGCTCTACTTTTGTCTCATCTGTCCACAGTACACTCTCCCAGAAGGATTGTGGTTTTGTCACATAAGTTTTGGCAAACTCCAGTCTTGCTTTTTTATGCCTTTGTGTCAGCAGTGGTGTCCTTCCATAGCGTCCCTTTTCATTCAGATGGTGACGGATAGTGTGAGCTGACACTGTTGTACCCTGTGTCTGCAGATCAGCTTGAATTTGTTTGGAAGTTAATCTGGGTTCTTTATCCACTATTCGAACAATCCTTCGTTGTAATTTTTCATTAATTTTGCTCTTCCGTCTACGTCCAGGGAAGTTACCTACAGTGCCATGGGCTCTAAACCTCTTGATGATACTGCGCACAGTGGACACAGGAACATTAGGATCTCTGGACATGTAGCCTTGAGATTGTTCCACAATTGTTTTTTTTGTTTTTTTTTTCTCTCTCAAATCCACAGACAACACTTAATTTTCTGCATGCTCAGTGTGACACACAACACAAATTTCACAATTTCTGCATTTTAATTGGTTGCAAGTGTGATTACCATCTTGCCCACACCTCTTACTTGCCACAGGTGTGTCTAAATACAAATTACAGTAGCATCACAAGCTTGAAAAGCAATTATTTTACAATTTACAAGGTGCCAATAATTTTGTCCATTTTTTCCAGTGCAAACAAAAACAATAAGCATCTGAATACCAAAACATTTGCAGTTGAAACAATTTTCTGAGATAAGTGTTGCATTTTCTGACAGAATTGCAAGGGTGCTGATATTTTTGGCCATGACTGTATACCTTGAGATTTTGCCCTATAACTTGATGAGATTTAGCCCTCATCCAAAACTATTTGCTCTGGAACAAATAACATATTAATGAGACCAAAGACTGCCTTTAGATTTACCCAAAACAAACTCTCTCTCATGTTTAATCACTACAGAGACAGAGAAAGCAGCAAAATACAGAAGATCTAGCCAAGGTGAGGCTGCTCTCAACGGGTTGTCGCACTGAACGGCCGCTGACGCCCTGGAGCTCCCATCTCGAAAACGTCAACGCACATTTTAAAATAGACGTCATCTTCATTAAACCGCATAGTTTAAGTCTAAACAAGTACATTCCCGCCTAAAAAAATCCTAAAACTACATTCCATCACACAAAAACAGTATTTATAAAATTGCAGTGGATCTGGGTGTACACCATGTGAGAAACACTGCAAGCGGAGTAATACAAATGGTGAAAAGGATGGAGTTTAGATATCACTAGAATATCACACTCCTCTCAGCCAATCAGATTTGAAGACCAGAAATAACTGTGATATAAACACACACACACACACACACACACACACACACACTCTCTCTCTCTTTCTCTGAAATGTACTGTGTTTAAATAAAGATGTTTTACCTGTATTTTGTCATATTTTAGGGTAATCATACTGGTATATATATAACGTAAATACTAGAAAAACTATTTTGTGGTGACTGAAAATAAAACGGACATATTTGGCATTTTTGTAATTTTCCCTCTCTCTCTTATTGAGAATGAGGCAGCAGAAATACACTTACACAGTGATGCTCTAGTCTAGTGTCTTATCTGTGCCGACGTGGATGATGCTGTTTGGAGCTTCTGTGCTAGAATAAAAGACCCCTTTGTTTTTCTCCTTATCAGGGAGGATATGAAACGGCAGCGAGTTGCACTCATTTGGAGAAATGGCTTCCTTCACTGGGAATTGAGTGTGTGTATGAGAGAGGGAGAGAGAGCCCTCTGTCCTGATAGCCAGTGAAGCATGCCACTTTCAATTTCAACAACAAACAGAACTTCATGCAACAGAAGGTGAATATAATTGAATATGTGTGCAAGTACAAATATTAAAGCTGAGGGCACCTGATCTGACGCCCTTAACACAAATACTCCTGCTACACTGGCAGAAGCTCTTTTTACCACCAATTTGCCACCTGGAATTGATTTTCAGAAGCATTTGTATCTTTATGGGGACGTTTTAGCATTCCAACACATTAAAACACACACCATATCTATTTCATTAAATCAATTAACTGAAACAAATTCCAAATTGGAACACTGTCAGCTGATAAAAATAAAATCACAAGTTTTGGTGTTACATACCTTTTAAATACATGGCTGTCAGCATGTAACATTATACAGTGAACTATGGGGTAATTTTTACACCACATTTTAAATATTTGAGGCATTTTTGTCACTTTCAGTGGCATTTCTGCCCCAAGCCATGACTAATTTCTGCCCATCTTCCTGTCAGCCAACAGACACCAGTGATAAAGCGCTGACCAAACCCAAATATAATCAAAGATTTTGACATAATGCACTACCCACATCATAAATAGTTGAGTTTAACCCATACTGATGACAGCTGAAGCAATCTTGCATCTCAACAAACCCCATGCCTGAGAAATAACCACCGCCATTGTGTCAGAAAGCTGAACACATCAGTCACTCATGCTAATGTGAAGTTGGTCTGGATGGCTCTGTGCGACAACCGCAGCACTGCGAAACATGCGAGAGACTTTGGCTCAAATGCTTCTTTGGCTCAGGCGTTCTTTAATCCACTGCCGTTGTGTCTCAGAGCGGCACTTATGGCTCCTGCTGTGCTCTGTTCCAACTACTATTTGTTCTCAACTGGCCCAAAAATGTGTCCCAGATCTGTTTTGACAGGGTTGTGGACAGCAGCGAGAAACAAGCCGAATAATAAAATGCAACGAACCATATAATCGTGCATAGTTATGCAAAAAAAAAAAAAAAAAAGGCTTATCAGCTTTTAGAAGGGATGAGAGCATTTCCCTTCTTAGTTTTTTTTTTTACATCAAAGACATGTGTCCAGTGGTATTTTAGCACAAAACCAGCTGTCACTTGATAATATGGCTAATACTAATACTATCATAAAAAGCTATACATTAGATATATTTGACACATGTACATACATTTATTGTAATGTGTGCCTTACCAGAGAAAGATGGGCTGACTCTGGTTCCTTTTACAGCTTTTTAACAAGGTTTTTACTTCTATCAATCCTCTTTGGCTGGATCAATGTGGGCATTAAGGCATGATCTTCTAAGCTGCTTTAAAACAATATGCATTGTGAAACACATTATACAAATTAAACTGGCTTGACTTAACTTGAAAATGAAATAGGGAGGGGAAAAACATTGCATCTAATCTAAATAAATGTTTTGACCATTTTATAATTGCTATTATGAAATGATTAAAAAAAAAAAAAAAAAAAAAAAAAAAAAAAAATCAATACAAATACAATACATTTTAAACTAACTGGGTTATAAAAAAAAAACTGGAGATATATATATATATATATATATACACACACACACATACACACACACCTCCTTTTTTTTATAACCCAGTTATTGTTTAAAATGTATTGTATTTGTATTGATTTTTTTTTATATATTTTTATTTTTTTATTTTTTTGTTAAATATTACTAAAGTAGAAACAGCAAAGATTTTCTGTTGTATACAAGACAATACAATGCTTACATATTCATATTGGTACTGCACTAACAATATTTGGTAACACATATGGGCAATAGCCCAACTTTAGCCTCCATTAGCTACACAGAAATTTAACATCTGTTATCTGATGTATCAAATGAGATTCTCGATTTCAAGGTGCTGGGAATCAAAAATAAAATTCCAAAATTTGCAATAACTTGGGCAAAAAAAAAATAATAATAATAAATAAATAAATAATTGTCACCATACATTCATTGTGTTCATGTTTCTGCATCAGTATTTCTAAAAGAAAGCCGTTTTAAAACAAAGACGTGTGTTATTATTAATAAGGTTTAATGTCACCGTTTTATTCTGTGATCCTGCATGTTGAATAGCATATGAATGACAAATACATAAAAATTCTCACCTAAAACACACAATACAGACACTGATGCACAAACGTCGATTTGAAGAGAAAACAGGTATCGATAAATCAATGAGTACTAAGGAAGTGAAAAAGGAGGTAAAGCCTCCTCTTGGCTTATATCGAAATCCTACAACATTTCTCTTTACAAATTCTCATTTTGTACTTCTAATTCATGGCCGTTGCTTCGTGTGAGGCACTTTTTATTCTGAATGGATGCGCTTTATTGGATTTCTTTTGGACTGTTTAACGAAAACATCCACCGCCATTGTAAAGCTTAAAGGAGCCAGAAAATTTCAAATAGAACTCAAATTGGATTTGTCTAAAAGAAGAAAGTCATATATACACTAAGGATGCCTTGAGGGTGAGTAAATCATGGGCCATTTTCATTTTTTGATGAACTAACCCTTTCATATCATGTATTTAGCAAAATTAGGTGAATATGAATGCCAATCTTTAAAGGTGCTGTATGTAATTTTTTCAGATTCTACCCGATCTAAAAAGCCTCAGCATCCATTCAAGCATAATAAAACATGGATAAACTGATTCATAAATTTGCAGTGTAAGGCTTGTAACCGCTGTATTACATACTGCAACTTTATAAAAAAATATATAATAATAATAAAAAAAAAACAACAACAAGGAATTCCAGAATTGACTTACAAACCCATAATTTGAAAAGACTAAAAATTTCAGAAACTAACAGCCCTAATTGAGAGAGAGAGTATTCTGCAACTGTATTAAAGAGTGCAGAAAACAAGTAATATGTTTAGTTATTTAGGAGCACACTTACACAGAAACAGGATGATTTCCATGTTTCTCTGGAGGATGTGATTGTTAGCACGGCACTGCTATCCTGACGCAGTGTAATTACAGAAGTTCTATTAAAGGCCAGTGCTGTCTCCTCTGAGGCAGAGGCACATGGAGGAGATGTAGTCATTACTGTGGCTCGGGCCCCGCTAGCACATGGCCAGTAATACTTTGTAATGACAGAGCCTGGCAGTTATTTAAAGTTTTCATTTAAATCTTGCCCTTTTGACCCTGCGGGATCACACATGCTCCAGTCAGCCAGCGGAACCGACAGCCCGAGGGAAGCCACGGCAGACCCCGTCCCATCATGCTTTTCTGCCAACCTAATCAACAACAAGGACTGGTTCAGTGAAAGGATAAATATACCATCACATCCAGATTCAATCAAAACGGCTAATTTACACTAAATTGATTGTGGACAGATCCATCAGCAGACTGCCCTTAGGAAAGAACCTTTAGTACTCAATTGTTATGTCTTTACAACATGAGATTACATGGAGAACAAATGAGCCAGTTCGTTTGCTGAGGTTGCCTGACTTTCTTCTAAAAAAAAAAAATAGAAATAATCACAGAAATCTTGCATCTTCTAGAGTTTCATAAGAAATCTCAAGCAAGATCAGTTTATTTAATTGATCTGTAAACTTACTGTACAGTATGTCAACAATTGTCTCATTTATGTCTGTTTTTTTTTTCCTTTCTCCCAAGCAGTGTCGATATTGTTAACTAACACCTATTAAAACTCTACTTTTATTTCAAATAAGCCAAAATAACAAAATACAAAAGTTAGAAATAATTATTAATTTATATAAAAAACGAGAAAGTAAAATTAGTTAAATTAATACCTTTAATAATTAAAATTAATATTCAAGTACGAAAATGGCTAAAACTGAAATAAATTGATATAAAAATAAAAATACATTAAAAATGAATAAAATTACAAAAAGTCAATTAAAATTAAAAAGGAATTAAATGAAAACTGAAAATATATAAATAAAAGATAAATGTAAAATATTAAAGGGGTCCTATTTCACTTTTTGCATGTTTGGGCATAAAAAAAAAAAAGGGATTTTCAAGGGTTTTTTTTTTTTTTTTTTTTGAAGGTGGGCCTTCATCAAACCCAGAAATAATTGAGCCATTTGTGCCAGGCTGGGGAGAAAGCTATTAAAAATTATGAAAAATAGCTATGAAAAATAATGCATTTTACAAACCACCAAGCGTGAGAATATGTTAGTAATATAGTGCACCACCAAAACAAAATAAAGACTTTGTAAAAGAGCATAACAGGACCCCTTTAAAATATAAATACTATAGTATTTTAAAATGTAAGCAAATAAAAAAAAAAAAATAAAAAAAAAATATTCCCCCCACCCCCCCCCCCACCCCACTGTATAGTATATGAATAAAATAACACTGATCTCAAAGAAAAATAAACTGAAAACCATCAAGTTGATTGAGAGTATTACATTTACCTCATGGGAAATCCCATGACATCAGGGCTGTTTACCTTGTCAGTCTTCCTATTCTTTCTTTTATGTAACCTGCTGCACCCACCACATCAACAGCATGTGGTTCTCATTTTAATCATTAACACCCTTTCCAGTTAACACGTCATTAAAAAAACAACATTTACACTTTATAGAGAATTTGATAACAGCTCATTATGCTCGAGTGCCATTTACAAGACAATAGCTTTTACATCAGTGGATTACATTACCAGAGAACAATGCTGCGATTCACAATACTCAAGGGAAAACACACAGTCGATTCTTATCGTCACCTGTTCACAAACCTCAATCACATCAGCACCATTATTCACTTAAAACCAGGGGAACGTTTTATTGCTCATGAGTTGCTCTTTCACAACTCAGAAGCACAAGTTGTGTTTGCATTTACATTTATGCAGTTGGCAGATGCTTTATTCAAAACCACTTATTTAATGTTAAACATTTTATCAGTTAATAAAGGTCCTGAAATTTACTCAGAGACAAAAGACAATTACACGAATTTGCATCAAATTCACACAAATCTGCTGCTGTGACCAACAGAAAAGCTGCTTGGTTTAAAAGTTCCGGTATTAGTAACAATTCCGATATTAGATTTCCCCACAAAGCTAGATCAAAACGGTCACTAGACAACACTCATCTTGAAAAAGTGCTTCCACAAGGACAGAATCACCTGCATCCATATGAGCGACCCTCCTTTCATCTCTGTGTAGTGTGACTAACTTTCGCTTTGAAAAGTCAATGATCATTTCCTGTCACGCACACGTCCCCTCAACAGCGTGTGTTGAAAGCTGCCCGTCGTGACCCTTGGCAAACAACTGACTGATGCTTAACTCTGCGCACAATGCAGCATCAGTGCCGTCTGTGCTGTGTCGAGCAACCAGAACAACCTGATCTTTGTCCTAAATATTTAGCAGGAGCTCTGAGCATTCTCAGCATACCCGAATTTATATTAGTAGTGCTTGCTAATGTCACTATTACTCTTGGTCATACTTCGAAGTTGGGATCTGAAGAAATCCTTTACCTTAAAGGGATAGTTCACCCAAAAATAAAAAGTACCCCATGATGTATACACCTAAGATGGTTTGAGGCCAAGTATGACTTTCTTCTTTCAGATCAATACAATTGGAGTTATATTAAAAAAAAAAAAAAAAAAAAAAGCCCTGGCTCTTCCATATAATGGCAGTGAATAGGTGTTGCGATCTTGAAATCCAATAAAAGGCATCCATCCATCATAAAAAGTACTTTACATGGGTCTGGAGAGTTAAAAAAGGCCTGAAATGAATCAAGGCGTTCGGGTAAGAAAAATATCCATATTTATAACTTCATGAACCATAATCTCTAGATCCACTGCCAGTCAAAAAACGGTCATGATTTACAAGAACAAAACAAGGATTTGTGAATAAATATGTTGGAGGATTTCGATAGAAGCCAAGAGGAGACTGGTTTTCCTTTGCTGTAAACAAAACGTTCTCGCAAGACTAGCATATTCTCATTGGAATGTGTCTCAGACATAAATGACACCTCAAATCATGTGTCTTTTTGAGGAAAAGTGTCATCTTTTTAACCTTGGAGAACTTTTATATTTCACGCTATAGACAACAAAATGAACTAAAAACCTGACAGTCACTGAAGGAGAGAATCATAGAGATGTGCCAGTAATAAAACACCCATCAACCACCCAGAATACTGTAGTAACTACACAGCATGATAAAAAACCCTTTTCTTTTAGTTAAAAGGCACAATATGAAAGTTTTTGCCACTAGGGGTAGCATTTTTAAAACAATAACAAAGGCAACGCTTGATATCGCTAGAGTGGAACAATGGGAGACGTCGTTATCACCATCCAGATATATATGGAATTTATGAATCATGGATAAGGTAATTAATTAAAAAGGAATCTCTTACTTACATCATATGTACATCTGCACTTTATGATGAGAGCAGCATTCAGTCAGCAAGCATGCGCACTGATAAAAAAAAAAAAAAAACCTAATCTGAATGAACCTGACTGGCAGTGTTGGGGGAACGCATTACAAGTAACGCAAGCTACGTAATATTATTTTTTTCAAGTAACTAGTAACTAGAGTTTTTTTTAATTTCCAAGAAAATATCTGAGTTACTTTTTTAAAAATGTAACGCCAGTTACTTTGTTTCCTTTATGTATTTAATCCCATTTTATTAACCAGTGACTTTGCTGCTGACCTTTGTTGATCCAATTCAATCGTACACTGCAAAAATACTTTTCTTACTTACATTTTTGTCTTGTTTCCAGCCAAAATGTATAAAATAAAAAAAAAAAATCTTAAATCAAGAAGGATTTTCTAGACAAGTAAATAATTATTTTCAAAATTAAGTGAGTTTTTGCTTAGAAATTAGCAATTAGCAAAATCATCTTACACACTTAATTTTGACTTGTTTTCAGAAAAAGCAAGACAATATTTTTTTTTACTTGTCTAGAAAATCCTTCTTGATTTAAGAACTTTTAGATATTTTGGCTAGAAACAAGACAAAAAAATTAAGTAAGAAAAGCATTTTTTGCAGTGTAATAATAATAATAATAATAATAATAATAATAAAGTAAAACTTACTTTAGACTAACATTTGTGCTTTTTTTTTCCTCATTAGTTGAAGTTGAAGTTTATTGTCACTGCACCTGAAGAGTGTTGAACTTCCTTTTCCTACAATTCTACTGTACAGACGTGAAGTTAATTTTCCTTTAGCCTTAGCCACTTAATTTCATTTTGGTGTGAAAGGGCTTTTACATTTGCTAAGAATCAAACTTTTTTATATTAAAAACAAACAAGCAAGCCCTGTCCAGATTTGAAAGTAACGCAAAAGTAATGTAACACATTACTTTCCATAAAAAGTAACTAAGCAACGTAATTAGTTACTTTTTTAGGGAGTAATGCAATATTGTAAAGCATTACTTTTAAAAGTAACTTTCCCCAACATTGCTGACTGGACATTGTATTCACAAGCTCAACACACTCGTGTGTGTGACTGGTTATAACGCGTTATAAGATCATGGTGCAACACTGAGCGGATTTTAAATGTCATGTTGCAGTCAACACTTTTCATTTCCATTTTCTTCATGACAACCATAATAAAATTTGTTCATTACTTTTTAGCATTTTAGTTTCTACATGCAGAAACCAAAGATACACAACTGCATGAAATATATCACTGTGGAAGTGGTTTTTGGATATTATTACAAAAATATTACATATTGTGCCTTTAATATCTAATCATGGCCCATTTCCAGCCGTGTCGTGTGTGATTTCATTTTCAGATGAAGCAGAACTGTCGACTTAAGCTCTGAGACGGTGTTTGAAAAAGCCACGATCTGTGTAATTCACACAATAATAGAATACAAATGCTTTATTGATCCCTGAAGAGAAATTCAATGAAAGCAGAAGGATTTGAGGAAACCTCACAATTAAGGAAGCGAAAGAAGAAGGGGGAAGAAACCGAGAAGGAAGGCAGTGTGAGTGATTTGGGATCTGGGAAAGTTGAAAGACGTTTCATCATAGCGATAATGGAAGAGAGAGCAGCCAGACTCCTCACAGGACAAACCACAGAGAGCTCATGATAATGGATTTCACATGCCTCGCTCTCTCTTTGTGTTAAGCTGCCTGCAGCTAATTTGTCGTCATTTTAGTGGCCTTGTGTAATTGAGACCAACGGCAGGGAATCATTAATTGTGTCAGCGAAGTCGAATGAAAACAAAAGCAGAATATAAATGTACAACTGATAGTTTAAGCGCTAATAAACTGCAATATTCTTATGGGATATGCACTAGACGTCTCAACGCTACTATGTATCCTGCATACTAGTTTTGCACATTATGAAATGATGTTTCAAACTGTAGTAAGCCATACTGTTTTCAAATGATCTCACATGCATCAACTAGCATGTTAATTCATGTTCATTCAATATGAATTAACTTATGTTCACTTTTTGTAAGTTTTTAAATGAGCAAATTAAGCTAATTTGAAATATACAGCCTTCTCTTCTAGTCATGTTTGTGTTGCATATTAATTGCATATTTTTCCGGCCTATGAAACCATAATTCGCACTCACAAAAATAGTCTTCATTTAACGTTTAAATAAAACATGAAATATTTTTTTTTTTAAAGCGGACCATGGTTTAATATACCAAGTAATGAAATAGATTGACACAACGTCTTTGTAAAAATACTTTTCAGGCCCAAAAAAAAGTTTGCCATTCAACTATAATTTTAATTCATGTTTGTGTTGCACATTACAATTATACTTTCCTGGCCTATAAAACCATGATCTGTTTAAATAAAACGCTAAAAGAAGACCATTTTATGTGAATGCGGATGGTTTCATGTACCAAGTAATTAAATAAATTGATGCACCAAAATAAAGTATTAAGTTACAAAAGAGAGTGATGCAAACGGGTTTGTGGAAATACTTTTCTAGCCTAAAAATGGTTTCACGCAAGAACACATACAATGGATACAAAATAAAAGACAAATCATTACAGACACATTGTCACCAGTAAACACATTTCAGCAATAAACAACTGATGCATGCAATGACAGGCACTCAAAAATACTATATTCAAAAGCCCAAGCCTTTCTCCAGACATCTTCATAAAGCTATTTTTACTGGCTGAGACATCATTTAGTGGACATTTAACTGTAGTCATAAAGACGAGAGCAGTGGCGGCTTTCCTACAGATTCAGAGTGCAAATGCCACAGCGGAAACTCTCCCCTCAGTCTGTGTGGCATCACGAGGCCTGCAGACAGACCCTCCGGCACCATCCGCATCAGAGAGACGAATAGAGAGAGAGGGAGAAAGGAATATGAAGGAAGACTGTAAGGAAATAGAGATGAAAGAGTGACAGAGAGCAGGAATGGGGAGGTTTGCCATAACACACACACACACACACACACACACACACACACACACGCAAGAGAGCCTGGCCTGAACTATTAAGGTTTTTATCAACTAATTAGTATTTTTTCCTAATTTAATACGAGAAGTTTAAGCAAAAAGTTTAAATTAAAAACAGGAATATGAGAATGTCCTGGTTTGTCTCTCTATTGCGTTAATGTCAACAGTACATAAAGAAAACCTGGTGAATATAATTTAAGAATAAACCAAAGAGCATCTTGCTCTTTAAATGGAAGTACGAATATCTGACCATCGGAAGACAATAAGGGTTTAAAAGACAATCAGTATTCAGCAATATTATTGATTTAACTGCACTGGTACCATCAAATGTGACCCTGGGCCACAAAATCAATCATAAGGGTCAATTTTTCGAAATTGAGATTTATACAACATCTGAAAGCTGAATAAATAAGCTTTCCATTGATGTATGGTTTGCTATGATAAGACAGTATTTGTCCGAGATACAACTATTTGAAAATCTAGAATCTGAGGTTAAAAAAAATAAAAAAAAGTAAATATTGAGAAAATCGCCTTTAATGTTGACCAAATGAAGTACTTTGCAATGCATAATAATCAAAAATTAACTCAGACATTTTTTACCCATACAATGCATTTTTGGCTATTGCTACAAATATACCCATGCTACTTAAGACTGGTTTTGTGGCATAGGGTCACAAATGAGAACAAAATTTGAACTCAACTAACCTGGATAATGACAACATTTTCAACATCTACACTGTATCTGAACTGAATTGAAGCAATATTGAACTGACTTCAGCTGAATGAAACTAGATCTTTTGTAGAGTTGCTTTATAGCTGAAATTGAAATCATTTCATAATTGATGAATTCATTAACAACATTAAAGTGATAGATCACCCAAAAATTAAAATTCTATCATCAAATGCTTGCCTTCAAGTTATTCTAAACCTGTATGAGCTTCTTTCTAGTGTTGAGCACAAAAGATGATATTTTGAAGATTACTGGTAATCAAACAGTTGCCGGTAGCCACTGAGTTCCATAGTATGGGGGGGGGGAAAAATACTATGGAAGTCATTGGCTATTGTTTTTGGTGAACTATCACTTTAACACTCTTTTTTTCCTGTTCATTAATGCAAAACAATCTGTACTGCATAACTTTTTTAAATAAATATCTAAAACAATGCAAATTGTCATTTTGAACTTTTCAAACCCCTATAAATGTGGTAATTTTCAGGTTCAAATTAGATTTAGAATCCCAGATTTTCCATGTGTGCTCTAACATTTTGGGCCTGACTATATATCTAATATCTATCATTTTTTACATTTTTTTAAAATGTTTAAAGGGATAGTTCACCCAAAAATAATTTAATTACGGGTTAATTACTCACCCTCATGTCGTTCCAAACCCATAAGACCTTCATTCATCTTCGAAACACAAATTAAGTTATTTTTGATGAAATCCAACAGCTTTCTGACCCTGTAAACACAGCAATGCAACTACCGCCAGCTCCTGTCTCAGCAGCACCAAACAAGTATCGTGGTGAACACGTGTCGAAAAAAAAAAAAAAAAAAATCACATGGAAGAGAAGAAATTATTATACAAGTCGCTATTTTAGTTTTCTTCGTGCACAAAAAAAAAAAAATATTCTTGTAGCTTCATAACATTACAGTTGAACCACTGATGTCACATTAACTATTTCAGCTACGTCCTTACTACATTTCTGGACCTCAAACGTTAAGTTACATTGCTGTCTGCAGGGTCAGAAAGTTCTCTGATTTCATCAAAAATATGTCTAAAGTTGAACGTAGGGCTTGCAACAACATGAGGGAGTGTAATTAATGACAGAATTTCATTTTTGGGTGAACTACCCCTTTAAGTAACCATAAAACTTACAAGTTAGTCGGAGTACACTAAACACTATCATGAAGAGAAGTTATATTCACTTGAAGTAACAAGAGGAACCATCAACCACTTTCTGTTAAAATAAGCATCATATGGTAATGGAACAAAAATCTACTTACTTTTTATCTATATTAATACATTTTATTATGATTTACAAGTCACAAATGTAATCACACCAAGTTGTGTGCTTTATTTAGTGTCCTTAAGAAAAGACTTATCCCACTGTTAATCCAAAACACTTGATTGCGCAAGAAGCAAATCACTCACAGAAAGTCGGAAAATCTGAGACGTCACACCCCCTGTGGATAACGGGCTTTTCAACAGTGTGACTGTAACACAGACCCTTTCTCCACATCAGTTTTCCCTTCACTTTGTCATTTCCTGCGCTCTCCCCTTCTCAGAAGTCTGAAATATTTAGGTGACTCAGAGGAAGACAGGAGCAGTAACATCTGAGCTATGTCTGGAATCCATGAGAGCGTTACTCAACGTGTACAAACACGCTCTCATTTAAATATCATTAAACACTCTTTAAGAGTCGCCCTAATGATGTACGACTGGAGCAGGGGCCGAACAAAAGTCAAATGACATAATCAGGAATTCGTTTGTGGTACGGAAACAGGTGACCTCATCTCGCTGTGATAATGGAGCCACGGAAATTAATGGTCTGCTGTTTGTTTGTGACTTGGATGTTTGAAATTGGGCTGAGGTCATCAGTGGGTCTTGTTGTGTGGTGCTGAGAGGTCAGAGGTCAGGATCATGTCAAAGAGGTTGGATCTAAATGAAAAGATTTGTTCATCGTCTCAAACTGTGCTCAGATCTTCCAAAAATATTGACGTTGGAGATTTCAATCTGAAATGTTATAGCTTTTGCTCTTAAGGGTGTACACATTTTTTAAAAAACAGGTATGTCCAACCTCAACTTCCTTTAGAATAGGAAATACACTGATGCAAGTAAGAAAACTGGAAAACAGTCTTCGGAGTGATAAACGAGCGACCTCACGATAAACGGGCGCTCCCATTTTCCCCGGGGCACTTTTGTTTCTCGCCATCTATAGTCTGCACTATGCCCTACAAAACAGAGTAATTACACATCATTTTACGTTTTAGGTGGTATGGAGCAGACAGACAGAAACAAGGTGAATGAAAACAACTGCAGGTAATGACACAAAACATCAAAGCCATGAGAAATGAGAAAAGAGAACCAGCAAGAGCAGGATAGAGATGGATAGAGCAAAGAACTACAACAGTTTACAGGTCACGCCAGAGAGGACATCAAAGACTCCCGTCTGCAGAGGAAGAAGGAGCTGGAAAGAATGACAGGAAGAAAAGAAGAGAAGAGACAGATAAATGAACAGAACGAGAGACGACTGCAGTCTACAGGTAATGCTACACACAGCACATCAAAGACTGTGAAATTACAGCTTCATTCCCTGTGACGCCACAGCGCGGCCGCAACCCGAGACTCCTCGCAGCGCTGCAGATCAACATGCAGGGGCAAACACACACACACACACACACACACACACACACTATTTGTTCTGAAAATGATACGCAGATTCACCTAAATGCACTTCTAAATACTTAGCTGCAGTCCTTTAATTTGACATTCGCTGCTATTAAACAGCATGTGTCATGACTTGGATGAACAAGAATGTGGCGCAACCTAGCTGTGTTAAAAAGTGTAATCAAAAAAGAGAACTATTTTTTTCCCACAGAAACTGACATTTAAGAATTTATGATATAGTTTAAGTCATTTAAAAGGGATAGTTCACCCAAAAAAAATTAAAAACCTGTCATTAATTACTCGCTCGTGTCGTTCCAAACCCGCAAGACCTTCGTTCCTCTTCAGAACACAAATTAGTTTTCTGACCCTGCATAGACAGCAACGCAACTACCACATTCAAGGCCCAGAAAGGCAGTAAGGCCATTGTAAAATTAGTCCATGTGACATCAGTGGTTCAACCTTAATGTCATAAAACTACGAGAATATTTTTGTGCACAAAGAAACAAAAATAATGACTTCTGTGTCAGTTTTTGATGCACGTTCATGACAGTACCATGCCTGCATTATTATTACCCTGTACGCATGGTCTCTAAAATGTTTGTATTAAAATATTTTTCCCGGCGTTCATCTTTCACAAAACTCTCTCCCTCTCGGTTTTCTGAGAAATACAAAAACACATGCACTTTTTATTTGTGAAATAAACAACAAAAATTCCTGTCCTAGAAGCATCTCTGTGGAGAGCCACCTTTGATTTATCTGTGCTGAGAGCCGCATTTAACCGAGTTGAACTTTATGAATGCTGACTCACAAGTCTCGCTCAGAGCGCTGATGGAAACTTCAGCTTGTGTTAACAAAAGTCTGTCTCTTCAATTTTAAATGGCAAGAATAACGTTTGAATGTTGTTTTAAATGTTATACCTAAATACATTTGTTCAAGAAAATACAAATTAGAGAAATTAGAGAGAACACAAACATTAAAAAAAAAAAAAACATCTTTAGAAATGTCCCAGAAGACCATCCCTTTTTCTGTATGAGTGATAATAGGACCTGTCGAGTCTACAACTCTATAAAAAAAAAGGCTCCACTTTTTACCCACCACAAATTGGCCTCACACTGCGTGGAGATTTAGCGGCTCCATTTAAATAATCAAAACCAGACCTTTTTCTTCTCAGCCGCTCGCTTTGCGAGTCGTGGAAAGTGTCAGTATGGAAAATAGCCCTAGTCATTGCATCATAAATAAGTAACCATTTAATAATGATCCAATTAATTAGTGGGCATGGGTTCAGCTTTTGAATGCTTCCATGAAAACCTGGTAAGAAAATTGTAACTGCACTGCTCTCATGGTGGAATAACCCTTTGTGGTGGACTGAAGAAAACAAATAATGCTGTTTAATAACAATTGAGAAGTAATTCTCTTGTGGATGAACAGAGACCAGACTGTCCCTGGACCTGCTTTATCAAGCAGTGATAACCTTCATTTATCCAAGTATGTTTTACATATTTGCTTTGAACCACCAGTGATGCCCTTTCAAGAAATTATCACTAAGCCCCTCCCACACTACATAGAGATGTCATGGTTTTTGAACTTGTTTTTGATGAAGTCTTGGATGTTTTTTGGATTCATATACAGTACTTACTTAAACTTCTTGCTTCAGTTTTTGCACACGTCCAGTGGTTCTCGTCTGAGGTGTCACCTATGACAAGTGAGAAGAGAGGTAAACTTGATGACTCTGGTAATCAAAATATTTGCATTGTAGTGAGCCATTCTTACCAGTCTTTTAGTCAGAGGTCAGTTCTTCAGAAGGTGCAATCATCTCCACAGATCAGACTTGGTGATAAACGTGTCATCCTGTAAGTAGTATTTGAAGGCTGCTGGTCCATCTATTCATTCCTATAAATTCCAAGATTTGAAGGCAGTCAGTGAGACCAGTTTGTTCACTGATGCTTCAGAAGGAAAAACAATGCATTAAGACTTTTTGAATTCAAAGATCAGGGTAAAATTAGCTTGTTTTGTCTTCTGTGGAGCATCTTCTGAGGTAGCTTCTGAAGTGCAGTACTAAATAGGGTTGCACGATTTGGACAAAAAAAAATCTAATTGCGATTTTTCTAATCAAAATTGCGATTTAAAATGCGATTTTACTACTTCTTAAAAGTGCTACAGGTTTGATGTGGTTTGATTAAAGTTGCTACATCACGTGGCAATACAACAAATTTATATCAAAACAAAACATAACTACAGATGTGTTCGTGAGCCTCACGCCATAAGTCTTCATTTAGACATAAGGAAATCAAATCGCTTCCCGCAACAGTTAAAACGAAACCGAAAGTAAGACTCGCACGCGCATTGAAAAGCAATTTTAAGAGAGCGACTCCCCAATGCGCGCAAATTAGGCATTTAGGTGCCAAGTCGTCTGCAGGACTTTGCTCTTCTGCAGGCACACTTTGTTGGAAAGTTGAGCTGCTGCTCCCGCTCATCTTTTCCAAATGGCATTAACGTTATTTGCTCGTTTAGTCAGTAGGCTACATGCAGTGTTAAAATGCCCCCTATTGGTTAAACTCGCATCAAACATAATATGCGCAAGAAGACGTAATATGCACATGAAACAAACTGTCAAAAACGACGTACATGCTTGTTACCATATCTGATAGTCAATCGAAATAATCGCAGCTCTTGCGATTTGAAAATCGCACCCTTTCAAATCGCGATTTTGGTTTACAAACGATTAATCGTGCAGGCCTAGTACTAAAAGAAAAAAAATATGACATTTAGGCAAAATAAGAAAAATGCACATATCCTCATTCAGTTAGAAAGTCTACACCCCTGGCTTTTAATGCACCATTTTTCCTTCTGAAGCATCAGTGAGTGTTTGAATCTTCTGTAATAGTTGCATATGAGTCCCTCAGTTGTCCTCAGTGTGAAAAGATGGATCTCAAAATCATACAGTCATTGCTGGAAAGGGTTCAAACACACAAAAATGCTGAAAAAAGGATCTGTGGGACCTGAAGGACTTTTCTGAAGAACAGTGGGCAGTTTAACTGTTCAGGACAAACAAGTGATTCATGAACAACTACCACAAAAAAAAACACAACACACACACACACACACACACACACACACACACACACACAGCTGTGATTCATTCAGCCTTCAAACCATCAAAAATTTGAACAGGGTATTTTTGTTATAAATTCAACTACATTTTTCTCTCTTGTGGACTATATGTAAACATCTTTTATGTGAAATATCTTATTCAGGTCAGTACTAAACAAACAAACAAACAAAAAAAACAAACAAACAAACATGCATTGTGTATGATCCATTTTATTTTGCCAAAATAATTTACATTATATGTAAACTTTTGACTTCAACTGTCCAGGAGATGCCAGTTATATGATTTTTCATGGTCTAATACAAAAAACTTTCTGTAATTGATACAGAACAAAAAAAAAAAAATCAGTTTGAAGATTACCAGTCTTTGTAATCTTAAATCAAAAACTAATAATTCAGTTTGTTAGAGAAAGCGGTCGTGTTGATTTACGGCATTTGACAACACAACAGAGTCACTCTGCAAGTTCAAAAGGAAGATACGACTGTAAGACACTGAGAAAAAAAAAAAAAACATTCCAGCATCACTGAAGAATTCCAGCCATCGGAGACAACACTCTGGATGGAAAAAAAAACATGCCGCGACACTCGTCCCGCACCCAGACATGACCCACATGGTTCTGAGCCGGAACACGGCAGGGAGAGACAGACAGCCGCATACACAGAGACAGACGGAGGAGCGTGCAGCCATGTTGAAAAGACTCACAGGGTCACGAACCTCTATGAGATATTAGCCGAGAAAGAGAGAGAGAGAGAGAGAGAGATGCTGACAGGATAAGAATCTCAAATGAAGGCATTTTGTCATTGTATCATGTGGACGGCAGCTGTGTAATAATTATCACACATACTTACAGCACACACATCCTGTACATGAATCACTGGACACAATCTGACCAAACAGACAGAGAGCAGGAAGACTTCTGGTGCTTTCCATCCTTTTATGTCTCAAGTACATCACAAGTGCCCCCTCATCAACAACAAACTCACATTATATGTGATATCCTTTAAAAATGACATTACCATTATAAAAATGATGATATCAGTGGGAGTAAAACAAACTTATTATGCAGCTTCCCTGGTGACAGTTTTGTGGGGTAGATACTTCTCATGCTTATTTATAAATCAAACCCAGATGTAACATTTAACAACAGTAAAGTCATTTGAATTTTTTATATTTTTTTTTGTGATGGAATTTACATTTATGTAATTTATCTACACAAACTAGGGTGCGATTCCAATAAGTTTAAATATATTTTTACCTTTATAAAACCATTTTTTCTAAAAGTGTGCATCATCTTTTGGGTCAAATTCTTGCATTAAATCAGTCAATTATAATAATAACTGTTTGTTACCAAATGAAATCACTATCAACAAAATTAATCTTTGCAGAAATTGCATATGAAGTGGCATTTAGATGTATTTACACATGTTAATGCAGCTATATTTGAAATTATTTTAAAAGTGAAAAGATACTTTGAATATAAAATTAAAGGAACACTTCACTTTTTTTAAAAATTAGGAGAGTTGGAAAATGAGCCAGAGTTAAACAGATGAGTTTTACCGTTTTTGAATCCATTCAGTCGATCTCCGGGTCTGCCGTTAACACTTTTAACATCTCTTAGCATAAATCACTGAATCAGATTAGACCATTAGCATCTCGAAAATATTTGGTCATTTTTTAACAAGATGCTAATGATACAATGATTTATGCTAAGCTACGCTAAAAGTGCTACCGGCAGACCCGGAGATCGGCTGAATAAACTCAAAAATGGTAAAACTCATTTGTTTAACTCTAGGGGAGTTTGAAAATGAGCATATTTTCAAAAAAGTGGAGTGTTCCTTTAAAATCACCAGTAGGTGTCAGCAAGACGCGGTTAATACACTGCGATTGAACCGCATAATTTAAACAGTTGATTCATTCAGGAACGAAACACTGTTATGTTGCTCACAGACGCAAAGCAGTGCTGTGGCTGCGTTTAGAATGATTTTGGTTGGCAAAATTGAGCAAAAACAGGAAATATGCTGTCTAAAACGTAAGCCTTTTAATATTAAATTCTTGTTAATTAAACTGTTGTATAAAATCCATATCACATCATGCTGATTTTTAAAGGGAAAAATGACACTCTTCGTGTGATACTGATTAACTATATGAAATGCAGTATTGGGGAAAGTTACTTTTAAAAGTAATGCATTACAACATTGCGTTACTCCTTAAAAAAAGTAACTAATTATGTTACTTAGTTACTTTTTATGGAAAGTAATGCGTTACATTACTTTTGCATTACTTAAATCTGGGCAGGGCTTGCTTGATTGTTTTTGACATAAAACGTTTGATTTTTAGCAAACGTACAAGCCCTTTCACACCAGAAAGTGAGTTTGAAAAGTAAATTCACATCTGTACAGTAGAACTGTAGGAAAAAGAACACTACTCTTCTGCAATGACAAAAATCAAGCACAAATGTTAGTTAATCTAAAGTAAGTTTTGGTTGCATGGTTGAACAGGATCAACAAAGGTCAGCAGCAAAGACATTGGTTAATAAAATGGGATTAAATACAAAGGAAATTAAGGAAACAAAAAGTAGCTGGCGTTACTTTAATAAAAAAAAAAATATATATATATATATATATATATATATATATATATATATATTATTGTAAATGAAAAAGTAATGCATTACTTGCGTTACTAGTTCCTTGAAAAAAAGTAATCTGATCTGATGTAACTTTATGTGTGCACTCTGTAGATTGTTTTTGCAATATACTCAATGTCAAATCACATTTACATTTTTTTTTTTTTTTGCTTGAAAGAAAAAACCTTACTAAAAGCATGAGATGAATCATGATTGGTTAACCTATTGACAGTCATTGTTATATAATATATTGTTTGCTTATAATTTTTAGGACCATGCCAGTGTAAAAAAAAAATAATATATATATATATATATATATATATATATATATATATATATAATTAATTAATTAATTAATGACAAGCAGGCAGACATTAATTATGTTCTATAGATTTTACAGATAAGAAAGTCAGATGTTTGGATCTACACTGGCTACATTTACATGCACCAATTTTCGTCAATCCGAATGAATTGAATCCGATTGCAGATCTGTTTACATGTACTCTTAACATTGTAATCGGATTCAAATATCAGTTTATATGTGTTTTATATACACATTCCGATTAAAACTTTTGCGCATGTAAACATAGCCACTATCATTTAAACTTTTTTTTTTTTTTTTTTAATAAATTATTACTTTTATTCATTAAAGACAAATTATGTTAAACAAAAGTGTCAGTAGAGACATTTTTAATGTTACAAAAGACTTGAATTGAATCCGCATATGAATGATTTCTGAAGGATCATGTGACACTGAAGACTGGATTAATGAGGCTGGAAGTTCAGCGTTGCAGCACAGAAATACATTACATTTTAATATAAAATTACTATAGTAAACAATTATAAATTGTAATAATATTTCACAATATTACTTGTACCTGTAGGTCAAATAAATGCAGACTTGGTGAAAATAAGATACTACTTTCAAAACCACTTTTACCAACCCAAAACCTTTAAATGGTAATGTACATCAAAAGGTACATCAAAAATGTTCTCCAAGACTGCAATCTCCTGCCTTTCATACTGTATTTTTTCTCCTAAGACTCTGCAGTAATCTCAAAAGCGTGTCCTCTACAGCTTCACAGCATCCTTTGAGAAACAGCTAGGCTTTAAGATTATGACGAGATGATCTTCTATGATAATACAAGCACACTTTGCAATCCAAATTGTAATTTCCATATTTCAAGCTGCATGGCAGAGCACACATGCTGATAAAATTGCATGTTTTGTGTGTGCACAAATGCATTCTACAACTCATAATCTTTCCTTACACACACACACACACACACACACACACACACACACACACACAACACTGTTGGCAGCAGAATACTGTAATTTTGCCATCATGGTAGTAAATTGTGTTTGGTAAACATTGCCTTTCGGCACTGAAGGCCCTTTCCACCCTCTAGTGGCCAAACAGAGACAATACATGATTTCTACTGGTGTTGATCTAGGTCCGTTTAGACCTGCAGCTGGGTTTTCTAACTCCTGACATCCCAGCTTCTGGTTTTATACCTGGATTTAAGAAAATGTTAGGGATAAAATCTGCTACCGAAATTACAATGCCCTATAGGCCAAGAGAAAAAAAAAAAAGATAACGGTAAAGTTAGATTTTTAGATACATAGATTCATTTTCATTTATTGCCAGACAAATTATGTGGTTTTTGCACTGTAAAATCACCAACATGTAAAATACATTACATGTATTTTTAGACCTGGATAAATTTGTTTCTGGTATGTAGAAATTGTACAACATGCAAAAACATCCCTCAATCACAGGCAGCTGGATATGATGGGCACTTTCTAAAATTACGTGACCAAAAAAAAAAAAAACTGTGCAGTTTGCTAAATGAAGTAGGTGGCACTAGATGACGTTATGCATTGTTTTAAGGCATAAAAATGGCTGAAGGCTATTTAAATGTATGCAAATGAAAGAACAGAATGACAGGCCGTAGTCATCACTGTTCTTCTCCCTCAGCTAATGAGGGTTTTTAATGTTTGTCATATTTAGCATGTCATTACACTGTTCACAATAATCATCATCCACTTGAGACTAATTAAACACGTTGACGACTCAACCGTCAGTAAACAGCAGCAGGTGGACTGTTTCATTATTCATCTGTTCATTACTTCACAGCACAAACAACCCCCCCCCCCCCCACACACACTAAAACTACTGAAATGATGTCTTCTGAAAGCACTTGACATTCATGTGCACATATAAAACATGGAGTGTGAAATCACACGTCAGTTTAGTTGCTTTCTGATTCTCTGTTTTGACTCGACAGGCTCCAGAAACATCAAATCAATGATGTGTAATAGAGCAGCAAACGTACATCGCATTAAAATGGCAGGTTTGTCTAAACGCAGCAGTTATATCTGCCGCTCTCACTGTGTGGGCTTCCTCCACTGCAATTAAACGTTGACTTGGAGAAAAACAAGTTTATCCCACACAACATACATTATTGGCCAACACTGGTTAACAAAGTGCAAACCACTTACCCTCTGACAAATATATGCTTAGACATAGTATCTGAAGGAGGACGTTGGTTCACTGCAAAACATCACACATCAAAGTTGCACAGTAACTGTGAGTCAGCGCTGGAAAATGTTTTAAACAGAGACGGCCTGAATAGAAATCAAACCATAACGAGGTTTGAACAAAGCTATAAAATGGATTTCTTGTTAACATTTTTGATACTTACTGGGTCTCTGTAAATTATGGCTTTTTTGAAGGGTTAACTGTTTCTAGCGTAAGTGAATGAGTAAGTGAAATGGTGGTTTGGATCAGGCTAAATGTATTGTATATGATGTATAGAAAGGTTTTATAGAAAATGGAAGGGCTCCTGAACAACAGGTAAAAGCTGAGACAAAGGAATAAATCTGTAGGCAATTTAAGCTGAAAGAAACCCAACGTGACTATGGAAATTAGTGTATGGCTGGCTCTAACGCTCACAAGTGACATTTTCAGAGCAAAAAACATTTGTTTTGGGAAAATGAATATGAAGCTGGTGGAAACAGCTGACAGGCGAGACATTTCAGTTCTTAACTCTGTCAGCTCTAGCCTTGTTAAAAGAACAAATCACACCAAAATGAAAATTCTCTCATTATTTACGCACTCTTCATTTCATCTGTTGAACACAAAAGTAATTAGCAAAATGTCCCGGCTACTTCATGCAACAAAATAGACGCCAAAACATTATGAAAGTAGTCGATACAACTTGTGCATTAGATTTGCAATACAACCTATACTGGTCATTAATCTTGCCCTTAAAGGGATAGTTCACCCAAAAAATGAAAATTCTGTAATTAATTACTCACCCTCATGTCATTCTAATCCCGCAAGATATTTTTTTGGATAAAATCAAAGAGCTTTCTGACCCCGCTTCGACAGCAATGCAAATACTATTTTCAATGTCCAGAATGGTATGGACATCTTTAAAATCGTCCATGTGACATCAGTGGTTCAACCGTAATGTTATTACGTTACGAAAATACTGTTTGCGAGCAAATAAACTAAAATAAAGAAAGTCTTTATTCAACAATTTCTTCTCTTCCGAGTCAGTCTTCGACCCGCGTTCAGGCGAGTACCATAATGCATGCGTTGTATAGGGCCCTAAGATTTCCACGATGTGAAAAACATGAAAGGAATCGCGGAATCCAGTCATAAAAATTCAGTTTGCTTTATAACGGGAATGTCACGAAATTTGCAAAATTTTGGATGAATAAATTAAAAGCATCAAAACGGGATATGAACTAGTGAACTGCTCCGAGTCACTTCATGAGCATTTTACTGTTTATTTTGAAAAAAAATAAAAATCAACTAATTAGAGAGATGCTTTTGATTTTTGAAATTGAATAAAACCATTAAAACTGAATCCAGAAGATTAATGAAAAACAGAAAAGAAAAAAAAAAAACTTATTTCATAGAGCCTTAAAACGTAAAAAGATGGACTGCATAAAAATTTACACGGAAAAAATGAAATTTGGGAAAAAAATTACACCGACTTCTAAGGGCCCTAGTTGTGGTACTCTCATGAACGTGCATCAAAGACTGACACAAAAGAGAAGAAATTGTTGAATAACGCCATGTTTACTCTGCGCACAAAAAGTATTCTCGTAGCTTCATAAAATTAAAGTTGAACCACTGATGTCACATGGACTATTATAACACTGTCTTTACAACCTTTTTGGGCCTTGAACGTGTTGCGTTGCTGTCAGATTTTAGCAAATATATCTTAATTTATCTTCAAAAGATGAACAAAGTACTTACAGGTTTGGAACAACCTGAGGGTGAGTAATTAATAACTATTGTCATTTTTAAGTGAACCATGCCTTTAAATCTAACACGTGTGATTTAATTTCTTCTGTGGAACACAAAGGCCATTAGCAAAATGTCCGAGCTACTCCATACAAGAAAATAGATGCCAAATATCAAAAGTAATCTTGGCCTTAAATCTCATGCATGAGGTTTCATCTTGTGTATTTAAAACAAAACATCACAAGTCGCACAAGAACTAATAAAGCTTGATATCACTGGCATCAAACTTGCCAACATATTTGAATGAGATTTCAGAGCTACTGAGATTTTCAATAAATAACAAAACACTAAAATACTGTATGGCTTCAGAAGACCTATGGACAATTTTTATTGGATCAAGAACCAAAAAAAGCTTGAGATTGTTCTCGTCAAACCTGTCAAGCGTGTGTTAACATGATTCGAGAGCTATGGCAGAGATTTCAGTATAACAAAACAAAACTATCATATGGCTTCTTTAACTGGATTTGGTTCTATTTTGACCTAGTTTGGAGCTTAAAAGCCTTAAACCTCATTCACTTGCATGCAAGTAATCCCCCTTTGGGTTTCTAAGAAGGAAGAAAAAAGCCCTATAGGTTTGGAATGACATGAGGGTGAATAAATGACCAAAGTTTTCATTTTTCAGAGGTTTGACCCATTCCTTCAACCTTCAGGCAGAGAAGCAAAGCAAAAGAGACATGAAACGTGTGTTTGTACTGATCTGTGGTTTCCCTGCCTCTCTCCTTTACAACTCCATCTCTGGTCTTTCTCTAGCGCTTGGCATATGCTGAAATAGTGGCAGCGTTGTCGCTGTTTGGAAAATGTGAGTCTGGAAATCATTCCCTCATTTTTCTCTCTACCGGAATAGATTGAGTGAACAGTAGCGTCAAAGTCAGACGCTCTCTCTTTGAAACTTTCCTCTGAGTTTGACTGGCTTTTAATAATGTGTAATGCTTTAAGTGCTAGTGTGACCCTCCCTCCTGCTCTCCTTTCTCTCCTCTCAGGACCACACAGGCATCGAACCACATCAGAGCAGTCGAGTCAATGTGCAAACTCACACACAGAGAGTGTAAAGTGAGCAGCAACAGAACCCGTCTGGCTTTATGAGAGACAGACACACACCGGCCTGAAAAAGCACTTGCGCACACACCGCCGTGGACCTTTCCACAGACGCCAGCCGCTGCCACACTCCGTCCAGACACACACAAGCACCGTTGACATGCTGACATTAAACGCACCCAAGACCCAAAATCACGTCACTTGTTATGCAGTATATTTTCATGTCCCCAGCACATGGGTCTTAATATACTAAATAAAATACCGAACTCAGACTTGTTAAAGATTCAAATAAAAATTCTCAATTTTAAATAATTTCGCTACTTTCGTTTTCATCATGTTCTCTGTGCCTGCACCTTAAAACGTGAAAAATAGCAATATTTATCAAAAAATGTTGCATTTTGTATTTTTATTCTTTATAAGTTTTTCAATCATGTTTTCTTGGGAACTTAGTTTATTGGTACTTTAATTACATTTTATTGGTTCCAATGATTTCAGTATCGCTTTTTCACCTGTTAGTATTTTGTAAAATGTGACCCTGTACCACAAAACCAGTCATATGGGTCAATTTTGTATTAATGAAATCAAATACTGAGTAAATAAGCTTTGGTTTGTATGGTTTGTTAGGATAGGACAATATCTGGCCAAGTCACAGCCATTTGAAAATGTAGAATCTGAGGATGCAAAAAAACAAATAAATCATATTATTGAGAAAAATATTCTTATCAATGGATTTTACTAATCAAAACTTTTTATGGTAGGAAATGTACAAAACATCTTCATGGAACATGATCTTTACTTAATATTCTATTTTTTGGCATAAAAGAAAAATTTCGAATTTTGACCCATACATTGTATTTTTGGCTATTGCTACAAATATACCTGCGCTACTTAAGACTGGTTTTGTGGTCCAGGGTCACAAATCTCTTTAACTAAAAGTCCAGGAATTAACAATTATTTAAAAAAAAAAAAAGACGACTACACAAATATCATTAAGTATTAGCAATGCGTTTGATAAATTCTGTGATGTTTTGTGGTATTAGTCAATAAAACATTCCATCCAGTTAAGTATAACAAGGTTTCTGCAGGCTTTATGTGGCAAATTTAAGGAATTAATTAAAGAGGCACAATACATCAATATGTAAATGTAAATGTCTAGCCAGCAAAAAATGTGCAACACTTCAAAGTTTGAAATTGCAACATCCAACAGATCTCCATTACTTTTACAATAAATAAATAAATAAATAAATAAATAAACTCTGCTTACTTACTGTAACGCACAGTTAACTGCAAAAAGTGATGTTTTTACTCAGTTATTTTGTATTATTGTCCAGTGCAAATACAGTTGAAGTTTACACATACACCTTGCAGAATCTGCTAAATGATAAAAATTTTACCAAAATAAGATAAACCATACAAATTGCATGTTATTTTATATTTATTACTGGCCTAATAAGATATTTTACATTAAAGAAGTCTACATACAGTCCACAAGAGAAAATAATAGTTGAACTTATAAAAATGACTCCATTCAAAAGTTTATATACACTTGATTCTTAATACTGTGTAGTTACCTGAAAGATCCACAGCTGTGTTTTTATTTTGCTTAGTCATAGTTGTTCATAAGTTCCTTGTTTGCCCTAAACAGTTAATTGTCCCTGCTCTTCAGAAAAATCCTTCAGGTCCAACAAATAGTTTTTTTTTTTAGCATATTTGTGTATTTGAAGAATTCCGATGCAAAAGCCACTAAATCTATCTGACGTATTTCTTTAAAAAAAAAAAAAAGGGCTCAGATGTATAGGTTTCTACCCAAGTACCGGTACTTCGGATTGGGCTGAGGCTGGGATTTTAGTGACTAGCGAGTTTGAAGTAAAAATATTTGACGGACGTATAATATGTGCCGAGAGCATTCACTCAGTATCATTATCTCATTTTTGACCTTCTGTTGATTTTGCATCTGAACTCTTCATTTGTACCCTTACCAACAATGACTATATGATTATAAGATCCATCTTTTCACACTGAGAACAACTGAGGGACCCATTTGCAACTATTACAGAAGGTTTAAACACTCACTGATGCTCCAGAAGGGAACACAATGCATTGAGAGGTGGGGGTGAAAACTTTTTGAATTTGAAGATCAGGGTAATATTCACTCATTTTGTCTTCTGGGAAACATGCAAGTATCTTCTGTAGCTTCTGAAGGGCAGTACTAAATGAAAATATATATATATGATATTTAGACAAAATAAGAAAAATGTATACATATACATTATTTTCAAAAGTTTACACCCCTGGCTATTAATGCATCGGTTTTCCTTCTGGAGCATCAGTGAGTATTTGAACCTTCTGTAATGGTTGCATGAGTCCCTCAGTTGTCCTCAGTGTGAAAAAGATGGATCTCAAAAATCATACAGTCATTGTTGGAAAGGGATTTATATACACAAAAATGTTGAAAAACCATAGAATTTGTGGGATCTGGAGTATTTTTCTGAAGAACAGCAGGCAGTGAAACTCTTTAGGACAAACAAGGAACTCATGGACAACTAAACAACAACAAAAAATCAGTTAAAAACAATGGTTATTCAGAGGAAAAACACGTTTTCATACCTCATTGATAGACATTTGTTTTTGTTTTAAGCAAGCTCACTTCATTTTGTTCAATTTCTAAGATAACATTATTTTATTTCATTTTGCATCTCAAGTAATTTTATCTTGATTTATAAATAAAAAACTCTCACTGAGCAGTGACTAACTTTTAGCATTTTAATATCATCCTGCTGAAAAAGTGTAAATAATTAAAGTATAATACAGCGAACAAGAGTACGTTTCTTAAAGTCTTGTATGCCTTTTTATAGCAATATATCTTCAAATTCACATCAAAGCGCATACATTTTGTAAAAGTTCAAAATGCACTGCTTAACAGCAATGACCGAGCGTGTCTGCTGGGGAGGAAAACACTGAACAAGTGTCTGCATTATTTCAATCCAGGTCATAACAGCCTGGAAGAGCAGACAAACGCAGCATGAAAGCATCAAAGCAGGACAGACAGTGTCGTCTCATAGTTTTGCGGTATAGCTGAGAGCCGTTCGTACACAAATACACACGGCAGAAACCCGAGAACGCAGCACCTACTCATTAAAAGTGCTAGACTGTGAACTATCTATTTTTCAACACACCCAGCATTTCAGAAATAATAAAACATTTCGGGTGGGATGCAACCATGAATAGCTCCTGCACATTATTGCGAGTCTTGCTGCGTGTGTCTGCGAGTGAGATTGTCTGTCAGTTTAAATGTAATTTGGGCACTAGTACATCTCAAAAATAACCATGTACAAGACAGAAATTATAAGTGCCCAAAACCAACAATATATACTTAGGGCTGCCAAAAATGGTTTTTGAAAATTGCCTTGAAAAATAAAAACATCAAATGGTGCCCAAAAATAAACCCAGAGGACATTAGAGGTACACAAATGTCAAAACAAACACATGAAGTCTTAAGAAATGACTGTCTTAAACTGGTACTGAATGGCCAGACATACACGCTTTCTCTTGCTTAAAACCATCTCTGCAATGATTGATGGCTCTAAGATTAGACACAAAGGGAAAACGTTTTGAGCTGCTACTGAGAGCAGTGTTTATTTTCGGTTGGGGCAGTGACTGGTCAGCAGGGGGCAGTAGATCAGTCATGAAGATGCTTTTCTTACATAAACTGGTTAAATGAGTGGCATTACGCTGTGCCCTCATTAAACTCACTTTCAGATAATGCCCTTCCTACACAAACAAACCAGCCACATGTTTGACAGCACAATCTTATTCTGCGGATGACACCAGGTGAGAAAAATGCGTGCAGCATTAAAATAGTCAATACAGCAAATTAAAATTAACGGAAAGTACAAATGATATGGTAATTAACATAACATGTCCAGCAGTGACAGCAATTATATCACATAATACACTTCAAATACAGCCATTTAAAACATCTAATTTAGAAACCGGTGTCACTACAGGACTATTTAAGTGAACTGCAAACAAATCTTAAAGTTTTACATTGTTTGGTTACAGCAAATATACACTTTCCTTCCTACATTAAATCTTAATATCTGTAAGAAAACTTAAAATATTGTTAATGGACGAATACGTTTTACATCATACACCAAAACCACACCAAAAAAACTTGTTGACACGGATAATAACAATATCAATTCATGGCTAGACATGCACAATAGTAATCCCATAGTATTTTTAAGTACACCGTGAAACATAAATAGATATGCAAACAATATTACATTTACGTTTCAGACAAGACAGCTACTGTGTACAACTGTGTTTATAAATGGGTTCAATGGAATATCATGCGAAGTCAATATGCTAATATAAACGACGTAGGTAACAACATCTCACTTACGTTTCAAATATGAGCAGTTATTGTGTTCATTTTGGCTCTCCAAAAGAATTCTTTCCAAACAAAGGCCAAAACAGCGACGCACGTCGACTGTTAGTGCAGTAAACAACATAAGTGAAGCGATTTAAAACGCGACATTCCGGTACACACTAATGTACAAAATAACAGCTACTTTGACCAATCAAAATAATGGACTGTTTAATTAACAGTTGTCGCAACCAATGGCGTAAGCCTGGGGGCGGGATTTCTTGTTTGAGCGACCAATGACAGACGGCAGCAGTGCTCTAGGAAAACCTGTTTGAAAATAATCATTGGCTAAATTCGGAATAGTATGCTACCATTCTGATTTTTCCTTAAATGTCATATTTGCATGCAAGAAATAGTAAACGTAGCATGTTTACGGAATAAAAACATTTTTACAATTATATTTGGTGACTCATAAAATTACATAGTAACTGATAGCGTCACAGTACCATGGTATTACTACGTTTTTATTAATTTAAATTTTTAAGGGAACAATGTAGATCTCTAGATCTTAGTACTTCTTCATAAAGATAAAATTTACAAATATGCCTAAGTTAAATCTACTGCATATTTACAGCGTGAAAGCCTGTAACCTCACCGTAAGGAGAAAAACTGCTTGACACATGAACAAAACAGGACACAGGAGAATCATGCTGACAGCTCCTGTCTGTCCTGGGGCTACAGGGTTTCTGTCTGACGCTCAAACAGTCGCTTCTTTTCAGCAGTGTGGTTTTTCTTTTCTGAAAATTAGTTTGCAGCATCGAAACCACACAATTACCCCTCAACCACCTCACAAGCAGCAGTTGAGCCTGTCTGTCACGGGCCTTTACCAAAAGATGATCATTTCTCCTGAACCACACGCAACCTCACGCTCTTTCATAAACACCTGCGTGCGCACTTTACCCCTGCAGGATGCAGACATTGACTAGCTAATTATATAATCTGGGTAATTAGAATCATAAGTCAGAGCTGTAATAGCAGCTCTGAAACATTCAATAGAGGCTCATCTGAGAGGAGAGAGATAACAGCCTCAGCCTTGTACTACAGCACCTGAGCGCAAACCTCACACATAGCGCTGGCTGCGAACGCACGCGCTTCCTGGAAGCCCTATTATCACATGTGCCTGTGAGCTCTGCAGCGCGGCTCTGTGTTGTGTTAGTCACACAGAAAATATGTTTTATTGGAATGTTTTGATCTAGAGATCACAGTATGTGTGTGTGTGTGTGTGCGAGAGACCGTGTTGGGAATGGACTAGCTTTCTTATTGAATACAGCACAATAGGCGCTATACTTGTATTTTAATATAAATACAAGTACAATTTTTAAAAGTAAAAATTACTATGAGGCCTACTATTTTTCTATTAAACTCGTAATACAGTGGCCTTTCCTAGAATGGAATACTAGCTTACTTCAACACAGTATGCATTGTGTATGGCATACATTTATAACGTTTTTGTTAAAAAATAATAATCAAGAAAGACTGCATCCCACTTGATGTGCACTTGAAGGCTGCGTTACATTCTGAAGGGCTTATCTCTTCTTGAGAAGAAACTCTATGATCATTTTTGTTATCAGCGAGTGATTTGAGCTTTCACAAACAAAAGGTCCACTAGGTAGTGTGCATGCACCAAACATCATCTGTGATCACACTCAATAGATTATATTTTGAAGGGCTTGCATACTATAGGCCAGACTGTCTTTATTTTCCACATTCTGCACCATAGCGCACAACTGACAGTGTAATCTCTACAAAGGCCGTGTTCCAAATGACACACTATGTTGCGGTCTTGTGAACTTAAAATGGTTGCCAACTTGTCTAATAAGTCCACAAGACATTTAAGTTTATGTGCTAAAAATAACAAAGGCTATACGCACTTCAAGCACACCTCTGCTGAGTCTGCACTAAGACGAACTCCGCAGCAAACCTCTACCCAACAAAGCAGCGTTACGCCACAAAATTGTGGACTGAGAGGAAGATCCCAAGGACTAAGTATTCCATTTGGGACAGGGCCAAAGTATACTCTATAGATTGTGAATGTAGATGGACACATTTAGTGCTTGTGCACTACCTAGTGGACCTTTTGTTTTTGAGCACACACTTTATGTACACTTGCGGTAGTGTGAACTTACAATGGCTGCCATGTGCACTTGTCCATTAAGTCCAAAAAACTGTTCATCATTTTAGGTTCATGTGCTAAAAATAACAAAGGCTCTGTGCCCGCCAAGCACACTTGGAGACAAACTCCGCAGCAAACGTTTACGAAGTGGCATTACATCATGAAGGTGTAGACTTGGAGGAAGACTGCAATGACTTAGTGTTCTATTTGGGACAGAGCCAAAGTATACTCTATTGATCGTGAGTATGATGGACGCATTCAGTGTCTGCATGCTACCTAGTGAACCTTTTGTTTTTGAGCGTACACTTCATGTACACTTACAATGGCTGCAATGTGCACTTGTCCATTAAGTCCACAAGAGTGTAGACCATCATTTTAGGCATATAAGCTAAAAATAACAACGGCTATGTGCACATTAAGCACACTTCTGCCGAGTCTGCACTGAGGCAAACTCAGCAGCGAATTTCTACACAACAAATCAAAATGACACCACGAAAGTGTGGACTCAGAGGAAGACTGCAAGAACTTAGTGTTCCATTTGGCATAGGGCCAAAGTATACTCTATTGATCGTAATGTGGATGCATTCAGTGCATGCGCACTACCTAGTGGACCTTTTGTTTTTGAGCGCATACTTCATGTATACTTGCAGTCTTGTGAAAATACATTGGCTGCCATGTGCACTTGTACATTATGTTCGCGAGACTGAAGGGTTTCCAGTTCATCATTTTAGGTTTATGCGCTAAAAATAAAAAAGGATATGCTCCCTCCAAGCACACTTCTGCCGAGTCTCCACTGAGCAAACTCTGCAGCAAACTTCTACCCAACAAAGCAGCATTACTCCAAAAGCGTGGACTCCAAGGAATAGCGTAAGGAATTTGTGTTCTATTTGGGACAGGGCCAAAGTATACTCTACTGATCATGAGCATGGATACATTCAGTGCATGCACACTACCTAGTGGACCATTTATTTTTGAGCACACACTTTCTGAGCACAAGACAGCAGCTGCACACATGACAGCAGCAAACTTCTACCCAACAAATCGGCATTATGATACAAAAGTGTGGATTTGGAGGAAAAACACAAAAACTTAGTGCTCCTTGGGACCAGGCTAAAGTCTACTGATCATGAGTGTGGATGCATGCATTAAGTGCATGCACACTACTGTGTGTAGTGGACCTTTTGTTTTTGCAACGCACACTTCATGTATACTTGCAGTCTTGTGAACTTATACTGGCTTCCATGTTTATGGTTATACTGGCTTCCAAACTTCTATGAAGTGGCATTAAACCACAAAATTGTGGACTCAGATAAAGACCACTATAAAGACTTTATGTATACTTATGCCTTGTGAACTTACAATGGCTGCCATGTGCACTTATCCATTAAGTCCACAAAAGTGTAGGATGTCCTGTTCTTTATTTTAGTTTATGCGCTAAAAATAACAAAGGCTATGCACCCTCCAAGCGCACTACTGCTGAGTCTGCACCGAGGCGAACTCCACAGCAAACGTCTACCCAACAAAGCGGAATTACGCCACAAAAGTGTGGACTTGAGGAAGACTGCAAGGACTTAGTGTTCCATTTGGGACAGGGGCAAAGCATGTATGGACACATTCAGTACATGCGCACTACCTAGTGGACCTTTTGTTTTTAAGTGCACACTTTATGTATACCTGTGGTTTTGCAAATTTACGATGGCTGCCATGTGCACTTGTCCAGTTAAGTCTACAAGAGTGTAGACCATCTTGTTAGTCATTTTAGATTTATGCGCTAAAAATAACAAAAGCTACCCAAGTCTGCCGAGTCTGCACTGAGGCAAACTTCACAGCAAACCTCTACCCAACAAAACAGCATTACGACCACAAAAATGTGGAATCGGAAGAAGACCGCAAGGACTTAGTGTTCCATTTGGGACAAGGTCAAAGTATACTTTATTAATCGTGAGAGTGGATGGATGCATTCAGTGCTTGCGCACTACCTAGTGGACCTATTGTTTTTAAACGCACACTTTATGTATACTTGTAGTCTTGTGAAATTACAATGGCTGCCATGTGCACTTGTTCTTTAAGTCCACAAGAGTGTAGACCGTCCTGTTTGTCGTTTTAGGTTTATGCGCTAAAAATAAGGCTATGCGGCCCACCAAGCACACTTCTGCCGAGTTTGCACTGAGATGGACGGATGGATGCATGCGCACTACCTAGTGGACCTTTTGTTTTCGAGTGCACAAATTACTCTCATTACGCGCTGTTTTCTGCAACATAAGTGGACTGTCATGTCATGACTGTCTGTGAGTCAGACAAGGGTAGTATACTTTTGGCTTTAGGGTGGCATTTGGAATAAGGCCAATGTGATATAACCAATATGATGTAACCAATGTGCACTTTTGCATTCAATGTTGTCTAAAAACATGTCATCTCGGTTGAATATTAAATAGAAAATTACTTACAGTTAATTAATCTCACTGGAAACGGAAGGTCGAATTGAGTGCACTGGATTGTGGGATACAGTCTTCCATGCAGTGTAGTAGGCTACATCATCCAGAGATCCCATGCACAGATCATTTGAATGATGTGCACAGCATACCTATTATATACTGCATAAATGGCATTTTGCATACGACTGCACTCTACAGACATAGTAAAAGCAGTATGTTAGTATGCGATTCCAAACATATTAATCTGAGCCAACACCAGGCGGTGATCTTCAGCTTTGTGCAACGTGATGTTGAACCTTCCTGCGTGACAAACACAATCCGGTCATGCATGTGCACACACTCTCACTCCTCATGCATGCTTACAACCTGCATCTGCCCACACAAACACGCTGAAGCATCAACAGCTGAGCCGGAGCCAGAGGAGAGGAGCGGAGAGAGAGGAGGCAGCTCATAGTCAGAGCCCATTTGACTCAAACAGTGCTCACTGCACCACATGTGCAGAAGGGAATTAAGATGACAGGTGGGCCGACATATTCCACTATACATGACTATAATCAGAAGATATTGCATGATCAAAACATTCAAGATAAGTTACATAAGGGTTTAAAGGTGAACAGGATGTATAAATGAATACAGTAACACTTACATATCCCAGCATACACCATAGAAAAATGTGACATGTTGTGGTTATGACATTACATTTGTAGTTTAATGAAGAGATGAGATGTTTAATCTTTATTTTGATTTGGTATTAATTTATCAAAAAGTTGAACTAAACAAGTGATGAGGTCATATGACAACAGTGTAGCATATTGTTATTGTTATGAAAAATGTACACAATGCCTACTCATTCACATACTATTTTTGTAAATAAAATAATATTCTGCACTGTATTCAATAAAAGGTAAGCCAGAATTCAATTAAACCCATCACAGTTTCACATTTTACACATTCTTCAGGAATCTGACATATGAAGTTGTCTCTGCACAATAAACTGAGACAGAATAAAGAATTTAAACATTAAAAATAAATTAAAAATCTCACTCTTAGAGATTGAAGTTCCTCTTAACGTATTCAAAGTATGCTTTTAATTCAGAAAGCAAAACAAACCTAAAACATCAGGAGGTGAAATATGTGTTCTGTATAAGATACAAGGTTTTCTGTGATTCGCATTGGTAAGTGATGACCATCAGAACACTGAGAAGAAGAGAGAATGGGTAAATAGTGTGTCTCCCTCTGCTGGTGAACACAGAACTGTGCAGTTAATAATCAATCACAGCTATCTGTATGCGCGTGACGTTACAAAAACACATACACTATATATATATATATATATATATATATATATATAGACATTATGCAAACAATCAAAAATCAAGTGTGAAAAATACTGCAAAAAATGCTGTCACATGGCAGGTAAATTAGAAAAGCTTTAACCAAACAAACAGGCTGTAATCACTTAAAGCTGGATGTTTTTACTGATTGCAGGTAAACAAGAAGTCAAATGTAACAGTTTGACTTTAGTAATCACAAGCAGATGTTTCCGGAACTCTGCAGTCAGAAAATAACAGGGTTTAAAATGAAAAAAAAAAAAAAAACAAACCAAAAAAAAAACCACTGGAACACTGGTTGCCCTGGTGAATTCGAAGACCTGAAGTGACCATTGTATTGTTGTGAGTATTGTGTTATTACTGTAGAAAAGATGTGATAATGTCATAAGCATCAATAAATATTCTAAAACTCTTAATCTTCAAAAACAGTTACCTCTTTTTCCCCAGGCAGCTGTAATAATCTGGATGGACAGTTATTCATATCTGACAGAGCGGTCAGCCTTTGATGGACACATGAAAGATTGTTAGGAAAAATACTCATATTCAGCTTGTGCTCAGCAATTCATCTGGAAAGCACAGCAGGTTAGTGAATACAAAAACAAAACACACTTTACTGGAGTGACATTCCATTGTATGAACATTGATTTGTATGCTAATTTTCAATTTATTGACAAACATGTTTGGATTATGTTTACATTTTTATTCATGATGATAATTATAAATCAAAGCCTCAAACTATGACCAGTGTAAAAAACAAAACTCCAAAATGAAAGAAAACCAGTTTTTGATGAAAAAAGGAATGACAAAAAGTTATCAAAATACATAGACTGTATATATTATACTTAGGTATACATTTATAGATCTATGTAAATAATCTTTTCAAAATATTAGGGCCATTACAACCATATATATTCTCAATGTAAAAAATACATCCATTAAAAAAAGTGAGGAATAATAGAGTGTAGCAGCCACTGGTTTATATATACTGATTTTTAGAGAGTTTTCGAACTCATTTATTAAAAAATACTCTTCAGTCAAAGCTGTAATGGACACACTTTCTAAACGGTTTGATTCGGCTACATTTTTGTATCGTCTGTTTGTGAAATCATATCGGATAACAACTAATAACTTCAATTATACAGTTTATACATCTTGGAAACGGTTGACTTGAGGCAAAGAAATTCATACAGAATAGCCCTGTCTTCCACAACAATTTATCTGACACTACAATAAGTCATCTGCATGAAGAAAAAGAACATAATTCTTTATAAGAGAATCACATTTCTTAGTCGGTGTCTGGTGTGTGAACAACAGAACTGAAACTCTTTGAAGAACCCAAATAAAACATAGAAAAGACTAGAAAGGAAACAGTACAATCAGCATTAGCAAAACTAGAAATCAGAGTTTTGTCATTGGTATGTGTAAGTTGTTCCAGGGACCCATCCAGAGCTCCTCTTCATCAGACAGCGTTTGCTCACATGGAGATTCTACTGACTCTTTCATCTCCCCATTGTCCACTGAGGACTCCTGATCACAGCACCCCTTATCCTGCTCCAAACGGGCTTTATCGATGTTGGATTTGGGCCCTATGCTGTTAGGGCCTATTACGGTGCACTCTTTGGAGTTAAGGTTGTGATCAGTAACATAGGAATGGGCAGTGGTGGTGCTGATGGGAGGCCCATTGTCTTCGGTTCCATTTAAAGGTAAATGCTCTTCGTGTGTGACACCTAGCTTGTCAAGTTTTTTAAACTGTTTGCCTAATCGTGTTGGTGAGCCCAGTTTTAAGTTGTTGGGGTAAGGGGGCCTTCGTGTTCGGATGATAGTACCGTTTTGAGCAAGGTATACCGATCCGTTGATGTTACTGTGGCTGCTGATGTTGGGTATGCGATTGCGCTGGACGTCCGGCCCGCTGTCTTCCCCTGTTGAAGTCGTGTCATGCTCTCGGTCCAACACCAGTTTGATTCGCTTCTTTTTGCCAGCCTGGAGATCAGAGAGAAGAATTATTAACATAAATCAGCTATCAAAGAAAAACCCTCCACTAATTGGGAATGGTAGAGTCCAGGGGTCATATTCACAAACAATTTTATCTTATCACTAGGAGTCCTCCTAGCTGCAAGTTTCTTAACATTTATTATTAGCTTTAAGATTTTTTGTGAATATGGCCCTAGCCGAGTAAAACTGCATCAAACTGAATCTTGTATGCACCTCTAATTGAGAAGCAAGCTAACAACCAACACTCATGGTCTCAATACCATAGAAAAAAACACTCATAGGAATACTGTTTTTGGAAATGGAAACATGGGAAGATTAAAAGAACAAACAAACAATCTTAAGACACAGTCAGCGTTGGTAATGTAGGTTCACTCAGGAGAAGGAATTTGAAAAGCACACCAGAATTAAGTTCGCAGTTGGAATAGTTCCAAAACACACCAGTATAAGAGAAAATCAGGAATCAAGTGGGAATCACTCCATGGCAGAAGTCAGTTAGGTCTTACTTGGTCCCTTTTTAGAAAGCTGTGGAATCTCCTGAGTCAGAATCTGCTTCGGTTACTTCCGTAGTACCTCCGGTTCCTGACTGCCGTGAGCGACTCCTAGAGCCGCTCTCAGATCCTGAGCCACTGCCGGAGGTTATGGCATCCTCATCCACCTCTGTGATTGGCGAGAGGCCTCCAAACGTCTCATCTGAACTCTGAACGCTGCTTTCAGTGGCGTAAGGCGTGCCTCCACTTTCTGACGCTGAGATAACACTTGACCTTCGTGACACTGATCCATCACTCATTTCACTAGCTGACTCTCTGCTCTCTGCTGTTTCATCCTCCTCCTCCTCATCCTCTTCTTCTTCTTCCTTTTCTTCTTCTTCTTCTTCTTCAGAAGCCTCTTCTTCCTCCTCGCTTTCCTCATCAATAGTGTCCTGGGAGGATCGGGTAATGATGCTCTTGCGAGAGCGGCGACTTCCTCCTGCCGATCTGGAGCTTGTGGAGCTTCTCTCACTGCCGGACATGGAAATGGCATCGGATCCAGTGTCATCCGATGCAGCAGATCCGCTCACTTCTGTGCCGGATGCCTCTTCAGAGCCACTCGCTGAGCCTATCTCACCACTGCTCTCCTCACCTGATGACCTTACTGAAGACCGGGCCGAAGAGCCCTTGGAGCTGCCACCTGATCCGCTGCCGCTCGGAGTACCACTTGCACTTCCGGAAACACTCCCACTTCTGCTGCTCCGCGTTCCTGCACTCGAGTGCTCTGAGGAACCCTCAGTGCGGGATGATTTCATTGAAGAGCGAGCTGAAGATGGCTCTGATCCTGATCCTGACTCTTCTGTTCCTTTAGACTCTTCTTCAGATTCTTCCTCAGACTCCTTTTCTGTGGCAGAACTCTTCTCAGCACTGGACTCTTCCTCGGTTCCTGATTTTTCAGTCCCAGATCCAGACTCTTTTTCTGTTCCTGAGGTCTTTTCAGACCCTGACTCTTCCTCTGAGCCGGATTCCTCCTCTGAACCTGACCCTTTCTCGGTTGCTGACTCTTCCTCAGAATCCTTTTCTGTTCCCGATTTCTCAGTCCCAGATTTGGATTTACTCTCGGCATCAGATTCGTCCGGTTCTTCTGGCTCTGATTCAGAATCAACTGTGCTCTCATTGGCATCATCTCTGTCCAGATCCACCTTCAAATAATCCTTATCATCAGCGGAGCCTGCTACACTGCTCCTCTCAGACGATTCCTCCTCATCCGATCCTTTCTTTCGGCTCTCTGCCTCTGATCCGCTCCCGCTGGCTTCTGGCTCACTGACACTGATGGACACTTTTGATTTCTTGTCTTCTCTCTCTGACTCAGCTGCAGACTCGTCCTTCTCACTTGCAGAACTACGACTGATGGTGCTCTGTGATTTTCTTCTAATTTGCAGTTTATTTGCCAGATTAATGCGTTTGAGGACTTTCCCAAGTCGACTCCTAGCTGGGGTCATGCCATCAATGGAAGCGGATGGGCTCGCCCCACCCGTCAAGCTCTCTTGACTATCGATGCGACGTGCAGATGTCAGCTTGGCATAATCTTTGTCTTTCTTTCCTTTCCCAAACATCATCGGGAAAATCTTGGCCTTCTTCCAGGGGGAGGTAGCTTCAGTTTTCTTCCCAGCAGCTAGGAACTTGCTGAGCTTCATGACGGATTTCAACCTCTTTGCAGCTTTGGATTCTTCACCTTCAGCCTCTGCTGGCTCTTCAGCAGGGGCCTCTGGCTCTGCCTGTTCAATCTCATCCTCTGGTGGGAAATCCTGGAATCCAACACGCTTTCCATGCCCACGACCTCTCCCTCGCCCACCTCGCCCTCTTGCCCGACCCTGTTGTGATATCATTTCCTTTAAAACAATCTTATCAATCACAGATTACTACTATTAAATGGCTAAACTCCATTTTTAATGACACTTGAAATGAAAGTGATTTTGACAAGATTATTAACAAGAGGAAAACCATTTCCTTCAAGTTGCCTGTGAACGAATGTGGAAGATTACCTCTGGTCCACCATAGTAATATCCTTCATCTTCCATGATGGCCTCTCCATACTCATCATACATGGGTGTAATCAGCCTCCTGCGGCTGCCGTAGGGCGGATAGGGATCATACCTGCATGTTGGAACGGAAACATTGCAAGATGTAAACATACCTTAAAGTTAAGCAACATTTTGCATTAACTTTTTTTAAAAGCAAGGTTTTTTTCAATATTTAAAAGTTTGTCTTGACAAATGTTTCTCCTCTGCTTTATTTTTAAATGAAAAAATATTTTTCAGTTTATTTAAATTTTGAAATTTAAACTTGAATAGAAGTTCTGCATCAATTGTGCTACCTTAATTCAATGCAAATTCATCTGAAGAAAAAAAAAATTCTCACTCTCCTATTTTTTTTTAAACCTTTAAGGCTGTCACTATGGAAGCCCATTTTCCACCACTGAATAAACAATAAAAAAGGTAATTGCGACTTTTTTTTCTCAAAATTCTGACTTTTTTCTCACAATTGCCAACTCCTCGCAATTTTTACTTTTTTCTCAGAATTGTTAGATATAAAATTGCAATTCTGAAAAATGAAGTCAGCATTCTGACTTTTTTCTCAGAACTGCAAGTTCACATTTTGAAATTTTTAATTGTTTTTCTCAGAATTGTGTTCATATCACAATTGTGACTTTTTTTTCTCCACATAATTTCGAGTTAAACCAGAATTGTGAGGTATAAACCTACTATTCTTGTTCATAACTCGAAATTGCGAGTTTATATCTCACACTTCTGAGAAAAAGTCAGAATTGTAGAATTGTGAGATAAAAACTTGCAATAACTTTTTTTTTTATTCAGTGACGGAAATGGGCTTCCATATGTCACAGATCAGATCTGATATACAGGACACCTATTTTAGTGATATCTGATAAGTAATAAAATATAAAGAAATTTTATGCATGGTTCTAAGCCAAATTTCAAAGCTAACATAAATTGTGATTCTATTTTGGGGTGAGATGTCCAACAAGTTTCAAAACAGGTGAGGCAAAACAGATGCCTCATTACACTTGCAATCAACATCAGCCCATGTGTAGCTCCACCCACGCAGGACAAACAGCCCCTGTGATCCAGGGATTAAAGGCTAAACCGCCATTAAAGATTCCTAAGCTCTCTAAATAGCCCTGGATCTTCAGCAGGCCGGGTCTCTCTGATAGCAGGTGCAGTTCAGCCTGACAGAAGTGCAACATTTATCTTCCCCACTCTCTCCCTTGATGTCTGCAAAATCAAAGCCATCCTTCTTTCTCAAAGGCCTTGACTATGGACAAAGAAACCTTGACATTCAAAGGAATTGGATAAAACTTTGAGGGAATTCTCAAGAAAATATTTGATATTTGAAATATTATTGGCACAATTTCTGAAGCAAATCCTGTAAATGTTATCCTTCTAGAAGATTCCCTGAGATGTAAACTTACCTTGTGCTAAGATTAATGGTTAGATGAACAGGTGTTTTGCATCTTATCTTTATTATATTGTGTACTTTAGCATGACTGGAATTCTGGATTGACTTATCTGAACTATTGATTTTAAAATGTTAAATAAGACCTCAAGAAGTCTATCGTCAGAGATCTTGATGTCTTGATGTTAAAGCACATCATCTGTTCTGCGGTGCTCATAGCTAACGCTCAGAGCACTGCAGAGGCCTTTAAGACCATCTGCTGCTCCACTCGCTACAAAAAAATCGAATGACTCTACCGAGCGTAATAGAGTATGGCATTACCACTTGAGTCTGATCTCTGAAAGTCCTACTAGCAAACATGCGGCTCACGTCTTAATGATTCACTGAGCTTAGCTAAAGATGGCTGTGTGGAGGTGAGGGCATATTAATCTCATCAAAGCTTCTAGCATCTCTTCAGATGAGCTGACGTTAAACCATGCAGTTCAACATTTGCAACATTTGCAAGAGCATCTGTTCCAATAGTAAAGCTGTTCCGATGGTACATTACGTGTCAATTTGAGAGTGTTTACACCTCTTTCTCTCGCTTCTGCTGTCTCCTTCTGTTTGCACACACAAGATGCTCAATTAGTGTATTATGCTCACTACAGGCATCTTAGTCTTTTAGCCTGAAATCAGACGTCTGTAACTGGAGAGACCAGGTGTCTTGGTATCATCAAAACGATTGTGAAAATTGGAACTGAGAAAGGAGGAAAAGTACTGAAGAAGTGATCAAGGATGATTGAAATCCGAAGGGCATGGAAGACAGACAGAGAAAAAGAGAGCTAAGGGGGCAGAAGTTACATACTTCAGCTTCAAGAGAGAATGTAAAAACATCTGAAATACACAAACAAAGACACACTAGCCTTGTATATACTCTGAAACTCACCCTTGATCGTAGCTATAGTAGTCTTGAGTATAGTAATCCTGCCCAGGGTCGATGCCCGATTCCATGGAGAGAGCCTAAAATACAAACATAAAGACAGATGTCAGACTTCATCTTCACAAAGGCTACTAAAATTAGTCAGGGTTTGGTGCACAATTGATACAGTCAATAACTTTTCTAGTACACTGTGTGCTTGTTAGGTCTTTAGTATAACTTAATTTAAACTGGGAATGCAAACATCTAGACTACCATTCAAAAGTTTGGGGTCTGTAAGTTTTTCAGTGTGTTTTTTAAGAGATCTTTTATGCTCATCAAGGTTTTGAACATTTATTTTATTATAAAAATACAATAAATCAGTAATACTGGAAAATGACACTTTTCTATTTGAATATATTTAAAAATATAGTGTAAATGTCACTTTTGATCAATCAAATACGTCCTTGCTGAATATTAATTTCTAAAGTATTGAAGGATTAGTTCACTCTAGAATTAAAATTTCCTGATTATTTACTCACCCCTATGTCATCAAAGATGTTCATGTCTTTCTTTCTTCAGTCGAAAAGGAATTAAGGTTTTGAGGAAAACATTCCAGGATTTTTCTCCATATAGTAGACTTCAATGGGGGTCAATGGGTTGAAGCTCCAAATTGTAGTTTCAATGCAGCTTCAAATGGCTCTAAGTCGAGCTATATTATATTATTATTGTTATTTTTTTTTTTAGAAAACGACTGATTGTTTCACTAGATAAGACTGTTATTGCTGCAATGAAGTCTACTATATGGAGAAAAATCCTGGAATGTTTTCTTCAAAAATCCTAATTCTTTTCTGAAGAAAGCAAGATATGAACATCTTGGATGCCACAGGGTTGAGTACATTATCAGGAAATTATAATTTGAATATATCTATGTAAAAATAAAAATCCTTTCATTATTTACTCACCCTTATGTTTTAGTATTAGCAAATAATGAATTCGATTTTGGTCTGTTTCTCACACAAAGCTATCATATGTGACCCTGGACCACAAAACCAGTCATAAGGTTTAAATGGATATTTATACATCATCTGAAATCTGTATAAATAAGCTTTCCATTGAATAAAGAATAAATAAGATTTCCATTGATGTTTGGTTTGGTTAAAATAGGACAATATTTGGCAGAGATACAACTATTTGAAAATCTAGAATCTGAGGGCAAAATCTGCAAAAAATTGAAATACGGAAAAATGGCCTTTAATGTTGTCCAAATGAAGTTCATAGCAATTCATATTACTAATCAAAAAATAAGTTTTGATATATTTACGGCAGGAAATTTACAAAATATCTTCATGGAACGTGATCTTTACTGAATATCCTAATGATTTTTGCCATAAAAGAAAAATCGGCAACACTTTAGTACAGGAACTTATAAAGCACCTATTCTCCATGACCATATTCTACACCCCAAATCCTACCCAATATCTAAACTTAACAACTACCTTACTAACTGCTAATAAATAGCAAATTAGTAGTTTATTGAGGCAAAAGACATAGTTAGTGGTTTGTTAATAATGAGAATTGGGTCTTAAAATAAAGTGTGACCGAGAAATATATCATTTTGACCCAAACAATGTATTTTTGGCTATTGCTACAAATATACCTGTGCTACCTAAAACTGCTTTTGTGGTGCAGGGTCACATAGATTCGTAAAACCTTTAAACCCTTCCCTAGTCTTCATCCACTTTCATTGTATGAATAAGAGCTGCTTGGACATGCTGCTAAACTTCTACTTTTTATGCTGTGTGGAAGTTTGTCATGGTATCTTTAAAAAGAGATAACGAAACATCTTCAGAAACAATAGGAGGATTTGTCAAGAAAAACTAAGGAAAGGCATGCAGAAAAACAGAGATGCTACCTCAGGCCGGAGCAGAGAGGGTCTCAACAGCTGCTGCTGCTGCTGGCACAGACACAAAGAGAAGGGAGGCAGAGGAGAAAAAAGGTTTGACACTAAGAGAGAATACATGAGAGGCAGCACAGAATAAAAGACAAAGAGAATACCAAGAAAAGATGTCGCTGCATACATTTAAAATGAATGATCAGACAGAAAACATGGCAGCACAAAGATATGCATTAAAAACAGGAAAGAGGGGGAGAACGAAAAAAAAAAAACAAGCTCCTGGTGTGAAAGATAATGGCAGAGATGCAGATGAGGGGAAAATGTACCATCTTAAGAAGTAGACTCAACTTTAAGAGCTAAAGTGCTTGAAAGGTCAGAAAAGGTTGTGTTTGACAGCATGCATATGCAACCTATATGCATTAACTTCGCAACTTAGACATTGACGTGACATGTTCTCGCTGCAAAAATACGTGTGCAGGCAGAACTGAGAAAAGACACGACTCTTCAATTTGCACTTCTTAGTGGGGTGTAAATGTAAGTTTAATGGCAAAGTTTCAATTGCTTCCTTCATCTCATTGTGATTCCAGTGTAAGCCTCTCACAAGGCACTACTGGCAGTCTGAAGTGACAAAGGAACAAAGCGCTCTTACCTTCGACTTAGAACTGGATCTTTATGTTTTAATTCAAATTTAAGAGGTCTTTGCCCATGCAAAAGTCACATTCGTGATGTCATGATAAGGTCTTATCCATAGCCATGCAGGAAAGGTTTCATAGGAGTTTCTCCAAAATCCTAACTCTGAGCAACATAAATAGTGATCGAAGGAGATGTCATAAAAAAGGCTTACCTCTCTGCCAAAACCACGCCTGCTGAAAGAGACAGAAAAAAAAACATGATTATAAAGAATGACATGTAGCTGAAAATGTGACATCTGTTGACTAGCTAAGTGATTTTAGATTTGTTCTTGTAGAGTCTGACTCACTTTTATCGTACAGAAAGCATTTCAACACTTCCTGTCCTCTCTTATCACTGGACCAGAATGAAAACACCGTATTTAAATGGAAAAGCACTTGAAAGATAAAAATGCACTCAGGGAAATGGGGCAGATAGTCCTGACACAAGCAGTTTTACCTACAACGAAGACTTCACAGGTATGTTAATCTGCTTTTTCCAAACAAGTCATTTTCTGATGAATGGTGAACCAACATATGCACACATACTCGCACTCATACACAACCTGTATTTATTGCAGTAGCTATTAACAGTCCTATCACACGCTAACAAAATTTCCAGGAAAGATTCATTTGAGGGATCTTTGTGTGAGGGGTAGGTTTAGAACAAAGAGTAAAAATAAATAGTTGTGTAACAAAATTTACCCACAAAGTGAACTACATCTAAAGATGCATCCTCAAAACAACCCACTGGATAAACCTCACATTAAAATAAAATGAAATGAAATGAAATGAAATAAAATGAAATAAAGACAGTGTTCTTAACAGGTTTTTATAAAAAAAAAAACAAAAAAAAAACAATAAACCTATAGGGTGAACCTCACATAAAATAAAATAAAATACCCCACAAATATAGTAATAACAGTACATTTTGACCTTGTGGGGATACTTTTTTGGACCCCATGAGGAATCAAGCTTATAAATCATACAGAATGAAGCTTTTTGAAAATGCATAATAGTGCTTAGTGTGAGGGGTAGGTTTAGAACAAAGAGAAAAAACAAATAGTTTTCTTCCACAAAATGAACTACATCTGAAGAAGCATCCTCAAAACAACCCACAGGGTGAACCTTAAAATAAAATAAAATAAAATAATAAGAACACAATGTTCTTAACAGGTTTATATATATAAAAAAGCCCAATAATCCTATAAGGTGAACCTTACATAAAATCAAAAAAATAAAATAAATAAATAAAAAGACAATGTTCTTAACAGATTTTATGAAAATCACCTCATAAATAGAGACGCAGATTAACACATTAATATGCTTTTTGAAGTAAATCATTTTCTGATTAATAGTAAACCAACACACATACTCACGCAGAACCTATGGTTTTTTTTTTGTTTTTTTTTAAATATTTATTTTTGGCCTTTTTGGCTTTTATTATGATAGGACAGATCATTCCTGACAGGAAGCGAAGTGGGAGAGAGAGAAGGGGGGTAGGGTCGGGAAAGGTCCTCGAGCCGGGATTCGAACTCGGGACGCCCGTAGCGCAACGGCGCTGTATGTCGGCGCACTGCCCACAAGGCTATCGGCGCCGACACGCAGAACCTATGTTTAATGCAGTAGCTATAAATTGTCCTATCATACACAAACAAAAATTCAAGAAAAGTTTCATTTGAGGGGTCTCTCAAGGGCCAAGTATGAAACCTACTACGTGATTAAAACACTATGACAAATGAGCAGCATGTTGTTTTGTCTGTTTGTGTGTGTATGTGTGTGTGTGTGTGTGTGTACCTAGTATTCCCTACATTATGAGGACCAAATGTTCCCATAAGTATACTAATACCAGTCAATTTTGACCTTGTGGGGGCATTTTTTGGTCCCTATGAGGAATCAAGCTTATAAATCATACAGAATTAAGGTTTTTTTGTGTGATGGGTAAGTTTAGATCAAAGAGAAAAAATAAATAGTTTTGGAACAAAATTGTCACACAAAGTGAACTACATCTGAAGAAGCATCCTCAAAACAACCCATAGGGTAAACCTTACATAACATAAAAGATGCAGATTAACACATTAATATGCTTTTTGAAGTAAGTCACTTTCTGATTAATAGTAAACAACACGTGCACACATACTCACACACAACCTATATTTATGTAGTAGCTATAAATTGTGACACAGACTAAATTTCCAGGAAAGTTGCATTTGAGGGGTCTCTCTAGGGCCAAGTTATGAAACCCACTAAGTGATTAAAACACAAATGAGCAGCATTTTGCAAATGAGCATGCCTTTTGTGAAACAGAATGTTAAAGGTTCTTAATGGAACCATTTAGACAAAAAAGTTTCTTCTATGGCATTGTGAAGCACCTTTTTAAAAGTGTAAATAAAATAAAGTAAAGTAAAATAAAATAAAATAAAATAAAATAAAATAAAATAAAATAAAATAAAATAAAATAAAATAAAATGTTCTTAACAGGTTTAATGAAATTCACCCCATAAATATAGATGCACAAAGTGGTGTCAGAGGGCGCACATTCTGTTTCACACGAATAAGTTATGAAACATCTCTGTCAGACACACACAAACACATCTCTCTCACATATAATGAATGAGAGAGGCAGATGAGTGGTGTGCGATGTGTGCGTGTGTGTGGGAGTAAAGTGACGTCTCCTTTGGTGTCCCTCAGAATCAGAAAGGCTGGTTTTTAATTCTATGAATGGAAAGGACTTTTTTGTGAAGACGGTTATGTGAGACTACCTTGAACGAACAATCTTGGAAAGACAGGAGGACACATCACGCATTAAAAAAAAAAACCCTTCATAGTAAGGACTGAGATAAAGTACTCTAATTTTCTAATAGAGCAAGAGAGATTAGTTTTATTTTGTGTGGTGAAGCAGGTAATATAAAACGAAGGAGGAAGTGACACGAACATAAAAGAGAAAAGAAGAATTAGGGTTAGTGATGTCAACGGCAGACTCATTGATTGATTAATTTAATTTCTCCAAACCTCACTGACTGTGCTTTCATCCTGCAGAGCAGGTCATGTGCATATACAGCCGTTCCTCTGAACCTACAAACAAGCCCTGACACATCCACACAATATCCATTCAGACTTTTTGATCTGAATTGCGAGTTCACATCTCACAGTTCTGACTATTTTCTCACAATTCTGAAAAAAACAAACAAAAAAAAAAAAAAACAGAATTGTAAGGAAAAAACGTCAGAATTCACTCTTTGGCAGGGGCTTGATTGATAGGTGATCTGACCAATCATAAAGGAGAATCTGTGAAGGGTCAATTGTGAGAGAAAAATTCATTGTTGCCTTTTTTTTATCATTTTATTTCATGGTGGAAACAGGCTTCCATATTGATTCTACCTACAACGATATAATAGACAACCAATGACTAAAATATAATCAAAGATTACAAATTATATGTGTTCTGAGGCAGATGATTTATGTGCAAACTGAATGGATATTGTGTGGACGTGTCAGGGCTTGTTTGTAGGTTCAGAGGAACAGCTCTATATTCACATGACCTGCTCAGCAGTATGAAAGCACAGATAGTGAGGTCTGGAGAAATTAAATTAATCAATCGATGAGTCTGCCATTGACATCACTAACCCTAATTCTCTTTTTTTCTCTGCTGTGTTTGTATCTTCCTCACTTTCTCCCTCCTTCCATATTACCTGCTTCACCGCACAAAATAAAACTAATCTCTCCTGCTCTATTAGAAAATGAGAGCACTTTATCTCAGTATTTTGTATCTCTTAAAAATAGATCTAATTATGGTGTTTTGGGGGCATTTTTAATAGTAAATCAAAAGGTAATCTGATATTGTATCAATTATTTTTATGTGTGTGTGTGTGTGTGTGTTTGTGTGTGTGTGTGATAGATCACAGAACATTTCAGTTCTCATAGATGTATGTGAACTCCTGTCCTTCTGAAATTGTTCATTCATTTTTATGTTGGTATCTCACAGTTTTGACTTTCTTTTTGAGGATTGCAAGCAAAGTAGGAATTGTGAGATTTAAAAAAAAAAACATGAAGAGGTTAGATGCAAAACCCTCTAAAAGCCACTTTGGTCAAACATGAGATAATGATACTGAGTGAATGCTTTCAATACATAGTATACGTCCATCAAATAATAAATCCCAGCCTCAGCCCAATCAGAAATAGACTGATGAAAATGCTTATGCTTTGCATCTGAACTCTTCATATATATCCAAATACCTTTTAATTTTTTTTTTTTAAATGCCAAGGCTTCCATAAGTAAATGTAATTTTATTTAAATTCTATGTAATTATTATTTTTTTAAACAGTTAAATGTAAAAAATAGTTTAAATGTAAAAAGGTAATTGCGACTTTCTATCTCAGAATTGCAAGATATATACTTAGTTCTGACTTTTTTCTCAAAATTGCAAGTTTATATCTCACAATTGCGACTTTTTTCCCAGAATTGATAGTTTGTTTTACAATTCAGGCTTTGTAACACACAATTGTGAGTTATTAAGTCAGAATTGGGAGACATAAACTCGCAATTCTGAAAAAAAACAACAACAAAAAAAAACCTCTAAATTCTGAAAAACAATGTCAAAATCGTAAGATATAAACTTATTTCTGACATTTTTTTCTCAGAATTGCAAGTTTATATCTTACAATTGTGATTTTTTCCCTAGAATTGATCAAAAATCCTAGAATTGATCAAAATAACACACAATTGTGTTTTTTGCTGTTTCTCAAATTTGCAAGTTTATATCTCACAAATGTGACTTTTTGTAACAGAATTGATAGTTTGTTTTGCAATTCTGACTTCGCAATTGTGAGTTATTAAGTACATATCTCAGTATTTCAGTATTAAAAACATATCAGTCTCCCCCCCCCCCCCCCCCCCTTGCAATTTCTGAAAGAAAATACACAGTTCTGACTTTTTCTCACAAATGCAAGTTTATTTCTCACAATTCTGACTTTTTTCTCTCAATTGCGAATTTATGCCTCACAATTTCGAGAAAAAAAGTCAAACCTATGAGTTTTTATCTCACACAGTTTTTATCTCACACTCGCATTTGTGAGTTTAAATCATGCAATTCTGGAAAAAAGGCAGAATTGCGAGTTTGTATCACAGAATTGTCGGAAAAGGTTGCAATAACCTTTTTTTTTTTTTTTTTTTTTTTTTTAATCTTAATTCAGTGGTGTAAATGGGCTTCCATAACCGAAGATGAGACATTAGCAAATCAGTGTGCATTTGCTTATGTATGATGACAGATTTCAACCAGATTTTTCGATATGGATGAGGGAGACGCCATCTGCAGACCCCTGCTGAGATATTGTAGGAGCTGTTTGCCTGAATGGAGAGACACTGACTGCGCGCCTGATGGGGTGAATTCACCAGGGAATGGCGGAGCGAACGTCCCCCTGCCATTTGCCACGAAAACGATTAGCTGTATTGTTTAATCTCTACGTGATTCTTGTCTGCTTGAGTTTCTAAAAGGGCAAAAACATCCGCAGGACCGATCCGAAACAGGAGAGCTTCAGGAGGTCTGGCACTCTAGACAGCTTTTAAAAAGGCTTAGTGAGAGTGAAAAAACAGGGCAGAGAGATAGATGGAGAGATATATAAAGAATGGCCTGCTTTTAACCTTCAAAACCAACCTTATTTATTTGCTTAATGCATGCTCCTAGTTTTATTGTGAATGATTCACCAGTGCTCATTATTTCAAATAAAAATGTCTCTTCTGAATCTTTAATCAAAAAGTAATGACCTGCTCTTTCTCTGAAATGACCTTCCTTTTCCATTGACATTACTTAGGCTGTGCAGGGTAATATGATTCTTTTTTCTGATTATATTAAATTGATCAAACAAAATCTGATCTTTAATTATAAAGCCCATTCTAATCAAACCTGATACAATATCTGTCACAATCTTCATCATCAACAAACACTACTCTCACAGTCACATGATCATCATGACATGAACATCCGCCTGCTAGACAGCATGTGCCACCAGTTAAACATTAAATATTCACAAACAGTGATGGTCAGTTCAAATATTGCTTTGATTAATCTGATGAAAGTCATTTTTTATTTCATATACTCCACTGGTAAAACATTATTCCACTCGCTCAAAGTTTCTTAAAAATGCGTAAACTGATGGCATGAAAATGAAAGCATGCAAAAAAAAACTACAGAAATGATAAATATAGGATATAAATATTACAAAAAAACAGTATTCACTAAAAGTTGCAGGTAAGATGTTTCAGTGCTCACATTTATTTGATCAAAAAATTGTGTAATATTGTAAAATATTAAAACAACTGTTTCGATATTAATATGTTTCAAAATTCAATTTATTCCTGTGATGACAAAGTTGAATTTCTAGCAGTTGTTACTCCAGTCTTCAGTGTCTCATGATCTTACAGAAATCATTTTAATATGCTGAATTGTTGCTCAAAAAACAAAGAATTTTGGTGTAAACCATGGTACCTTTTTCAGAATTCTTTGATGAATAGAACATAATTTATTTGAAATAGAACGCTTTTGTAATAACAATGTCTTTACTGTCACTTTTTGCTAAATAAAATCATTAATTTATTTAAAAAAATCTTACTGACCAAACTTTTCTTGAAGAGTAGTGTGTTACATTTCAGAAAGCTTTTCATATTACCAAAAAAAAAAAGAAAAAAAAAAACATTGTTTGTCTGCAATATAAAATTCCCAGAACAGTTTAAATCACTAAATTAATAATAATAATAATAATAATAAATAAAAACTGTTTAGAGGTAGAATGTTCTACATGAACACATACAGTACATTTGCTCCTTTGATCAACTTGATAACTTTTTAATGCAAATTCCTTTCCCTATACTTAAAAAAAAAAAAAAAACATCTTTATTATAATCCATTAGAGCTGTTCTTATAAAAATATAGTTATCTGCTTATACAGTACTTGTAGGATTTCATTGACCAAAAATAATTATAAGAAATATTCAAAATCAAATTCTTCACTCTCTTTCTCTGTATTCTACTTGAATGACGCAAATGCACAAGCAACCACTCAGTGAAGTACTCAAAGTTTAAAGACAACTCGCTCATAACATAAAAAGTTATTCACTAAGGAAAAACACCTCTCAATCATACAGAATCTGGCCACATGAAACTATACGCTTTTGACCTGTGAAGTAGTTTATAAAGTGCTCTCAAAGTAAAGTGCCCTCGAAATAATACATGAAAAAGTAAGTAATGAAACAGAGAGAGAAGGTGTAGGAAAACAGATATGCAAAGAGTTCCAGAGTTCATTTAGAAATGACGGGCTGAGGTGGGCGGAGTCTCTCATTCCACTGTGATTGGTTGGTTTGGGAGCTGAGCAGAAGAAACAGATTCTGATTGGTTGCAGTCTGGATCTTTTAGAACAACAGTCGTGGAATCTTTACTTCCTCCGTCGCAACTGCTGTCCTTCACGTCAATGTTGGCGACAGATCTGCTCGTGTTTTTGAGGATCCCTTTTAGTTTAGGTGTAGGAGTCGGAGACTCAGCGGGGGGTTCGGGAGACTGAACGGGAGTTGGGGTTGGAGGCGGGGTTAAGTCCTGTTGCAGAGGTGGAGGAGAAAGAAAAGAGCGGGATGAGTCAGGAAGAGAGGTTGGAGAACTTTCTGGAGAGTCCGATATAAATTCCAGTGTAATCTCACAAGTCTCCACAGTCATGTAATTGGATATACTGGAGCTGAACTTCCTCAGGACGGGTGGAGTCGGCTTCTGAGCCATGGGTGGTGGAGGAGTCTCGCCGTCACCCCCAGTAATGATAATGCAGGGTGGAATGTCCTTCCCAACAGAAATTGGACTGGATGAGAACATGAAGGCGCTTAGCAGCGGGTCGTCCAGATCTAGAGACGCGTAAGAGTCTCGGCTCTGTCTCGGCGTCCGCTCGGCTAAAGCTTGCTGCTCAAACTGTCTTGCTTGTTCTCGAACCGACAGCTTTGTTTCTGTACTTCGACCACTTTGGTCTACATCAGCATCAAGTTCTTCTCTGCTGTCCTTAAGCCCTGCCTTCAGCTCCTGCTCCTCCCATTCAGCAGGATCCCATAGAGCCTGTCGGCGCAGAGCATCATAAAGCCCTCGGCCTCGAATACGGGACGGCAAGGACCAAGAAGTCATTTGGCTGACGGGGCTCGTCGGAGACGGGACGTCACTGTCCAAAAACCCACCGACCCTTTGCACCTCCGAGTTGGGCTCAGGACTACTGGACGCTCCATCCTGGTAAAGCGGATTTTGCGTGGTGAGTGGCCGTTCATCTGAGAGGAAGGTGATGCTGCTTTCTGACTTGGGCAACTTGTCGAGCAACTTTCCGTTTCCGGCACATAGTTTGTGAGCGGTGATAGCACGAGAGGCAAAGTCTCTTATGAGACTCTGTCGATCCGCCTCCTCGATTACAGACTTTCGCCGCCTTCTGCAGCCCACGAGAGAAAATGAAAGAAGAGAAGATTGAAGCATGTGTGGAAAGAGACAGGGAGGAATTGAGGGAGGAGAACAGCCATGGAAGGACCGAGCGCTAATGACCCACTACACAAAATCCTTCACTTTAATAGACTTTTGAAAGAGCTTGGCCAAACTAATTTGCGCACCATTTTACATTAAGCTTTAAAGAAGCTAGAGCAAATACTCTCAGTTGGGACTTCTGTGACAAATGTGACCCTGGACCACAAAACCAAAAAAAGTCTTAAGCAGCATGGGTATATTTGTAGCAATAGCCAAAAATACACTGTATGGGTCGAAATTTTTGACTTTTCTTTAATGCCAAAAATCATTAGGATATTAAGTAAAGATCATGTTCCATGAAGATATTTAGTCAATTTCCTACTGTAAATCTATCCAAACTTAATTTTTGATTAGTAATATGCATTGCTAAGAACTTTTAAACAACTTCAAAGGCGATTTTCTCTATTTTGATTTTTTTTGCACCCTCAGATTCCAGATTTTCAAATAGTTGTATCTTGGACAAATATTGCCTATTATTGTCCTAACAAACCACACATCAATGGAAAGCTTATTTATTCAGCCTTCAGATGTAAGCATTGAACCATACCAGGGTCACAAATAGTCTTACTAATACTAATACTTCAGGAGACATTATGCTTAGTTTGATTTACAATATCAAATTTCCAAATTCCTATTTGGAAAAATTACAGTTATTATAGAAATTTATTTTTATGATAAATGTTCACTTGTAAACCAATAAAATGCTGATTTGTGATGGAAAAGATGTTTAAAAGACAGCTAATGAGTTTTTTTTTTTTTGTTTTTTTTTTTTGTAATCATAGGGTATACTTGGTTGGCATAAAGACCTTCTACTTTGGTGGATGCAAAAGCACAATATTTGATGTGATAATAAATAGCTGTTTAACTTTTCCATTTGATGGAATGACATGGCTAGACTCAAATGATTTTTATCATTTATTTTATTAAGTGTCTAACAGTAAATATTCACCATATTTTTTAAAGAAACCATATTTCATTATAAATTATTGTTATTAAAAATTAAATATACATATCACATTATTATTGGATCTTCCTCAAGTAGTGTATGAAGCAGATTTGTTATTATATGTTTTTAAATTGAATATTTTAATGACTGTGCATTTAATGCATACAAGTACATTAAATTACTCTATTTTTCAAAATAAACAAAACATTGTATAAAATTTGCCGAAGTGCTCGTGTTGAAGCTGGAAGCCTTTTGCCTTCATGCTGGTGAGTGTTTTACTCCTCGCCACCTCATACATTTATATGATTTTAAACAAAACAAAATACTGCTATGATTATTTTCCCATAAAATGTGCAACTCCATCAATGTTCAATAAAAAGACATATATTTTTATTTTTATGCACTCTATGGAAGTATTGAAAAACCACAAATGTCCTTATGATGTGCCTTTAGCCCCAGTGTACCCTACCTGCAGAACATGTGACAGTCTGAGATATTAAAGGATTAGTTCACTTTCAGAGGGAATGTGCAAAGAAACTTGCAAACGTTCAAAGAAAGTCAAACACCCTTTAAAAAAGTTTAAAAAAGTAAAACAACAATGTCTGACGTTTTTGAAGTTGGAGGAGAAAATGAGTTTTTCTCCCTACCATACCTTTCTGAACCAGATTACACAGATGACGTGACCTTTATAATGTGAATGCGTAATGCGTGAGGTTGTGCTAGTGTAAGATGAGTATATAATATATATATATATATATATATATACAGAGAGAGAGAGAGAGAGAGAGTTCAGATGCAAAAGCCTCGAAATCCATCTGATGTCTATCTTTAAAAAATGCATTTTTATCAGGCTCTGATGTATAGGTTTCTATGTAAGTGCACTCTAAAAACGCTGGGTTATTTTATTTAACCCAAATGCTGGGTTATGCCTGTTGGGTCATTCGGTCAATCTCACTGACTGCTGAAACTATACACCCCTCCTCTCCCTGCTGTTGGGTTACAGTCGGAGCACTGGCTTTTCATTCTCCTCAGGAGAGAGCGAGTCTTCAGTGCCGCCGATTTAGTGCACTTCTTAGGTGAAATTAAGGTTTGTGTACATTTTATTCCATTTATAAAGTCTTATAATTCGTTATAATACTGCTTCTAATTAATTCAGATTTTAAAATATGTTCTCAAAACTTTGCACTGTTTATTTATTGACAGGTTATGAAGTCAGTCACGTTATCTTTCAGCTACAAGTGGAACGCGAGGCGGTTGTCTGAAATTCGCAGTTTCGAAGAATCGCCGGCTCAGACTTCAGCGACACAATGGCACGAGAACTGGCAATGGTTAAAAAGGATAACAGAGAACACTTGAATTAAAGTATTACTTTTAAATGTTAGATTTTTATTTCTAAAATGCTTGTTAAATGTGTTTAAATGTATGTAAAGTTAAAAACTATACTGCATAATTCAATTTGTGTATTTGTCCATGGGTATTTTCACTTATTAATAAATGTTCAAGTATTTTTGGTTCATTTTAAGCCAGCAATAGTAATATTTATTCAATATTTGATTTAATTAAAACAACCCAGCATGTTGGGTCAAATATGTAACCCAACTGGCTAGGTTAAAATAACCCAACGCTGGGTTTGTCCATATCTGACCCAGCGTTGGGTTACCAAAATAACCCAAATTGGGTTTGTTTTAACCCAGCATTTTTTTAGAGTGTAGTGGTACTTCTGATTGGGCTGAGGCTGTTATTTTAGTGATTTTGCAGTAAAAGTATTTGATGGACGTATAATATGTGGCGAGAGCATTCACTCTGTATCATTATCTCATTTTTGACCGAGATTATCAGGAAATTTTTATTCTGGAAGTGAACTAATCCTTTAACTAGAAATACTCTATAGCCGACTTTATATGAAACACAGAAATAATACGGTGAATGCAAGCAGGCAACAAAATTGTGTATTTCCAGCTATGAAGCGCAAAGATCATACACTGGCACTTATAAACCAGTCCGAAATCCCTATCTGTTCAGCTAATCTTTGTTCAAACATCAATCAAGATGATCTGTGACAACGGCAAGTCTCAAAGTGAAGGACGTGAGAAGCGTGTTTGTTTGCTTTGAGGAGAGAACTGCGAGGAACCACTAGAGCCGGGAGGCGAGGGCTTTATCTAGCCAAACTACTAAAGCTTAATCCACTATGGAGCTACAAACATATCTGTGCATTTATTTTTTTTTTTTCATTTTTAACAGTAAATAGTATCAAATATTCCTTTCAATATGCAGTTTGACATAAATCGAGGCATAAAAACCGATGAAATGGTAAAGAAACTAGCAGAGCAGTTACACAGAGACTAGAATCTACAAACCACAGATGTAAGTCAAGAGGGATTTTAAAATACATTGATAGCAGCATGTAAGAAAAAACACTGCAGGGAAATGCACAATATTTTAAGTTACTCACTGAAGTCCAAGGCTAGAAAATGCAGAGGAGATGAGAATGAAAGAAACATGAGAGGAAAAATGCATGTAGACAGAGGGATACGTTGCAATTTAACACAGCCCAGGCCCTGTTCACATTTGGCATTAACATGCATTTTTACTGACTGAATGCAAATGTTTTTTTTTTATTAATCACATACAGTACAATTAAGTAGGTAATATAAAAGTGGCGGTTTCTGTGGATAAATGCGATCAGATCGCTATTCAAATTGAAATGGAATAGCACTGGAGTGCAAGGAATTAATGCAATCCAGCGAAATAATATCTGGATACTCTCTGGATATGAAATGCATGTTAATATTAGACGTAAAGACGTAAATATATATATATATATATATATATACACATATACACACATACACATATACATATATATATATATATATATATATATATATATATCAGCTACCAATTTATCATTAATGAAATGTTAAAAATAGAAATAAATCACAGAGAGAATCCTTAATCACTGTTTTATACGGTTGCTGACAGCTACTGTTTTTATTCATATCCAACAAAACAACAAAATGTTCACCTAAACATGCAAGCAAACAAATTCTACCCTAATGTCTCTTTCTGTTGATGGTCTTAAACTGCTGTTCAGGAACAGGGTCCAGCAATCTCAGCATCTATTCTAATGGATTCAATACAAAACCTCGTCTTTTTCGCTGTCTATTTGTGTTAGCAGCTGCATTTGTTTTGATTGCATTAAATCAAAAGCACTTTAAAAGGCTTTACCTGAGGGACGCAGATGCTGTGCTGCGGCTATAATCTTTTAATCTATTAACATTTCATTCTACTCACAACAGCCTTCAGCTTGGCAACGGAGTCCTGCTGCACCAAACCCACACGTCCAGTGAGCACCATCTCTATGGACGGACTTAATATTAAAGCCAAAAGCGCAGCTAATTTACCAAAGAAACAAGTACCTTTGGGATGTCAAAAAGGAACAGAGGCTCCTTTTGGAGAATGTCAAGACTTTACAAGGAAAAAGTCATTTTGTTTTCAAATGAAGAATCGGGTCAGGGCATTAAAGGAATAGTTCACCTAAAAATGTATATTCTGCCAGCCTATTATTTACACACCCTGTTTTTTTATCAAACCAGTGAGACTTTCTTTCCTCCATGAAACATAAAATAAAAAGATATTTAGCAGAAAGTTCATTCTTCGTTTGTCGATAATAACATTGTGCTGCAGTTTTGTGTGCATTCACTTGGTTTGATGCCCATGACCTTTAAAATCTTTTTAAAGGTTTTTTATGCCTTCTATATTTAGATTTGAACATGCAATATTTTAAATCTGAATACTTTTACTACACCAAATTATTTTTCATTGCTATAAATCTTCGAAAAAACAACAAAGAAACAGCAAGTAACACATTTGCCACATATGCCACATTTAATTTTTTTCCACTCAACGGATCGTAATAACAGTATATGTTGCTTTAACAGCATATTTTCTCATAATAACATGTTAAGTCAATAAAATGACATCTTTTTTTATAATAACAACTTTTTTGTCATTAAAACGTCATCTTTTCTCGTGATACCTTGATGTTATGTCGTTAAAACATCTTTTTGTCTTTAAAACACCATCTTTTCTTGTGATAATGAGATGTTATGCTGTTAAAACAGCATTTTTTTGTCGTTAAAGTGTCATCGTTTCTCGTGATAACTTGATGTTATGTTGTTAAAACAACATCCATTTGTTGTTAAAATGACATCTTTTCTCGAAATAACTTGATGTTATGTCGTTAAAACATCCTTTTGTCATTAAAACGTCATGTTTTCTCATAATAACGAGATGTTATGTTGTTAAAACAACATATTTTTCTCATAATAAAGAGATATATTGTTAAAGTGGCATCTTTTCTTGTAATAACTTGATGTTGTGTCACCAAAACAGTGTCTTTTCTCGTAATAATGAGAATTTATGTTGTTTAAATGACTCTTTTTCTCGTTAAAACAACATCTTTTCTTGTAATAACGAGTTATGTCGGTAGAGTGCAATATTTTCTCGGAATAACTTTTCCTGTAATAGCTTGTTTTTAACACAACGGCATCTTTTCTCGTAATAACGCGATGTTATGTCATTAAAACAACATATTTTTCTCATTAAAACCACATCTTTTCTCGCAATAACGAGATATGTCATTGAAGCGGCATCTTTTATTGTAATTTTATTGTAATTTTTTTTATTGTAACATAACTTGATGTTATGTTCTTCAAATATTTTTCTTGCTAAAACACCTTTTCTCGTAATAACGAGATATGTCGTTAAAACATCTTTTTCTCATTGAAGCGTAATTTTTTTCTCGGAATAACGAGATATGTCATTGAAACGGCATCTTTTATTCTAATAACCTGATGTTATGTCATTAAAACAACATCTTTTTCTTGTTAAATGACTTTTTGTCGTTAAAATAGCATCTTTTCTCGTAATGACTCGATGTTATGTTGTTTAAAACAACACCTTTTTGTCATTAAAATTACATCTATTCTCATAATAACTTGATGTTATGTCCTTAAAACCACATCTTTTTCTCGTTAAAACAGCATCTTTCTCAAAATAACTTGATATGTTGTTAAAACATCTTTCTAGTCAATACATATTTTCTTATGATAATGAGATACGTTGTTAAAGTGACATCTTATCTCATAATAACTGGATGTTATGTTGTTCAAGCATCTTTTTCTCATTACGACATCTCATAATAACAAAATGTCTTTAGTGTCGTATTTTTTGTAATAACTTGATGTTATGTCATTACAACAATCTTTTTCTTGCTAAACATCATATTTTCTCGTAATAACAATATATGTCAATCAAATTACATCTTTTTCTCTCTAAATGACATAATTTTCTCATTAAAACGGCATCTTTTCTTGTAATAACTAGATATTACAAGAAAAGATAACGACATATTTTGAAAGACTTAAGTATTTTCTTGTCGAATATATTCTAATAATCTTTGTTTTAGTTACAACTTTTAAAAAAAAGAACATTTTATAGAGTGTACAATGGACTGTTACGGAGCTGTGTTCGTTCGTGTTTTGGTCCAAAATAATTTTGTGGTGTTTCATACGGATTTGGAATGACTACATTTATGACATAAATGTAATTTTTGGGTGATTTTCCAAGACACACATACACGCACATATAAACGCTCAGAAAACTGAGCACACACAAATCTTGTTAATCGTCTGTCTGCTGAAGGTTGAAAGTATACTTTCGGACAGGTAACTTACATGCCGCCGTCTCCCAGCTCCTCGTAGAGATTGGTCTGAGCGCCACCTCCTGTCGATTTGCCAGCAGGAAGAGCCATCTGGATACGGGCGGTTTTGGCACATTCGGCCTGCCTCCTGTAAAGCACCCCAAAGAGTAAGTTTCCTTCTTTTCAAAAGGCTCATTTCAGCTCTATTATAGGAGGATATGAGGTCTGGAGCTCCGGCAACTCTCATTTGATCTGTTCCAGCACTTTTTATTCATGCAATGCAAAATATCATGGGTTATTCAGCACCTTTCACACTGAGATGAGGTGTTTTATTAGGAGGGAGCTGAACCCGGCTCACTTTGTACTCTATGAGGTCATGAAACCAGTCATTTCTGTTCATTTTCAAAGGCATCGCTATTGTGCTGGAATCAGAGAGGTCTGGAGTGAGTATGTCCTTTGCGTCTCATCTCAATTCATGCATTCTACTCGTATGTTTCTGTTTTAAAGGAATGGACCGAATAACGAGGGTATGATAACACAGACCATCCAACAAATAATTCATCAAACAGAAGAATTTGAACTTACTCTTTGAATCTGAGTGCAGGGTACACATGCAGCGACAGGAAGTGCAGGGAAAGAGAAAGAGGAAAGGACAATTATTAGATAATTAGGCACAAGAATAATTCAACAAAACAAACAATTTCACTTAATAAAAGGAAAGCTGTTTATAATATAATATAATATAATATCCACAAACCAACAGAGGACAACTAATTTATAAAATGGATAATATAATAGTATACTGCATAATAATAAATGTAATAGATAATATAATACACTAAATATGAAAAGAAATATTAGAGTAATGGTAAAACATAATGTAATATAATGCATATGAAAATAGAATATAATTTAATATATCTACAAACCAAAAAAGGAAAAACTGTTATATAATATAATATAATATAATATACCCAAACCAACAGAGGACAATTAGTTTAGAATTAGTTTGTAATAATATACTGGATAATAATACAAAATAACGGATAATATACTAAGTATGAACATATAAAAACATATAATATAATATAGTATTACAATACTTTATGTTGGTATTAAATATATAATTTCAAATAAAAATAAGTGAGTAAAAAAAATAATGTTCAATTTATTAATTATACCCTTATGACATGTATGCAAATTCCTTGATAAAGTATTTTCTAACCACTGATGCAAATCAGCTTGATGTATTTAGTGTTTTGTCAGAATAGTGTAATATCTTCAAATTATCTTCATTTGGGTGTATTTCCCCCCAAAATATTGCACTTGTACATACACGAATAGCCATATGCAGTTGTGATTAATTGTACTTTACTTGGTTAATCAGCACATTGTGTAATAGATCATGAACTCAATTCATATTTCTAATCGACTGGCAGTCCAAATTCTAATTTCACAGGCCAGAAAACGCTCATAGTGTTGAACCGCGCGGCCCATTCCGGTTGAAGCTACTGCTGCAGGTGTGTGTGCATAATTCATGCTGTAAAATGTGATAAGAGCCCAGGATAACCCCGGTTTATCCCACATCTCCACAGCTGAGAAACAATACAGCTCTCAGCAGCAACCCGTCTCTGTCTCTCCAGCTCTCCATTTTCCTTCCCATCTTTGTATTTCATCCACACACTCTCTCGTCCTGACCCTGGGCTTCCTGGAGGCTATCAAAGACGCGGTCCTCTCGATATTATTTATTTAACCAGAATGCAATTACTCCAAAGACAGTGTGAGATCTTGCGCTGTGATATATAAGCTAACACTTGTGCCTCCTATTATGCATCTTCAGTAAACAACTAAATGAAATGACATAACGTCACTTCACCTTATACAACAGTCTAATCACAAAATGAACTGTTTAATATGCGTATAAACATCTGAACGCAGTCATGCATGCGCGTGTGTGCGAGAGCAAGCTTCACATGTACTGTAGGTGTGTGTGTTTAGCTGTTTGTGTTCGCTCTATGATTACCCATCTGTTATGTATTTACACAATAGCTGATGACGGACTCATTGGTGTGTGCAGAAGGTCAGGACCACACTCACGTCTCAGAGGAACTGCTGTGTGTGGAGAACAGGCCCATATGCTGGGCTTTCATGGGATGTGACGGATGGATCGAATGCCTGGGATATGTCACAAATGCTTATAATTAATCTGCTTTCACACAGAGCTGGCTGGGAGATTAGCCTGTTAGCATGGCTAATTACTGAAAAAAAGCCATTTTAATACCTGGCATCCAATACTCATCTCTCTCACCTACTGTGTGTGTTTTTCAGCTTGTCCTCAACGCTCTCAGGTTACAAATAGAGACGTAGAGTAAAACGTCTTCATGTATGTAACAATAGCGGCGCTGAGACACAAGGTACAAGAAACAAACTTTCTTTATATGTTTTAACTTCTAGCTAAATGTCTACTAGTCAATCATAGTTCACTTTTGACTAGAGACATAATTCAAGTTTGCAGCTCAGACTTAGAAACACTCATCAAAGCAGCTGTCGAAATGAGATGTACAATGTATTTATGATGTATGATGTTTGTGAATATAAATGATATATACATATGCTTACAGGGGATGCGATTTAAAAGTGCTTTGAAACACTTTGAAGCATTGTTCTATGTGTTGCTGTAATTTATCGTTCCCTATCCCCTTTCTAGTGCACTACATTCACTGTACAAAATACTAACTCTGTGAACAAGCGACCAATTTAAGCCACAGCTTCGGCGTCTGTTTATAGCGTAGGTGGGCGGGACTTCTAGAAAACATTTGATTGGACAGGAAATTTGACGAGAAGCTGAAGTGCAGGGCGATGTCATCAAAATTGTTGATCCATTTTTATCAGAAATTAGAGACTCGTATCTTGTAAATGTGAAAAAAATACCAGTCTAAGCTGGTTTCCTTGGTTTTACCTCGCCCTTCAGACTGGTTATAGCTGGTTTGCAGGCTGGTTTTAAAGGGGTTTTGACCACTTCTTTAGCTGGTCAGGCTGAAAGACTAACCAACCAGCTGAAACCAATTGAACACTAGCTTATCCAAGCTGGGAGCCAACCAGCATAGGTTGGTTTTACCTATTTACCTTTTTTTTTTTTTTTTTCAGCAGGGAATAGTAGTCATAATAGTAGTAGTAGGCAGCCAATTGAATAAAATAAGCTAAAAGAATATGTGAATGTGTGTAGCACTCTTTACTTTAATTATTTTACTGCAAGTAAATTAAAGGATTACTTCACTTCTTAAAAAAAACATTTCCTGACAATTTACTTACCACCATGTCATCCAAGATGTTCATGTCTTTGTTTCTTCAGCTGAAAAGAAATTACGTTTTTTGAGGAAAACATTCCAGGATTTTCTCCATATAGCGGACTTCAATGTTGCTCAAAGGAATGAAGGTTAAAAACACAGTTTCAGTGCAGCTTCAAAGGGCTCTGCACTGTCCCAGCCGATGACTAATGGTCTTATCTAGTGAAAAAATCTGATAATTTCTAATAAAAAAATGTAAATTTACATACTTTTTAACCTCAAATGCTTGTCTTGTCTTGCTCTGCAATTTGCATGCAGTTAAATACAGTTAGGGTATTTCAAAAAACTCCCATTTCATTTTCTCCTCCAACTTACATTGTCCTACATTGCTGCATCGCTGCAGAAGTGAATGTGCAAAGAAGGTAAAATGCCCTTTACAAAAAAAGGCTAAAACAGAGATGTAGGACGATTTTAAAGTTGGAGGAGAAAATGAGATCTGAGTCTTTGACATACCTGAGACATACCCTAACTGCCTTGAACCAGAGTGCACAGAATACGCATGCGCATCGCAAAGCTAGACAAGAAGAGCATTTATGGTTAAAAAGTATGTCAACTTACATTTCTTCTTAGAAAATATCTGATTGTTTCACTAGATAAGACCCTTAGTCCCCGGCTATATTTGTCTAATGCCATTTTTTTATGACGGAAGGCAAGTATCACTGATTCCAACTGATACCTCTATTAATTTTTTCCCTAATATTTAACATTACACTTTAATATTAGAAAATATTAAAGTTAGACTTTACAAAATAACTTCTAATTTAAGTGAACTTGAAACAATCTTCACATAAACTTATTACAATAAATGTCATATAAGCTAGCTACCTGTGCCCTTCAGTCAGTTATCAAACCCTAAATTAGCCTATATAAAATTCTAAATTATATAAATATAAAGCTTAAAACTACAGAAGTTATTAATTTCCACTTTTTAATTTTGTTATTTGATTAACAGACATCACAGCAGCTGGTTATTAGGATATTTAGCTGCTGTTACTTTAAAAATCTGACCCTGCTTTACATGTGACCTATAAAAAATAAATACTTACATGCACAGTTTTAAGGCATCTTTAATTGCCTTTTTTGTAAATTCATGTCTTAACTGACGACATAACTACGTCATTACATACTCACAGTTTCATTTGGGTTTGAATACGATACATATGAATATGAATATGACAGGACAGGTAAATTTGTTTTTATATATGGCCTGACATCATCTCGTCTGACCGCACTCGTTTATGCACTCGTTTATGCACTCGTTTGAATCGCCTCTGGTGCTGAAGTGAAGTGCGCGTCTGAAAAGTACCCCGTTTGATGTGCTCGTAAAGATGCTCTGAGCATCTAAAAACGCAATTCTTTTGCAGTTGTGAGTGGGGTGGTCAAACCTAGCTCCGCCCTTGCATTAATTGCGTTAAATATTTTTAATGTGTTAAAATGAAAAAAAATAAAAATAATAATCACCTGCGTTAATGCGCTAATTTTGACACCACTAGTACAATTTTTATTTTTATTTTTTTTTGAAGAAGAAATTGACAGATCGTTTCGCTTGTTAAACACTTATTCCTCGACTGGGATCGCTTAGAGCCCTTTGAAGCTGCATTGAAACTGCATTTTTAACCTTCAATCTGTTGAGCACCATTGAAGTCCACCATATGGAGAAAAATCCTGGGAATGTTTTCCTCAAAAAAACTTAATTTCTTAAGTTTACATTTTTTAAGACTGAAGAAGGAAAGATATGAATATCTTGGATGACATGGGGGTGAGAAAATTATCAGGAAATTTTTATCCTGGAAGTGGCGTAATCCTTGAAGTAGTCTGTAAATTAGGCCTGATGGGATTGTTTTGTATGAATACAGTGTTTTGCTGAATTTCTAAGCTACTGAAAAGCTGAAACATGCGACTTATGAGACTGATTATCATTGAGGAGACTGACAAGCAGTGTCGATCACAGCTGTAAGAATATTCTACTCACTGTTTATACGTCACCATAATGATGAGAATAGCAGGGATGCAGCACAGAATAATGATGATGGCCAATGCCAGCAGCGCCCCCTCTGTGTAGCCCACCGCCTGCGCAGCCTTCTTCACACTCGCCACAATGTCAGGAGAACGGATCTCCAGAATCCGCCCACCCTCACCCAGGTACGGCTGAAACTCCTTATTGATGTCCAGAATCTTGCCGTCCAGAAACCTGTCAAACACACATTGAGCAGACATTTTAGAAAATATTTTCAATTTAGATTTTTAGATTATATGTGATCATATATAAAAAAAAAAAAATAATAATAATAAATAAAATAAATAAATAAATAAATAAATAAATAATATATATATATATATATATATATATATATATATATATATATATATATATATACACTACTGTTCAAAAGTTTTGCATTGATAATTTTAATAATAAATCAGCATATTAGAATGATTTCTGAAGGATCATGTGACACTTAAGACTGGAGTAAAAGCTGATGAAAATGCAGCTTTGCATCACAGGAATAAATTATACTTTAAAGTATATTAAAATAAAAAAACATTATTTTATATTGTAATAAAAATCTGCAATATTGCTGTTTTTTCTGTATTTTTGATCAAATTAATGCAGCCTTGATGAGCATAAGAGACTTCTTTAAAAAATATTACCCAAACTTTTGAGCGGTAGTGTATATATATATATATATATATATATATATAAAATCATCATGCAACTACAAGAATGAAACTGAAATATACTAAAAAATGTATTTGTGATTTTATTAGGATAAAATAATAAAATTAAAATAAGAATACATCTCTATGGTATCATTAAAATTTCACCTGTACAATAAGAACATCACAATCTCACAAAACTGTATATTTTCATATATTTTTGATCCCCAGGTGATTTTGTATGTTTGCCCACTGATAAATAAATTATCGGTCTCTAATTTTAATGGTAGGTTTATTTTAACAGTAAGACACAGAATAACAACAACAACAACAACAACAACAAAGTAAGTATTTGATCCCCTATCCATCAGCAATATTTCTGGCTCTCATGTGTCTTTTATACAAACTTATTGTGATTATATAATTATTATTTTATATAGGTAACATGCTGGGATTAGGAGCACTCCCTTTAATAAAGTGCTCCTAATCCCATTTTGTTACCTGTATAAAAGTCACCTGTCCACAGAAGCAATTAATAAATCCGATTCCAAACTCTCCACCATGGTCAAGACCAAAGAGCTGTCCAAGGATGTCAGGGACAAGATTGTAGACCTACACAAGGCTGGAATGGGCAACAAGACCAGGAATGCTGCCTATGACCCTAAGAACACCATCCCCACTGTCAAACATGGAGGTGGAAACATTATACTTTGGGGTGTTTTTCAAATCTTGAGTGAGAACCATTGAAAATGGGTCGTGGATGGGTATTCAGCATGACAATGACCCAAAATGCAAGGCCAAGGCAACAAAGGAGTGGCTGAAGAAGAAGCACATTAAGGTCCTGGAGTGGCCTAGCCAGTCTCCAGACCTTAATCCCACAGAAAATCTGTGGAGGGAGCTGAAGGTTCGAGTTGCCAAACGTCAGCCTCGAAACTTTAATGACTTGGAGAGGATCTGCAAAGAGGAGTGGGACAAAATCCCTCTTGAGATGTGTGCAAACCTACACGAAACGTCTGACCTCTGTGATTACCAACAAGGGTTTTGCCACCAAATACTAAGCCATGTTAAATGCAAATCAGTTTATTTTTTTGAAATGCATTTTCTGGACTTTTTTGTTGTTATTCTGTCTCTCACTGTACTAATAAACATACTATTAAAATGAAAGACTGATCATTTTTTCCTCACTGTACACAGGATGTTTATACTGTAGTAACAATGACAGCCTTGAGATGACTGACAGCTAGATGTTGATAACATTCAGTGTCAATCCAAAGCATCTTCGGCAGAGAAACAGGAGCCAAGAATCCTGCTAATGAGGGCAGCATCCGTTCAGCTGTATTTAGCCTTTTCCAGTTCGTCGTATGAGTTACTAGGCAACATGATATGGAAATCCTCATTCTCCCCTGCATGTGTAAATGGCTTGACTGTGCTAATATCAACCTGAGTTATTATCATTTAATATCTTGATACCGAGCTGATTACCAGTGCCACTCCAAAGCAGAGCAAGAGCACTTTTCTCTTGAGCCGACATGAAATGTGAAAAGACCTGGCTTTGTTGACACTTTGTTGATCAATAATGTTTAAATAGACCTGCATGTTAAGTACCTCATAAGTATCCACGGCAGACCAATTAGCCCTGCTGCAGCAGAACACTTCAACAGAAGCACCTAGTAAACAGGACTGTTCAAACACAATCGATTATCCAGGTTTAAAGACTGATGAAAGACTACGTGTGTTTGATCTATGTGGTCAAACAGACCCGCAAAACCATGTGTATGTGAGCTTCGCAACATCTGAAGAGTTTCCTTTCGGCTTTAAAGGAATGAGGATGAATAGAATTAGATTTTCAAGGTGAAGTGAGTAACTCTGTTGCTATTCTGAATTTACACCCAATTTACACCTGTATTTTTGCTCCCCACATTCCATCAGATCAATCTGGTTGTTAAACCTGTGTGACTTTTTTTCTTCTTCTGTGGAACACAAAAGAAGATGTTGAAAAACGCCTGTTTTTGTCCCCACAATGTTGTTTTGTACAAGATTCTTCATCTTCTGTGTTTTGCAGATTAAATAAACTAGGTGAATAAATGGTGACAATTTTCATTTTTCAGTCAGGCTGCCATAATTCAACATGTTTTTATCTACAACTGAATTAAAAATCTAAATAGTAGGTTTTAATTTACAAGCTGATCTTTGGACTCTCACACAATAAAATAAAACAAAATAAGTAAAATAATGTCAAATAAAATAAAGTAGCATGAAACAAATACATAAATATAGTAATAAATTAAAACAAAATAAAACAAAAAAGTCAAATAAAACCATGTAAAATAATAAATGAAATTGATAAAATGAAAAAATAAATAAAATGAAAAGGTTCACTAAATAGAAAAGTAATGGAATGTCCACACAAAGACAGAAAAAAACTTCCTACATAAAATAAAGTAACATAAAATAAAATAAAATAAATAAAGTAATATAAAATAAAGTAAAATAAAATCAAGTAAAAAAGTTAAATAAAATCAAGTAAAATAAAATAAAATGCTAAATTAAATCAAATTCATGAAATAAAATAATAAAATAAAATGTGTAGGTTCACTAAATGTAAAGGCAATGGAACGTCCACACAGAGACAAATACAAAGTAAATAAGCATACACAATATAATGTAAAATATAATAAAGTAATATAAAATAAAGTAAAAAAAAAAAGTAAAATAAAATCAACTAAAATAATAATAATAATAATAATAATAATAACTAAACTAAACTAAAATGTGTTGGTTCACTAATAGGAAAAGCAATGGAATGTCCACACAATGACAGAAAATAGAAATATGTCCTCATCTGTAACAAGGGAAAATCATAAATAAGATCTTTTTAAAGGCACAGTTCAATGAAAAATAAAAATTGATTGTTCAGTCTCCCACATGTTCTTACAAACTTGTTTCATTTTTTTCTTCCATAAAACACAAAAGAAGAACATCTTTCTTTTCTCCATTCAGTTCCAGAAGCTCCAAAATGAACCATAAAAGTGGTCCATATGTACATGTCAGCATGGTATGTGTTGGTTCACTAAATGGAAAAGGAATAGATCAAAGTTGAGCTAGACTAAAGCACAGGGGAAACAGAAAGGAGTGATGAACAAACTGCCAATATTTTGTTTCTTTTCTAAATCAAAGACACTGGAACATCATTTCAGATCGTTAAATCCTGGTTTAACCCCTGGTTTTACACACAAGTCCTTCATCTCTTTGAATCACGTCCCTGTTGTGAAGGAAGAGAAACAGCACGCGTTAACCCACACTGTTACAGACACGCAGTGTGAGCGTGCTCAACAATGGCTGCCTGTTTTTATCGTATTTTAGAGTCAATGGGCTTCTAACCAGCAGGATGACTCAGGATTCATCCATTCAAAGCACCACTGAGAGTGACCAGATGGATTTTGGAGAAAGAAACTAGTTTTGTGAGGGGAACTTTGGTGAAAGCTGAGGTGCAGCTCAGACTGTAAAGCTTTGAGAAGCAGATTTTGAGTTTTATGACCGGAGACACGAGAAAACAACCTTGTCTCCTGCAGAACATATGAAAGGAGAAGGGTGGAAAAAAACTCAGCAGTCGGCTGTTCTCAGTGAGGAGGGTACATGCACATAAACAAACACAAAGTCTGAAGAACAGCATGTCCCCATGTAACTGAGTCAAATGGAGACAGATAATGTCCACACAAAATAATATGTCCCCATCTGTAACAAAGAAAAAATGCAAATGAGATCTTTCTAAAGGCACAATTCAGGCAAAAATGAAAACTGGTCATTCAGCAAGGGCATAGAATTTAGTAGGGACGCTAGGGACATGTCCCTCCCAACTGTTGTTTTAATTTCGACTACATCTAACATAGGGCATACCACTGATATGCTCCTGAGAAAAGTTTTGTGAATTTAGTATTTTTTTACATGTCATTACATTTAGAGCATAATAATAATAATAATAATAAATATCCATATTTTATTCAGTGTCCTCTGTAGAGGACACTAGGACTAAGTTTTTCTAAAAATAAAATGGTATAAATATATATATATATATATATATATATATATAAATTAAAATCACCAATCAATTTTTAGGTTTCAGGATTTTTTATACCAAACTTTGTTTAAGGATGATTCTCAACTATGTTATAAAATATATAACAAAATGATTTGATATACCATTTTGTTTTATGCAATGTGTGTGTAAAAATTTCCATTAACTGGTTTTCCCATTAAACACAGTATATCTATACACTGTATCTAATTTGAATATTAATGTGTTGCTGTTGGGACAGCATGGTGAAAAAATAATTGTCATAATGGGAGTAGTAATTGGTCAGATTTTTGTAATAATACCTAATAATTTATAAGAATATTGATATATTGATGAATATGTTTTTTTTTTTCCTCTATTCAATTGTTATTGAAAAAAAATGCATAATAAATGCATAATAAACATACTTTTAGTCCTGGTGTCCTCTACAGTTTAGTCCTGGTGTCCTCTACAGTATGAAATGATGTCCTGTTTCACAACAGGAAGTCATATTTAGATTACAATTACAAAATAGAATCATATTTGCATAAGGATGTAACATTTTTAACTAAATTAATTTTAGCCATTTTTAAAGACCAAGGAGAGGATGTGATCATGGTCAAACTTCCAAACATTTGGAATTTCTAAAAAGCCCTGAATGTGCTCTATAAAGGGCATCCAGGCTTACAACTGTGATATGTAAGGTCTCATAGAAATCCACTAAAATACAGGTCCTTCTCAAAAAATTAGCATATTGTGATAAAGTTCATTATTTTCTGTAATGTACTGATAAACATTAGACTTTCATATATTTTAGATTCATTACACACAACTCGAAGTAGTTCAAGCCTTTTATTGTTTTAATATTGATGATTTTGGCATACAGCTCATGAAAACCCAAAATTCCTATCTCAAAAAATTAGCATATTTCATCCGACCAATAAAAGAAAAGTGTTTTTAATACAAAAAAAGTCAACCTTCAAATAATTATGTTCAGTTATGCACTCAATACTTGGTCGGGAATCCTTTTGCAGAAATGACTGCTTCAATGCGGCGTGGCATGGAGGCAATCAGCCTGTGGCACTGCTGAGGTGTTATGGAGGCCCAGGATGCTTCGATACCTTAAGCTCATCCAGAGTGTTGGGTCTTGCGTCTCTCAACTTTCTCTTCACAATATCCCACAGATTCTCTATGGGGTTCAGGTCAGGAGAGTTGGCAGGCCAATTGAGCACACTAATACCATGGTCAGTAAACCATTTACCAGTGGTTTTTGCACTGTGAGCAGGTGCCAGGTCGTGCTGAAAAATGAAATCTTCATCTCCATAAAGCTTTTTAGCAGATGGAAGCATGAAGTGCTCCAAAATCTCCTGATAGCTAGCTGCATTGACCCTGCCCTTGATAAAACACAGTGGACCAACACCAGCAGCTGACATGGCACCCCAGACCATCACTGACTGTGGGTACTTGACGCTGGACTTCAGGCATTTTGGCATTTCCCTCTCCCCAGTCTTCCTCCAGACTCTGGCACCTTGATTTCCGAATGACATGCAAAATTTGCTTTCATCCGAAAAAAGTACTTTGGACCACTGAGCAACAGTCCAGTGCTGCTTCTCTGTAGCCCAGGTCAGGCGCTTCTGCCGCTGTTTCTGGTTCAAAAGTGGCTTGACCTGGGGAATGCGGCACCTGTAGCCCATTTCCTGCACACGCCTGTACACGGTGGCTCTGGATGTTTCTACTCCAGACTCAGTCCACTGCTTCCGCAGGTCCCCCAAAGTCTGGAATCGGTCCTTCTCCACAATCTTCCTCAGGGTCCGGTCACCTCTTCTCGTTGTGCAGCGTTTTCTGCCACACTTTTTCCTTCCCACAGACCTCTTGCTTGAGGGTGTCAATGATGGCCTTCTGGACAGCAGTCAGGTCGGCAGTCTTACCCATGATTGCGGTTTTGAGTAATGAACCAGGCTGGGAGTTTTTAAAAGCCTCAGGAATCTTTTGCAGGTGTTTAGAGTTAATTAGTTGATTCAGATGATTAGGTTAATAGCTCGTTTAGAGAACCTTTTCATGATATGCTAATTTTTTGAGATAGGAATTTTGGGTTTTCATGAGCTGTATGCCAAAATCATCAATATTAAAACAATAAAAGGCTTGAACTACTTCGAGTTGTGTGTAATGAATCTAAAATATATGAAAGTCTAATGTTTATCAGTACATTACAGAAAATAATGAACTTTATCACAATATGCTAATTTTTTGAGAAGGACCTGTATTATGTCCACTACAGAGGCAAAAACTTCATAGCTGGGTCTCAGGAGGATATTAGCCTACCTGAGAAGTTATATTGCATATATTGTAGCCGAAGTGTGACTTGCACATTTCAGTTGAATGATAAAGTATAAAAAATGTGCTTCTTCTATTTGCTATTTTTACATTATCACTTTATATAAACGAATACCATTAGATACAACAATAATGCCTCAAATATTTATTATATATATATATATATATATATACTGATAAATTGAACATTCTCTTTAGTGGTAAGAGATGACTGGATGCTTTCAACTGATTTCCTATTGAACTATCATAGACTGAATTGCAGTGGTTAAACAAAATATAGTGAATTAAGCTACAAACATGATCATAATGCATCTAGCATGCAGTTTGAGGTGCATTCCATCATTTTAATGGTGTTTTCACAGTTAGCAGTAAACTGGTTACCTCACCTGAATATGTTTGTAGATTTGTGTTGGAAGTTATCTTTGGAATGGAAATATGTATATTTTATTTGTAAACATTATAATTTCCACTTATTGCAGTTAATACCATAAAACTAGTGAGCTTAGCCAGTAGTACGCTGAAGACGCAAAAAGCGGAGGAACAAACAAACCAATTCAACTGAATGAGTCATTTGCTCCGACTGATTCAAACTCGTGACTTTAATCATTAAGTTCAGTATCGTGGATCATTTGATTCAGTTCGGGACTTCAAATCGTGTATCGTGAATCATTCTATTTAGATCAGAGCTTCGGAGCGGTTTCGTGAATCTTTTAATTCATATCAGAACTTTGGATCAGGTTGCGAATTGAATGATTCATGATCAGCACTCAGAAGTCATGATCCAAAATGATCATTTGTGAATCATTATTCAGATGGAACTTAGGAGCGCGGATCATTTGAAACGGTACAAAACATCAAACCATTACTTAAACCACATGCATGCATATATGCATATATACATACAAACACACACATGTTCAGTTTCTGTGTTTTATTGGGACATTCCATAGGTGTAATGGAATGGTTTTTATATCATACAAACTATATTTTCTGTCCACTGACCCTAAACCTAAACCTATCCCTCACAGAAAACTTTCTGTATTTTGACATAAAAATACTGCAACCTAAACTAAAATTAAAGATGAACATATAAAAATAACTGATTTCATGGCTCTCAAAATCCATTCGCAGTTTGGTATGCTTGGGTTTTGGCATCATGGACAACAAACTTGACCCAACCTTGTCTTCACAGTTCAAATCTGAACATGTGTGAGTGAAATTTCAGAGTGACAGGGAAGCAAACAACAATAACTATATTACAAAAACTTTCCTTAAATATCTCATTTAGTTCTGCTAAACAATAAAGAGATTAAAAGAACAATTTTGCTGAAGTTCTCTCTCTCGCTCTCTCTTTTTTTTTTTTTTTTTTGCTATAGGCCAAGCATCTTATCGGGATCTCAACAAATGAAATACAATTAAAAGTCAGAGAGTTTTTTTTATGAGCTTAAACATTTTTCATCAAATGATCTCTTACAGTGCAGTATGTCAACAACCGTTTCATTCATGTCTTTATTTCTCTAAAGAAATGTTACCAGTAACCTCTAAGGCATAAAATATTCATCTGGGCAGCTGCTCTGCTTTGGTAGAGATACAAACACGAGCAGAACACATCTAACAGTGAACAAAATAAAACATGTATAAGAGTAAGGAGTGTGTCTAGAAAGGCAGAATAAGGCAGGTGGTCTGTGATCTCCTGTGCTTGTGAATATGAATGAGATGTGTGCGTTGGCTCAGTAAACACATATTTGAACAGAATCCTGATGACTTGTGTTGGATCCCAGTGACAGACGCGTCTCCCTGCTGAGTCACGGGGCACAGCAGAGTTTAAATGAGCATATTGCTGTGTGTCTGGACTTCAGGGGGATTTTCTCCTCTCGACTGAGGAGGACAGGTGCTTCCTGTAGAACAGCTGTTCACATAGGCAGTTCATTTCCTTTTCCACCTTTCCTTTTTTTTTTTTTTTAATTTTGCCACTATTATGGAGATTAGAGACATGCCACAATGGCCAAAGAGTTTTAGATATTTTTCTAATATACTTATACACTACCGCTCAAAAGTTTGGGATCAGTAAGATTTTTTATGATTTTTTAAGAAGATTCTAATGCTCATCAAGGCTGTGTTCATTTGATCAAAAACACTGAAAAAAATTAATATTGTGAAATATTATTACGATGTAAAACAATGTTTTTCTATATTAGTATACATTAAAATATCATTTATATTTGTAATTTAAGTTGAATTTCCAGTCTTCAGTGTCACATGATCCTTCAAACATCATTCTAAAATTCTGATTTATTATCAGCGCTGGAAACAGTTGTGCTGCTTATTATTATTTATTTATTTTATTTTTTTCTTTGATCAATTCTTTGTTTTCTAACAATATACACTACTGTTTAAATGTTTTGGGTCAGTAAATTTGCACTGTTTCCTTTTTTTAAATAAATGAATATTTTCATTGACCAAGGATATGTTCTGTTAATAAAAAGTGATGGCATAAATTTGCATTGTTAGAAAAGTTTCAAAATTATGTATAAATGCTGTTCTTTTTAACTTGTTATTCATCAAAGAATCCTGAAAAAAAGAATCACAGGTTCCAAAAAAAAAAAATATTTGGCAGCACAACTGTTTCCAACAGTGATAATTCTAATAATAAATCAGCATATTAGAATGATTTGTGAAGGATTATGTGACACTTAAGACTGGAGTAACATCTGAAATTCAGCTTTGCATCACAGGAATAAATTAGATTTTAAAGTATATAAAATAAAAAAAAAATCTTTAAAAATGTTCTTCTTTAAAAAGTCTTACTGATCCCAAATTTTTAAACGGTAGTGTATATTTAAAAAATATAGACTTTCAAAAATTCCCTACCATTTAAAGGTTTTGGGGTCAGTACTTTTTTTTTTAATCAATTCATATTTTTATTCAGAAAGGAAACATTAAACTGATCAAAAGTGAAAATGATTCATTTTAATGTACATTAAAATCAGTTATTTAAAAATGTAATAAAAATTCACTTTACTGTATTTTTGTACAATTAAATGCAGTCGTGGTGAGCCTAAGATATGTTTTTTAAACATTAGAAAAATCATACTGACCCCAAACTTTTAAATTGTAGTGTATAATTAATATTATTATTTGAATTCACATTATTTAGCTGTGGGGTGTATGTGTATGGCTCTGTCTAACAGTTTTGTAAAACCTTATGAAATCATCTCATAGAAAATGTGTCCAATTAGGTGAAATTAGCTAATTACACTGTGCTTAAACCGAGTAGTCGACTATATATTCAGGCCGTTTAGATGATTTTGAAAACATGTTGTTTTACATAGAAGATCAAGAACAAGCAGTGATGGTGAGATAAGGAGGGAAGAGGATTTCAAAATGTTGCAAGCCAGATTTACACTTGCAGTGGCACAAAGGACAAGGCTCTGACTTTTTCCCCTTTTTCTAAATGTTGGCAACAAACTAGCAGACTGTTTGTTAAAGGTGTCAGGAGTGGTTTGTGGTGTGTTTGGCTTACTTGAAGAGCTCTTGTCTAGAGATGGCTCTGTTGGTGAGAGGGTCGATGGCGTACACCTGCAGGTCTGATTTGCTGTATTCCTCAAGTTCATAACCTTCTCCGTGCCGCTGAGGGCCGATCGATTCCACTATCACTTTAGCACCAGGGATCTGATCTTGCACATAGCGCTCCAAAATACTGGGGGGAGAAAAACATGGGAAATGAAATTACTTTATCTACCTCAAACATCAAAATGCAAAACCCCCTTACTTAATTTCGAATCATTCTACTTTTTGCTGAAGAATGAATAAAACATAAAACATCCCAAAATATAAGCCAATTTTTTGCATGCATTTCACATCATTTTAATTAAAATAAGCAGCAAGAAGTAAAACAGATGCATGCAGAGTAACAGGTACAATACTGAATCAATGACATTTTACTGTCTTCATTTTGCAAAATATACTCCTGACTAGTATTAAAAAAGCAATCATTTTGTCTTTTATTATGATTATTTTGCAATCTACTGTGCAAAGTGGTTCTATTTTGCTTATTGGAATTTGCCATTTGAGCTCAATTCTGTTTTAACAGTTGAGATGGCCTTTTAAATCAAAGCAAGTGGGAAAACAAAGGCTGCTGACAGTGCAGGAAACACTTAAATGCCACTCAAGGAAAGCAGCAGTGCAGAGAAACACACCGAGGGAGGAATTCTCACCTAATCAGCTGCTCTTTATTCTCCTCCACCACAGTGGGCGGCACATTAGAGACCACAACCTGCATGTCCAAGGCATTGACAACGGACACCTACAACCCACACAGAATAATGAAAGAGACACAGGATATGATTCATGTGGTGTGGTTTATATGCACAGGTGATGCAGAGCAGGCAGACAGAGCTAAAATAATCAGATCTTGATGTTTTTCAGCATGATGATGAAACATTTTCTCCAAAATGGCTTGTAATTATTATTTCATGCAAACATTTACTGTTGGCAGGCAGATCCATAAAGATTTTGCACTATTAAAAAATCGAATTTAAACCTTAAAATAAATTAATAAAGTAATATTTTGTTATGACATAAATCTGTACAGACAGTCAGATGTTCTTGCTTCGTTTTATACAACCTTGTTAAAACCCAAATATTAAGAAAAAATATTTTTTCAACAGTTATACATTACATTCATAATCATTTTTTACTAAAATGATGTTGTATATATATATATACAATGCAGTTCAAAATTTTGGGGTTAGTAATTTTTTAAAAAGAAAATAATTAATTTTATTCAGCAAGGATACACAAAGGACAGCTAAAACTATTACATTTATAATGGTACAATTTCTATTTCAAAATAAATGCTGCTCTTCTGAACATTCTACTTATCAAAGAATCCTGATTTCCACAAAAAATACTGTTTAAAAAAAAAAAAAAAAAAACTGATAAAGATTTTTTTCTTGAGCACCTAATCAGCATATTATTTCTAAATGATAATTTGAAGACTGGCGTAATGGCTGCTGAAAATTCAGCTTTTCCATCATTTTAAAATATGCTGAAATAGAAATTAGTTATTTTAAATTTTAATAATATTTCAGAATATTACTGTTTTTACTGATTTTTTTTTTTTTTGCTTTCTGACTTTTTATTCTGCAATGAAAACATTTACTAAAATTAAAACAATTTTCATGCTTTGTGAGTTAAACCCCACTGTATACCATTCACCCTAAAAATGCTATTTGTGGTTATAATGGTCTTTAATTCTGTTGGTCAATAAGGGTTTAGTGTCCAGATGAATGCTTTCAGAATCTATGCCAACAGAAAATTCTACTAGTGGAAACTGAAAATGACACAAACATTAATGACAAGATGTTTCCAAAATCCCTCTTATTTTATTTGCAGATCATTAGCCAAGAGATATCCGGGAATTGCACACGTCACTGGCTGCAACACTTGAGGAGATACAGCAGCATAAATAATTCAGCTGACACAAAAACAGTTTATTTATATATTCATTACTGCACTAAGTAGTGCACAAATACCATACACACTCCTGCACGCAAACATTTATTCAAACATCACAACGTATTTACCAAACCAAAACCACACTCTGGAGAGATATTTTCCCTTAATAACAGTGCTGATTGTTGTTATGCAATTTAGACTCTAAATAATTCAGTCAGCGATTTGACTTGAACCCCAACATTTATTTTGCATAACCAGAGGGATGAGAAAAACTGACGTGTTTTGACTGGGAACTCCAAGTTGTGTTTGAATCATTGTTTTGCATGAGGTGCATGAACAAACGTTACAGGTCAAAGGTCACATGCACTTACCACCACATCAGCCCTGCTGCTCAATCCCTGGCCGTAGTTGTCTGTGGCGATGACCTCAAACTTGAAGTAGGACCGGCGCATGTTTCTGAACATGATGGCGCTCTTGATAACGCCAGTGTAGGGCTCGATGACAAAACTGTTCTGTCCCTCGGCAGTGGGGGGGATGATCAGTCTGTAGGCCATCTTGCTGTAGTTTCCCGTGTCGATATCTGTGGCCTGATACACATGAAGTTACATGCAGAAACATCCATGGAATTAAATATGGTTTTGAGAAATTCACATTATCTGGTTATTAGGTCTCCTAAGCGATTACAATTTTTAATCTAATTAGTTACATGATGTGCTGATTAATCAAATTAATTGCAAATGAACTGCACATAAATTTTGTCTCAAAATATACCCCTAAAGGATAATTTAAAGTCATTATTGTTAGATCAGAGCATAGACATTAGAAAGCAATATTTTGATTCAACCTTGCAAACAATATGGCTGCCCCGTAATAGTCGACTAACCATTAGTCGACGAGGAAAGGTTTGGTCGAATGAAATGTTATCAGTCACTTAATTATGCCTTTTCATCTGAAACATGTAAGTAGCAGCAACTTTACATGGCCGCTCAATCTAATGCTAACCTAGAAAAATGTGCACTATTCAAGTGTCTGTGCAGAGTGTGAAAGCTAAATAGTAGCGTGCTCGCTACATGACAGATGGAGGCACCGGTGTCATTACTTGCTGTTAAAATACTCCATCATTTTTGGTCATACAGATAAAAGTAATACATCTTTTGAATCTGTAAAGTTTATTTGTGTGCACTCACAATTGCAATAAAATTGTGTGTAAACTTTTGTAAAATAATTTAAGCAAACAGAAGTTCTCTGTGAACTTGAGTGCAAAACTTCGAAACTCTGTGCCTTACAGACATGAAAAATATATCTATAGAGAGTGAAATGTCTACTTTTGAATTAACCAGTTCACAGAGAAAACGAATATTCTCAGATCCATATGAAACATGCATACAGGTGCATCACTACTGCAGAGATTATGTCAGTGTCGCTGACTTTATCTCTCAAGACAAAAACAAAGAAAGCACTAGTTTATCAATAAACTGTTAAAACGTTAATGCAGTCTCCTTGCCGTTTCCCCTGACTAATGCTTAAAATGAATGACTACTCGACCAGAAAAGTCTTTAGTCGAGGGCAGCCCCAAAAAAAAAAAAAAATAGTACTGAAATATTAAATGAACATGATACATGATATTATGAAACTAAAACTGCCAGTAGGTGGCAGCAAGTTTGAGTGAGTCTTAGTGAGTGAGTCTCTCAGTCAACCGATTTGTTCAAGCAGCTGATTCATTCAAGAATGAAGAAAGTGACTTGCCTGCTGCAACTTTGTTTGGAACTATTTCTTTTGCAATATTGAACAAAACAGATAGTATCGACAATATTGTGTCTAAAATTTGGCAATATTACATTCCTGTTTATTGAACTATTGCATAAAATCAAAATACTTCAATAAACGACAGCACTACTGGTTGTATAAAATAAGTAGAATACTTATAGAATACTATAGATCAGTGGTTCTCAATCCTGGTCCTGGGAGACTCCTGTTCTGCACATTTTGTTATTTTCACTCAAATAAATGAAAAGTTCATTGGACTTAATTGAAATAAGTTCTGCAAACTCAAAATGTCGTTGTAGTAAACTGAACTTAGAAGGATTGAGTTTTCTAGTTCCCAGCATGCTTTGCATCAGACGACATGGAAAATAAATGTTGAAATTAAGTGTTATTTTGTGTTTTTTTGCACAAGAGGGTTAACATAGGGAGACATTAGTTAGTACTTAAATGGTGTGTTATGTTAGGGTTTACATAGGTTTCTGTTTTGTTGAATTTTTTGTTACCGTTGTGGTAAAGAGTAGAGCCTGTGGTTAGGTTGAGGATGGACAACAAAATTTGAAGACTACATATACTGCACGTTCTTTGACAATTTAAATGCAAGTATATATTAAGAGTCTTTCTGATAACCACTTTAGCATGTGCTGATGTGTTATAGCTAATTAGTACTTAGCTAATTAGTACTAAGTATTTTTGCATTAAATTTTTTATATCTGGTTAAATTAAAACATTAAATATGATAAACAGTATTTTTAAGTATACTGTACTTAAATATTAAATAAAATGAAATTTAAATATTTAAGTTTTTATTTGTTATAATTTATAAATTGTTCAGCTCATTAGTTCAGTTCATGGATCTTTCTCCTAATGAGGTGTGTTAAATAAGGGAGACATGCAAAATGCCAGGATTGAGAACCACTGCTACAGATACTATAATATTATAAAATACTTTAAAAGGATAGTTCACCCAAAAATTCTGTCATTAATTACTCACCTTCGTGTCACCCCAAACCCATAAGACCTTCGTTCATCCTTGGAACACAAATTAAGATATTTTTGATGAAATCCAAGAGCTTTCTGACCCTATATAGACAGCAACGCAACAAAAACATTAAAGGCCCAGAAAGGAATACTTTTTGTGCACAAAGAAAACAAAAATAAAGTCTTTATTGCATCGCTAGCGTTGTGATAATCTTGTGAATGCGCATCGAAGACTGACATGGAAGAAAAGAAATTGCTGAATAAAGTCATTATTTTTGTTTTCTTTGCACACAAAAAGTATTCTCGTAGCTTCATAAAATTTTGGTGTAACCACTGATGTCACATGGACTATTTTAACGATGTCCTTACTTGAATGTGTCAGTTGCATTGCTGTCTATGCAGGGTCAGAAAGCTCTCTGATTTCACCAAAAATATCTTCATTTGTATTCTGAGGATCAACAAAGGTCTTACAGGTTTGGAACAACATGAGGGTGAGTAACTAATGACAGAATTTTCATTTCTGGGTGAACTATCCCTTTAAGGGGTTAAATAAAAAATTACATTTTGGACGAACTTTCCCTTCAAAAGCCTTGCTGGAAGAAACAGAGAATTAAATACACAAGCTCCGCAGTTTCCACTTCAGCGATGACCTAGAAACGTAATAATCCCCATATATCATCAGATTGTATGCCTTAATGCTTTTTATAGATGTTAAAAGACTCAATTTATGAGATAACGGTCACCTTGCGGTAGCCTAACACACAGATCCCGGTGGGTATTTTACAGGTGTCCGTCACTTGTCTTCCACATTGTCAGCATGGAGAGAGAAGCTGTCTAAGCACAGTTACTAAGATGTGGGGGGAAGCGGGTGGAATTGAACAGCGAGAGAGAGATTGTACTCTAGTGTTGACAGGTGTGTCAGGATGTGAACAGCAGGTTCTTCGCTGTAAAAATGAAATATAATGTACTGCAGACGCCAACACCTGCAGAACATTTCAGACCCCATGAATTAATCACCACTGTTCGAATGTAGTCTGCTGGCACTGTGCTTCACAAGGCTACCATTCTAAATGTGAGAACACAACAAATCATATTTAATATTATGATTCTGTGGTTAATGCAATGGCAAATTTAGAGGCAGGAAAAATGTGAAAATCTAAGAATCATATGACACTGTTTCCACAAAAAAAAATTAAGCAGCACAACTGTTTTCAACGTTTATAATAAGAAGAATTGCTTTTTTGAGCACCAAATCAGCATTATAGAATGATTTCTGAAGGATCGTGATTCATATGACTTAAGACTTAAGTAATTGCTTCTGAAAATTCAACACTGCATCACAGGAATCAACTGCATTTCAAAATAAATTAATGCAAATCATTCTTATATAAAATTGTAATAATATTTAGCAATTTTACAGTTTTTACTGTATTTTACACAAATAAATGCAGCCTCAGTAAGCATAAGATTCTTTCAAAAACATTTCAGCTATATATAAGACATATGGATCTTCTATTGCTATTCCTTCCTAAGTCAGTTTAAACTTATATACTTTTTCAGATTTGTCTGTGTAACAAAAAAGGAACATTTCTTAAAGAAAAAACTAAAAAATATATGAACTGTTGCATAACTTTCGTACAAAAAAACAAAACAAAACAAAAACACAAACAGCATTGTACTGTCAAACCTGGACGTTTTGAAAATCAAATACAATTTCATATTACAATTCAGAAGGTTACGAGTAAATAAAAATCTCAAAAATAGTCAAATAAACTATGTTTATAGTGTTGTGTCCATTGCAAAACATGTGAACAATCTTCAAAATGTGCTCTGCACAACAAGAGAAGACAAAATGTTTGTTTTTTTCAATGGCAAGTACCCACTTGCCAGCCTTCAACAAATCAGGTAGGACTACTGGGTGAGTGTAATGTCACTAATTAATATTTATGAGTTCAGCCTAAGGTTTATAATGTGCCCTCATGACATTTCAGATCGTTGCTGCCTAGGAATAAACAACACACATACTCACCACAACTTTTAGTACTGTGGTGAAGGTCTTTGTGTCTTCAGTCACTCCTCCGATGTAAAGAGACCTTGTGAAGACCGGAGGATGATCATTCTCGTCCTGCACGTCGATAAATACCTTCGCCGTGTTCGCTGGTTATATTTAAACACACACACAGAAGAAACAAACCTTAGTTTATGGAAATATAAGCCCTATTTGTCACAGAATAAAAAAGCCAGTGTTAATGTAAACACACACAGCTGCTGCAACCCTCTCCACGCTGTGGCAGACGTGAGAAATATGCTCTGTCAGAAAGCATTTGTCTTCTGCTGCACTAAACGACAATATATAAAGTCATCTGGTGTAGATCTAAGCGTACACAAGGGAAAGCACAGATGAAGAGCTGTATATCATAGCTCAATAAGAAAGAAAAGAAAGAAATGAAGAAAACAGGTGGGGAAGCGAGAGAGAGAAGAGGTGCCAGTCCTGTTATGTACAACAAAATTTACATCAAAGTTAAGCAAGACACATGGCAGGACACACACACAAACACTCTAGCACTCTCATGTTTGTGATTTGTACAATTTTCCTATCAAAGGCTTGTGATGTTCTCAATGAACTTTAAATGTAACATCAAATGGAGTTTGCAACCCATTTTATTTCTGTAATGTGGCTTATTTCTGAGCGAATATTTAATGAGAAACACACTGAACAACAACAACAAAAAATGTAGGACGGATTTTTTTTTCTTTTATTCATTGGGAGTTGATTGAATCGTGAAAAAACGGGCCTGACTGTGAGTTTGCAAATGGAAGACTCCTATCAATCTCCTGAAACAACCATGTTTATATACAGTTGAGGTTGAAATATTTTCATACACCTTGCAGAATCTGCAAAATGTTAATTATTTTACCAAAATAAGAGGGATCATACAAAATGCATGATATTTTTTATTTAGTACTGACTTGAATAAGATATGTCACATAATAGACGTTTACATAGTCCACGAGAGAAAATCATAGTTGAATTTATAAAAATGACCCTGTTCAAAAGTTTACATACACTTGATTCTTAATATTGTGTTGTTACCTGAATTATTTATTTATTTATTTTTTTGTTTATTTTTTTGTTTGTTTAGTTGATCATGAGTCCCTTGTTTGTTTTGCTTCAGAAGGAAACACAATGCATTAAGAGCCAGGGGTGTAAACTTTCAAACAGAATGAAGATGTGTACATTTTTTATATTTATATGTTTATATGTATTTATTTATTTTGCCGAAATATCTTTGATTTTTTTTTTCCAATTAGTACTGCTCTTCTGAAGCGACAGAAGATACTTACATGTTTTCCAGAAGAAGTTTAATTTACCCTGATCTTTAAATATATATATATATATATATATATATATATACACACACACACACACACTCTGCAATAGCAGTCAGCTTTTATTAAAACCCCACCTTACCAGCGGGGAATTTTCCCTTTAAACAGGATTGAGAATACACTTTTATCGACAACTTGAAATGAAAAGTTGACACTGTCAATAACAAAAACAATGCTCAAATTATTACATATTACAAACTGCTCACAGCAGGACCACAAATGCGTATTAAATGAGCACACACAGCCGATTTTAATTTCATGACATCTTGCACAAAAAAAGCCACTCATCCAAAATAATGGTTGTTGATTCCCACTGCGTGTGATCATGTTTCTATGTCCATCTTAAAGTGATCCAAAAACAGTATTCTGCTCTCACCTTTCAGCACACATTTATGCAGTTTTAATGAACACAGACTGCTGGAGGAAGATCAGAAATCTCACAGGACGAGGAAGATGCGCGCTGTTCTACCTGTCCTGTCTATCCTTCAACCTCAATAAACCGCATGAGCTCTACACTTATGACCTCTCCAATAACTCCTGCTCTAACTGAGATTCAGCACATACGTTAAAGCACCAGAGAGGTGCGGATCTTCATTGACATTTCCATAATTAAAGGGTGTGGTTTATCCTATTGCTGTTTTTATTTTAGAAAAACATTATTTTTGTTGGTTTAATAAAATGGTGGCAAAAGTAATAAATAAATAAAGAACTAATTACAACAATAAACATATTTTACCAAATAATTATTTTAATGTATATATTTTTATGAAGCCTGTTATCATACCAAGTAAACTAAATTAATTACTAAAAAAATAATAACGCTAACGATTACTAATATCATTGGCATTACTGTGATTAAGAATATTTACAAATTACTGCAAAGCAATGATTTTAATTAAGCATAAATTAAATGTGGTACACATTTTTTAAATAATTTAATCATAATGTTCATAATTTATAATGCTTGCACATAATTTGTAACGTTTGCACATTACAGTAATTGGATTTTTTTTTTTTTTTATTATTATAGTATAATGCATGGGGGATGTGCTTAATTGTTATGGAAAATGGATGATCCAATAAAAAACGAATAAAAAAAATGACCCTGTTCAAAAGTTTACATACAGTTGATTCTTAATACTGTGTTGTCTACTGTTCTTCAGAAAAATCCTTCAGGTCCCACAAAGTCTGTGGTTTTTCAGCATTTTTGTCTATTGGAACTCTTTCCAACAATGACTGTATGATTCATCCATCTTTTCACACTGAGGACGCCTCAGGGACTCATATTACAAACGGTTCAAACACTCACTGATGTTTCAGAAGGAAAATTGATGCATTAAGAGCCAGGGGTGAAAACTTTTTGAATTTGAAGATCAGGGTTAATTTAACTTATTTTGTCTTCTGAGAAACATGTAGTACTAAATGGAACAAAGATGATTTTTAGGCTAAATAAGAAAAATGTAAGTTGGATCTCAAAATCATACAGTCAAAAACAGTAGACAGTTAAACTGTTCAGGACAAACAAGGGACTTGTGATCAACTATCACTAAATAATAATTAAAAAAAATAATAATAATAAACATGTTGCAGATTCTGCAAGGTGTATGTAAACTTTTGACCTCAACTGTATCTGTATACAGATCAGTGTAAAGTATTTTGTATCTGTCAATCACTCAATCAATCAATGTATCTGTTTAATTCATTTAAAGCTGTAAGCTCCCAAAATAAAATCATTGGAAAAGAGCAAGTGTTTCGTTGTTGTTCTTACTTTTGGAGGGAACGCGTAGATTGGCAAGGATGACTGCGAGAGAATCAGCTTGCACGCGGAGCACATAACTGGTCACGCTCTCGTAGTCCAGAAGTTTATTTGTGTAGATGATCCCAGTGCGGTTGTTGACCACGAACTCACCTGCAAACAAAAACTGATCAGAGAACAGTTCACAGTGCCTTCAACACCAAAGGTGAGTCACTAGAAATTCACGGTTGTATCTTATCCACAAATCACCTGCAGTCCAACTAAATTTTTTTCCATATTAAAGTTTTATTCCATATTAAAGAATCACATCTGCACACAGGTTTAGTGAATTCCCCCTAGAGTGAAAACTCACCTCCTTCATTTCCACTCACTATGGAGTAGAAGACAGTGGTGTTGACGGCTGCGGCCAGAATCATTCCCACAGGCGTCCTGACAGGAGCGTTCTCACTCACCGGACTAAACCTGTAGAAATAAACCAGAGTAAATGACAAACTTCATTTAGCATTTAAACAAGCCACAGCTGAGTGCGGCGGAGAACTGTCAGCTCCACCGCAGATACTGTGACATAAATGTCAGTTTCCTGTAGAATATTGTACAAACATCAGAGCAGTTCAGTAGGCCCTCCACCTCCACAAAAGACCTACAGAAAGTGTAGAAAGAACAGAAGGACTTTGCTTTAAGAGGTGAAAAGAGTTTAATTACTGTATTCAAAAGCAGCACACATGAATCACACAAGTCTAAAGAAAAATTAGCTTCTAAAGCTTTTGTCTACAACATGAGCTGACCTCGGAGGCCACTGAATCTCAAATGAAGGGTCAGAGGTCTGTTCTAATGAAAACAGTGCGTAATGCAAATAATAAAATGCTAAAACTAGTTTGGTTAGAAAATAGACTTTAAGATCATCATTAAAGGGGAAGAAAATTTTGTTCTGTATCTTTTGTTCTTTATGTCAAAGGTTGGCATAATCTATCAGCTGATGCAATGTATTCATCATATTATGAATGAATGAATGAATGAATGAATGAATGAATGAGGCATTTATATAGCGCTTTTATTGTGTATTGCCTATTAGACACTAGTCAACAGGTAGAAGCTGACATGGACAGGATGCATCCTCAAAAAGCATGAATAAAACAACAATTGAAGGAAAATATGATGCAGACTATGGTTTCACAGGCAACATTGTGAAATTGTTTTGTGTGGTGAATTATTGCCTGTTAAGAGCATGAAAGCATCAAAATTCAAAGGCCATTTATCAAACAAGAACTCAAACCAAAAACGTTGTTGTCGGTAGGGTTTTTATTTATTTATTTACTTATTTTGAGAGAGAAATTAAAACTTTTATTTAACAAGGACGCATTGTATTATTCAAAGTGGCTGGAAACGTTTACATTGTTACAAAAGTTGTATATTTCAAATAAATGCTAGTCTTTCTGACTTTCTATTCATTAAAGAATCCTTAAAAATACACAAAAATATTTTCAGCATTGATATAAATCAGCATATTAAAATTATTTAATGTTACACTGAAGACTGGAGAAATGATGCTGAAAATTCAACTTTGCATCACAGGAATATATTACATTTGAAAATATATTCAAATCAAAAGCAGTAATTTTAAACGGAAATAATAGTGCATTTTTTATCAAATAAACGCAGCCTTCATGAGCATAAGAGACTTTCAAAAACATTTAAAAATCTTTTCGCTCCTGAACTTGACAGCAATTATCTTTACCCATCACTAATATTAGTGATGTCAACCTCTCTTAGCTTATGAAAAAATGTCAGAAAATAGGACTATTGTGTGAGACAAAGCTCCAGTAAAGTGTTTGGGCGGAGGAAAGGACAAAAACCAGAAAGTCTATCTGAATGAACTGTCACAGTTCTTGTACTCCTCTCACAGAGGTTGTGAAAGCCTCTGTGCTTTTTCTCATACAGGAGAGGACCACACGCCAGCCGTCAGAAGTGGGTGGGCATGACACTCCTGTCTCTATTGTCCAACAGTCAAAATACAGCCATCATGGAGAGATCTCGACAAAGAGCCGCTGACTGCCTGGGTTTCTCTGCGCCATAAACGGGGTGAAGCGCTTTGCTCTGTCTCCTAGACAATAGGGCGCTGCCGCAGTCAACCGCTACACTGACAGCGAGGAGCCGAGGTCACGCTGAAATCTCAGCGATGCTCAGCTTCACGCTGGTTACCATGGGAATCACAGAGGACAGAAATAGCCAGAACCTCAGAGCAGGAGTGAGGAAACACAAAAAAGAGGAGCATCTTTTTAATGGAAATGAGTTGCTGCACACTCCCACACAATAACTCATGACTATCTTCATCAGCACATTTGTAATCTTCTCATTGTCATACTCTCACTGCATTTACACAGCCATGTAATCACCCAGTCCATTTAGCTCAGTGACATTTTATGCCACTGCATGTTAACTTGAATGTTAACAGTGGAAGTGATGAGTCAGAACTTCAAAATATATATATATGTGTGTGTGTATATATTCTAGTTATATTGGAACTGCACCATTTGTATTACTCCGCTTGCGGTATTCCTCACAGTGAGTGTCATGGCAGACACTCAAATCCACTATAATTTTTAAATTATAATTTTAAAATAACACAGAATGTAGTTTTAAGAGTTTTTAAGGTTTAGACTTCAAATATGCAGTTTATTAATTAATATACTATCTATTTAAAAAATTGCATCAATGTTTTCAGATACGAGAGCTCCAGGGCGTCAGTGAGTGTTAAGCACTCATGAACCCGCCGGGAGCAACCTTACCTCGGCCAGATCTTCTGGAATTTGCCAATTTGTTTTGGGTAAATCTAGCGGGTAGTCTTTGGTCACATGAATCCATTATTTGTTTCAGAGCAAATAGTTCTGGCTGAGGGCAAAATTTTATCACATTATATTTTATAGAAATTTAATGCTGTATATCAGAGCGCTGCCTTTGTATTTTGACTGAATTGCCTAGAAACATTTAAGATTGTTTATTACATACTATTATTTAATAAATAATATTTTATATAAATAACAGTAGTATTTAATAATAATATTTAGTATTGAGAAACAGTGCGTGTGTGTGTTCGTGATGGTGATTTGTTTCATTATTCCACCATTAGATGGCAACAAAAGACTGTTTTGGCTTTTTAACAACACCTTGTAAGACGCAGCCAACAAATGCACTGAGCAGCGTTGTCATTGGAAATCATCCTTAAAGGAGAAGTTTACTTCCATAACAAAAATTGACAGATAATGTACTCACCCCCTTGTCATTCAAAATTTCACGTCTTTCTTTCTTCCGTCGTTAAGAAATCATGTTTTTTAAGGCAAACATTTCAGGATTTTTCTCCATATAGTGGACTTCAATGGTGCCGACGAGTTTGAACTTCCAAAATGCAGTTTAAATGCAGCTTCAAAGGAAAACAAAGCCGAGGAAGGAGAGTCTTATCAAGCGAAATGACCGTTATTTTCTAAAAAAAAAAAAAAAAAAAAAAAATTTACGTGCACTCTGTGCATTCTGGGTCAATACATCACTGCAGAAGTACCGTCCCAGTGTTCACAAACTGAACATGCAAGGAGAGTCAAACACCCTTTACAAAAAAGGTAAAACAGCAAATGTAGGACGATTTTGAAGTTGGAGGAGAAAATGAGATGGGAGTTTTACGACATACCCTAACTGGCATGAACCGGAATACACAGTTCATGCAGAGCTTGACAAGACGAGCGTTTGAGGTTAAAAAGTTGTACTTTTCTGTATAAATTAACAGATCATTTCGAAATAATCGCTAGATAAGACCATTTTTCCTCGACTGGGATCGTTCAGAGCCCTTTGAAGCTGCATTTGAACTGTATTTTGGAAGTTCAAACTTGTGGGCACCACAGAAGTCCACAATATGGAGAACATTCCTGAATTTTTTTCCTCAATAAACAATAACTTTACAACTGAAGAAAGAAAAAAATGAACATCTTGGATGACAAGGGGGAGAGTAAATTATCTGTAAATTTTTGTTGTGGAAGCGAATTTCTCCTTTAACAGATAAAAGGATACTACAACAAAGATATCGCTTTCCTCAGTGGACAATCAAACTAATGTTTTATTATGAATATGAGATTGAGCTGAAGAATGAATGCTGTATCAGGTGCAGGCAATCAGTCCATATTTCTCTCATAATACTCGACTTATACAATAAATACAGTTAGCTTTTAATAAAGTAATACAATTAGTTTTCAATGAAGCAACTCAACGTTCCTTCGTTACTAGTTCTAAAGTGACGTAAAGTAACAGATGCTTGGGCTCAGCTGTTACTGTCAACTTGAGATTTCAATACATTTTGGAAGGAAGTAGTTTGCACAAAAGAGGGTTTTTACCGACACCCGGTGTTGTTACGTATGTGTTTACAAATTGTTATATACAAACTGGCCATGTGATATTACTCATATATACTACTAATGATTGCTTTTTAATACTTATGTTGGCATCCATGCTTTAATTAGCCATGTTTTAGCTAGCCATGTTTAGACAGTTTTGTACCATAATCGACAAGTTTAACTTTAACTATGCAAATGAGTAGCAACACCACATGAAGTGATATTATGAAAAATGATGTGTGGAAAACTGTGACGGAACTGTCACATTCTGAGTGTGTTTGATTCATGCGTGGATAATCATTCATCTTTTTCTTGATATGATGCATTATGCACTACTGAATTTCCTAAACCAACACCTTTGCCTCCCGAATGTTCATTTTTAGCAGCAAGAAAATAGATTCTGTGTCAAATTAGAAGTGCATGTTATTGCTACCGGCAATACAAACCATTTGGGTTGTGATCAAATCAAAAGCAATGGGTTATTGACGGATTGCACGGCTGCTCATTGCTTTAGATCGGATCACGACACAAATGGGATCAGATTAACACACCAATAACACTAAAGCAGCCAGCAGTAGAAACACCCACAATACAACCACTTTTCGACCTCTAGCGATAAAATCAATGTGTGTATGAACAGTTCATCAGAGCTCATTAACAGTGAATTAAAGCAGCATTAACTCTGCATCAGTAATCAATGACACACTTATAGATGAAGATCCAGCTCCGGTAATTTCTACATTCTTTCATTTGACACTGAAAGACCATTTATTAGAGTCTTCAGCAATTCAAACTCAAGGTCTGCTGGGATCTTTCTAAAAGTGTCCACTGTGAACTGTTAGAAACCTCTCCACAAAATCATTTTTTCAGAAAATGCTTACCCAACATATCAGAGCTTTAATGACCAGATTAAAACAAGCGTACAATGTACTCTCGTCCGCCCTAAGGAACGCTAATTTAGACTTTAGACATCCAGTGCTGTTTTATGTCCGGTATCATAAACAGTTCATCTCATGAACTGTGTTAATTATGTAAGGGATAACGTACAATCAGCCAGTCATTACTGCAAAATAAACCCGACAGGGAGATCAGACCCCGGCGTGGAGCGGAACAGAATGGGGAGGTTGTCTAATCAGAATCAAGTATTCCAGAGAGCTGTACACATAATAAAGGCATAACAGTTCTAATCTTCAAGCGGCTCATTCAGAAACACTAGAGCAGGTGATTTCAAATGAAAATGTGTCATCAAACCTTGCAAACATATTGCAGTAGTGAAGCTTCTTACTTAAAATCTTAAAATTCTTTATAGGCAAGGAGAAGAAATGAGGTAAAACTAATACACTATATCCCATGATGATATCCGCTATCAGCTAAAAATAGAAGAAAGCATCTAAAAAACTGAGCCAGAAAACCACTTCTCTAAAAGAAATTAAATAAAATAGTTTAATTAATAATTGGGAATATAAACAAATATAGAAATATACAGTGGAGATCAAAACCTTTATTTTGTTGAAAACACAGTGATCAAAATTAGAGAACAGTAACCACTAGAGCACGAAAGAAGGTTACAGCTAAAATCTTGGAGGGTTACAGATGTCAGAAATGAGTAGGAAGTGTCCCTTGCTTTGAATGACTTCAACACAGATCTGTGGCTGCAGGACATCACTAGTTTCTCAGACTGCTCTTGTGTGATTTTGGTCCACGGCTTGGTCACTGCAGAGTGCACTTTCAGTCTGACTTCTTTTAAACAGGCCGAGACAGATCCTTACCCTGTTCAGCGCTGAACTGGCAAGCAATTCCAGCTGCAGTGTTGAACCCATTCCTCATTGAGAGTCTCTGCATTATCCTGTTCTTCTCACGCATTTGTCTCAGGGGAGTTAAATGAATTAGAGTCATTGTAAAGCTGCAGCATTTGAGAAATCACAGATTTGGAAAGGCTCATCCTGTTGGCCTTTATATGGACACCTCCTGTCCTGTCATAGCGCGGCCCGCCATCTTGCAATCTCAGTGAAAATTGGAGGAATGCTGGCTATTATATAGGGTTTGTCAAATAATTAAGGAAATCAGCACTAACACAAAAAACTTGGAGGTATCTGTAAGTGTTCTCTAATTTTGAGTTTGTTCTCAAATATCTCATTAAAGTTTTCTATACTGTGTTTCAAAATACAATTCATTTACAAAATGTGCTTCTACTTCTGTTAGGGTAACTTCAAAAAGGACTAAGCAGTGACCTTGAAATGTAGGAAATTTTACTTTGTTTTCTCATTTTGATCTCCACTTACATATAAAAATGTTTTATAATAATTACACAAAAATTAAATTGTTCTTTACAATGTTTTATATTAATTATATTAATTTGAGCAAATGTTCATTTGGTCTGTAGCAATAAACAGAGCAAAAGAGACAATAAGAAACATATACAGATTTTTTTCTTTGTCTTTGTTTCTTTTGGCTGGGTAGAGAGTTTAGATATTCTTTGTTCTTGTTCCCTTCCTTTCACACACCCACAGACATGCAAATACACAAACTCTCGCATGAATAATTCAGTTCGGTGAATCTCTGAAAAACATGTCCAGGTCACATTTCACCCCTAAATCAAAAGAAAATAAGAATAATATGCACAAAAATATATTTTGCATAAAGAAAAACTTTTTGACATTCACATCGTGACAATTAGATACAGCTTACAGTTGTTTGTAGTTCTCATTATCCTTTTCATTACTTTTTCTTGAGTGCAGAAAAAAAATCTGTATTAAATCCATCAATAGTGTAAATTCTTCCCAATTAAATTTTAATTCTTTTATTTTTTTAAAGAATGAGAACGAAATCTTTTTGCATTACGATAATGAGAAATGGGAGGAATGCATATAACTGACAAGAAAATGCCACAGTACAAAAAATGTTTTTCTTTATGCAAAACATAATTTGTTTTGGGGTGAAATATGACCTAGACATGTTCTTGACAGGTTTTGCGAGACTCATCTATTGTGTTTGAAAGTGTAGAGGTGTCAGTGCGACAGAGGCCCTGGGCAAAGCACACAATGATGATGACAACAGAAGACAACTTCCCTGCAGTACGCACTTGTGTGTGTGTGTGTGTGTGTGTGTGTGTGTGTGTATGTATCACTTGTTGGTAAACAAGACCTTGAGGATTATTAAACCTTGAGAATGTATGAACTTGTCCTCAGAGATGTTATTAAGGAAGTACGACAACATACAGTACTACATAAAGACATTAATTTTTTAAAATGGTTTAGATGTCTAAATATTCATACCGCAAGCCACCTTGTATTGCAATCCCTATATATTCCTGCCATGTTGAAAAATTTAGTGTGAATATTTCCAGAGTAATGATCAAATCTGTCCCCAGTTATAAACATCAAGCAGTCAAATAATATAATGACAAATAATACACGACAGAGCTACAGCCATCCAAAAATAGTATTTTTGCTCATTGTTAAAACACTGAACGTGTGACTGAGAGCTTCATAAGTCTTCATTTAACCCGTTTTAATCCGGTGTGCTTTAATCAGATCTCTAGAGCATTCCAGCTGCAGTCCACAGCCTAATGAGGTCTACAGAGAAACACTGCATGCTCTCTATAGCTCACGCCATTAGAGCTTCCTGTGAAGTGTTCTCTCTGGCCCACTGCTTCAGTCAACACACAGCTGCCTTTAAACACCAAGTCCTCTCAGAATGGACTTCAGACTGCATAACATTACAGTTGAATGGACTGAAAAACTCAAATCCCACCAGTGGAAAAAGACAAGAATACAACTTTATTATCTTCATTTCTTGCAAAACCTCCATCCCGTAGAATGCTAGAAAAGTATAAAATAATAATTAAAAAAGAGAAAATAAAGATAGATATAGATAGATATAGATATACATATAGATATTTAGAAATGTATTTTTTAAAGTACAGTAGTAAAGGCAATTTGATTACCTTTTAAAAAATATTTTTATATAAATTATTATTATTTTTTATATAAATTATATATAAATATATAATAAAAATAAAACTTTATTATCTTCATTTCTTGCAAAACCTCAATTTTGGAGAACAATAAATAATAATAACAATTAATAAATAAATAAACAAAAACACAAACTGAAAGTTTCATATAAAGTTGCACGAAATCGCTTTATTATCTTAATTATCTTTATTATCTTAAAAACCTCCATTTTGGAGAACACCAAGAGTAGAAAAGTAGAAATAAATGATAAATGTAATAAAAAATACATAAAAATACATACATATTACATAAAAATAAAAACACTACATGTATTAATACTAAGAATTATTATTAGTAGTAGTATTACATAAAAATTTAAAATAAATACATAAATAATGGTGCAGGAAACCATGGGTAACACTATCATTTTTTTTTATTTTTCAATTTGTATGCTTTTATCATTTTTATGACCTTATTCAGTTTAAGAATCTTATGCCCTCTTAGGCTACAAATACTTGATCAGAAATACAGCAAAAACAGTAATACTGTGAAATATCATTACTACGTAAAATAACTTTTTTCCTATTTTAATATAATATTTTAAATGCCATTTTTATTTTTTAATATTCCTGTGATGGAATTTTCTGAATGAATTTTTGAAGCAGAATTTTCAGTCTTCGGTGTCGTACAATCTTTCAGAAATCATTCTAATAATTTTTTATTATTATCAGTGTTGTAAATTTGTTAAAAACTTTTTCAAGATTCTTTGAAAAGTCAAAGTTCAAACGAACAGACTTCTTTTTAAACAATGTAAAAGTCTTTCACTTTTGAAGTATTTATTTCTTTGTTGACCTGTTGCACATGAATCATGCTGTGCTCTTTTTCAGCTAAAATATGCTTATGACACATCAAACGCTGCAATAAATTCATACACATGTTGTTAGCTCATTTATTATTTATTTGCACAGACAAATGAACTGTTGAAAGTCATTTGGCTGTATATGCCGCTATGCTAATGAGACTAGCACACTGGTCCGATCGAGCAGAGGAGTTTAGCTCATTTCAGAAGCCAGCTGTGATATATCAATCTTACCGATGAATGGCCAATCGCTCAAGCCTAAAAATAGACTGACTTTTTATCCATAATCGCTATGGAAACTGCTGTGAAACACATCAGTAGGATTTTGAAATGAAGGCAATGGTTCAAAGAGATCATGTCATCAGAAACAAAAATGCACAACACGGAAATTAAGTTTGCTAAGCAGAAAACACTGAAAATGGTAACTTCAGGATCAGGAAATTCAGGAACACGTCGCCTACTGGAACTAAATTACACCGTTCCCCGAACAATGATTTAGTCTTTTATCTCAAAGACTGATAATAAATTGCTTATATGTAAATACACTTTTAAATAATGCATTAAACTCTCAATCATACAGTCTTTAAATGAGGTGTGAGGACCCCTGACTATGACACAAATTGAGTTCAGTTGCTTCCTGCTACATCTGATCAGCGCTAGACCTTCACTACAAATTGTCTTGATTGGACATGCTTCAGCACACACACTGATAGGAATCCCACAATTTGCAGTGAATGGCAGATCTACAAGGAAGACATGGAGTCGAGGAACTTCTGTAGAGATTATGAACATGGAAATTAACTTTTTCAGTATGTCTCAATTTCATGAGATTAATATGGAAATAAAACAGTTCAGTATGTTCTTTAGTACAGCACAAAATAGTGCCAAGATTTTTTTTCTTTAATTAAAATCAAATAAAAATATATGTAGCATCATTGGGTTCATCTCAATGCCAGCTGCTAGGCTGGCACAGTTTGGTGGCCATATGTATTAGGGCTGGGTAAAAAATATTGATTTCTTGATTTTAATTGATTCTCATTTTTACAAAACTAGATTCAGTTAGTCTAGCCTGTTTTCAGTTAATGAACAAAGCACTGTAGCACACCCCCTATCCAATAAATCGCAATAAGCTTTGTGCTTTATTACTTTTTTTAAGATTTTAGATTCTGTCAATTTTATCACAATATTCAAACAATAAATGCCATTTTGCTGCTGTTTAATGTGGAGAGACAAGTCACTGTAGCTCATCTCCTCTGCTTTAATACCAGTTTCAGCACAAAATAAACATGGATAACCACCTGAAGATGCTAAATGAAAGAGTTACCGAAATCCGTATACTGTCTCATGTTACAGCTCAATCAGTGCTTCAACAGCGCAAAAACGTCAGTGTAGCAGTTTGTAAACAATGTCACATAATGTCTTTCCTGATTCTGTGACCATAAACTCGTTAGTCCGCTAGAAAAAGTTAGCTAAATATATGCACCACATATTCAGTATCATTTTTACTGTTCTTCAATGTTTAAATGATGTTTAAATAAGTTTGTCAAGTTTTTATGACAGGCACCATTTAAATGTTTAGAGAAGAAATTATGTTTGTACACAAGTCAGTTAATTTTAGCCTTCAATATTATAGTAATGCAGTACCAACTGATTCTCGTGTATATTTTACAGCATTAGTTAAGATTTTTTTTCCTTGAGAAAATTTGCCATGTACTGTCCCTGATATACGTGTCCCTGGAGCACAAAACCAGTCTTAAGTCGCTGGGGTATATTTGTGGCAATAGCGGAAATTACATTGTATGGGTCAAAATTAATGATTTTTCTTTTATGCCAAAAATCATTAGGATATTAAGTAAAGATCATGTTCCATGAAGATATTTTGTACATTTCCTACCATAAATATATCAAAAGTTAATTTTTTGATAAGTAATATGCATTGCTAAGAATGTCTTTTGGACAAATTTCAAGGCGTTTTTCTCAATATTTAGATTTTTTTGCACACTCAGATTCCAGATTTTCAAATAGCTGTATCTCAGGCAAATATTGTTCTATTCTAACAAACCATACATCAATGGAAAGCTTATTTATTCATGCGATGTATAAATCTCAATTTCGAAAAATTGACACTTACGACTGGTTTTGTGGTCCAGGGTCACATATATCCAACATAATGAATATTAATTTGTGTCAAAACCCTGGTCTAGTATGTATACATGTATTTATTTAAGTCTCTCATGTTTACCAAAGCATTTATTATTGCATTCATTTGTATAAATTACAGTAAAATATATATTAAAATGTAATATATTCCTGTGACGCAAAGCTGGATTTTAGTGTCACAGGAGTCTTCAGAAATCATTCTAATATGCTCATCTGGTGATTTCCTATTATCACGCAGTTGCTTAATATGACCCCAAATGATTAATGTTGTCATATAAGCTATAAGACTAGTAAGACTAATCATTCTGAAGCACAGCAGCCTCCATTGTTTTCAATACCACTATTCCTATAAGAAATCCACCAGACCATCTTGAAGAACTAGTGATGTAGGGCAAACAGCCACCGCAGTGCTTCAGGAAAGATTCCTGACTGTACTTGAATGGTCTTGCCACGGCTTTAAGCTGGACAACATCAATAATGCCAGACAGTCCACATTCAATCAGACAGAGAAACAGCTCAAATCCCAGTGGGCTGTCTGCTAGAAGAAACAAGACAACTCAACGCTGCAATCGCTGACAAAGTTGCCGCTACAAAGTACTGCACGGAAAGCCTGAATACATATAAAAGGCCCATTTTTAGGGGTCTAAATACTTTCTGAAGACACCAGATGGTTTACACTTAAAATGACATTAGCTTGCTTTAGGGAAGCATTTACAGCTTCTTCACTAGATATTCTAGCAGAAGGGTTGTTTTTCTGGCTGAAGTTCTATTTCCATTATATTTTAAGAGTCAAAGGTCTTTTTTTCCTGTATGGCGGAGAGAAAGTACACAGTAAAATCATATATTCTCTCTGACCAGAAGAACAAAATATCTCCTGGATGCCTTTACAGAGAGAATGAAAGGAGAGAAAACAATGACACTGAGAGAAATGGAATAAAGGAATGAAAGGTAAAGGAAGGGAGCAGCAGGGAAAGAGCAGAACTAGCTTCTGCATATGCTGTTTTAGCTTATGGTGAAAATATGCCAACACAGGAACAGATCTTGCTGTCCCAGGTACAGTACACCAAACACAATATGTTTTAAGAAGTAAACTGTCAAGTCAAATGACAATTTTATTTGCATATTTTCAAAATACACACTGATTTAAAGCAGCTTTACAGAAATGTCTAAAGTTAATGCTTTCAACACTGTTTCGAAGACTAAATAAAAAACTAAAAAAAAGGTAATTGCAAAAGTCCTTTTAAAGGTAATTAAAAGGACTTTCTTGCAATTGCTAGTTTACATGAGAATTGTGATATAAACTCACAATTGTGAGAAATAAAGTCAGAATTGCAAGATAAAAACTTAAGTTTCAGACTTTTTTCTCAGAATTGATATATAAACTTACTTTTCTCAGAATTGCATGATATAGACTCCCAAACTTTTTTTTTCTCCCTGAATTGTGAGATATAATTGCAAAATCGCTATTGCAAATCTACACCCCCTCCAGAACTCTGAGATCTGCTAGTGAGCGACGCCTTGTGGTACCATCACAGAGAGGTGCTACATCACTATCCAGAACATTCTCTTTTACTGTTCCTGGCTGGTGGAACGATCTTCCTACCCCTATCCGGAATGCTGATTCCCTGACAAGCTTCAAGCGACAGCTTAAAACTCATCTCTTTCAACTCTATTTGCTGTTACCATAAAAAAAAAAAAAATTAATCTCTTTATTCCTTCCCTTTCTAGCTTGTACTTTTCTGAAGCACCACTTGAAATCTGGTATTATAGCACTGCCTGTGTCTGTTTGTCTCCTTAAGAAGAATCGCTCTATGTTCTCCCAACTGTATGTCGCTTTGGACAAAAGCGTCTGCCAAATGCCTAAATGTAAATGTAAATGTAAATATAAACTCGCAATTGCAAGAGAAAAGACTGGTATGTTTTCTGAATTGCAAGTTTGTTTCACAATTCTACTGAGCTCAGAATTGCGTGTTATAAAGTTGCGAGATATAAACTCAATTTTATAAAAAAGTTTATATCATCCAATTCTGGCTTTATAACTTAATTGCGAGTAAAGTCAGAATTGTGAGATAAACTTGCACTTGCGAGTTTATATCTCGCAATTCTGAGAAAAAAAAGTCAGAATTGTGAGCTAAAAAGTTGCAATTATGTTTTTTTTTTTTTTTAATTATTATTCAGTGGCAGAAACAGGCTTCCATGCAGTCCACATTTAGCAATTGGGCAAGAGAATAGTTAATATTAATTTAATTTATGAATCTAATTTAATAATTATCTTTATATTAATTTTGTTGTACTAATTTTAATTTGTAAAAAAATTATAAAAGTGATTTAACATTAAAAAGTACAATTTATATAAAACAATTAAACATAAAAAATTATAATAATTTCAAAATGTTCAGATGCATACTTCCTAAATGATGTTCCTGGTGGTAGAACATGAATGTGTTACATGCAAACAGTTTGGTAAAAAAAAAAAAAAATTATAATAATAAAACTGGCTGAACCAAATGTGAGAACAAGCCAATGAACAAGTATGAAAAAATACATTTGTTTCTGACAAAATTCAAAATGGCATAACTGGCTGACCTTCCAACAATGTGAAAACATGGTATATATATATATATATATATAAAATCTGAGGATGACCGTTCTCAAAAAAGTTTGATAAGCTCTATGAGAATGAAAAAAAAATCACAACTTAAAATGGTTGAAAATCTGGTCAGCTGAACTTAGCATGACCCAAGGTATTAGATGAAAAAAATGTTTCTGGATAACTGGTTCAAAAGCTACAACCTACACAGCAATTAAAAATATTATAAATTCATTATGTTTCTTTTTAGTGTTACCAGTCCACTGTGTCTTTATTAATCAAAACTGCAAACAAAAGACTTCTCTAACATTAAACTTTAAACCCCCTAACACACTAAGCTTCAGTGTCCGCACTGCAACATGCTGATGAGCTGCAGACGTGCCCTTTTGAAAACAACAGTGTTTGAGCGCTGTAGAGCAGCCTGAGACAACCTCCCAGCGCTTCTAGTCACATATTCACAGATAACACTCATTACTCATGCAGAGATTCTGAATCAGCCTGCGGGGAATATGTGCTAAACTAATTCTGACTCACAGAGCTCAAAGAGAAGATGTCATAAATAAGTAAATGTCTGTTCTTTCGCTCTCTACAGACAGCGGGACCCACCTGTACTCTTCCTCGGTGAAGATGGGAATCCTGGAGGGCTGAAGCACAGTGATTTCCACCGTAGTTCTGTTGGTCTTCACCGGCTCTCCATCATCATAGGCAATGACCACCAGCTACGAGAAGAGGTTATAAAAAATACATTAAAATGCAGTTCACAGAATGTTTATTTATTTATTTTTTATTTATTTCAATAAAATGTCTAGGAATAAGACGTAGAGGATCTTTGACATATTAAACTGAAAAACTTTTGCCTGTCACATCATTCCTAAAGTCATATAGCCAACATTTTACGTTTAAATCACATATTTTGTCTTTTTCATGACATGGTTAGTTCAGTTTTTTAAATGTACATGCAAGAAAATGTCATGGTATTTGAAAGTTTGAAATAGTTGGATACACTTATTTGTATTCAAGGTAAAATAAAAATATGTCATTACTTTTCCCTTGATGGTTAAACCACTAGAATTTTTTAAAGTACATTTTATTTAATGAAAAAGCTATACCTTTTTAAGTTTGAAACCAGCATGAATACAAAATTAATTGCTGCAAGTTTTCAGCTTTTTCACAAACTTGGACATCATTTGTCACTGAACTAATTTCCACTGTAAATATGAATAGGTACTTAATACCAGCACAAAGTATTTGTAGAGGACATTTGTTCTTTTCTAAATCTTAAATAAAACCCTGAGAAGTCCATGTTATTGCTTAAATGGCGTGTCGGATCTCATTCCCAAACCCATCTTTTCTAGCACGGTAAAACCAACATTTGCTCAAAGGTAAACTGATTTGAGCTCACTTAACATCAGGCTAATTAATTTATATATTGATTCAGGTCATAGTAGAGGAGTCCATAGTGAGTATGCTGTAGAAATACATTTATGCTATTATTACCACTTTAATCCAATGAATCTCCCCTCTAAGTGAACAACTCTGAAGTAAACCTCTCCATCATAGGTCCTGATTTGTAGACTTTAAAGTTTGTTTTGAACTTTTCTATCAAGTAGTAGCACAATATGCTGTCTTGGTTAATTACAATAGTCATTTGAGTAATTAATAGAACACTATAACATAAATAGCTACCTCTGTTGCTTACATGGCATGCATGTGCATAATTGAGCACATTACTTGAGATACATGCTGGTATTTTATTGGTGGTCATCTGTCAACCATTTCTGATTATCTTAAAGGCCAATTCACACTGCACTGACAGATGCAGACCAACAGCGACAGCTAAATGATTGCAGTCACTTCTCAGGCATTCCAAGACCCATTCAAAATTCAACATGCCCAATCGGCAAAAACAAGTGCAGACCAATGGAAACAGATGCTGACAGGGTTAACACACTGATCCGACAATACCAAACAAACCTGTCTCTTGTCATTTGTCTGTGTCTGTCAGTGCAGTGTGAATTGGCTTTTTAAAACATTCGAAAGAAAAAAACTTAAAGGGATAGTTCACCCAAAATTGAAAATTCTGTCATTAATTATTCACCCTCTTGTCATTCCAGTGGTAACTACTTTTTTCAACAATTTCTTTGCATGTTGAAGACTAACATGGAAGAGAAGAAATTGTTGAATAACTTATTAACTATTATTAACTTTTAACTTATTACGTGGTAGTGTTGCTGTCTGTGCAGGGTCAGAAAGCCCTCAGATTTCATCAAAAATATCTTAATTTGTTTTCCGAAAATGAAGGTCTTACAGGGTTGGGACAACATGAAGGTGAGTAATTTATGACAAAATAAAAAATTTGGGGTGAGCTAACTCTTGAACCTAATATATATTGTTAAAGGGAACCCCGGGTATTAAGACTTGTATGGCTTAATATAACATACATGATGTCTCTTACTGAAATATGCATCAGAAAACCCAAAGACTTGTTATGCAAATAATCCACACCACTGTTTCAATGACGTGAAATGTTTGCACTCAGTGAGCTATTTTTACAGCAACACAACTTGGAAAATAAAATACTGATACGATGCCACATTGTGCAGTTTTCAGTTGTAATTTTCAGTCGAAGGGCAACAAGAGAAGTGATGTAAGTCTTCACTGCTTTTCCCAGTGATAAGAAGAGGAGAAAAGAATGGGAAGATGCCTGTGGACGAATAAAACTTCCTAAAGCCCTGAGTCTTTGTTCTCTCCACTCCAGCCCTGATGCCTTTAAGGCTTTTAGTAGACCACAGCTTATGGCAAAGACAAGAAATGCTAGATTCCATCCTGGCAGGATGTAAACAAGCTGGACGTTTAGACTCTGTGTGGGGAAAATCGATGATACGGTTTGGTTTAAGCCTACACTTACAGTCATGGCCAAAAATATCGGCACTCCTGCAATTCTGTCAGAAAATGCAAAACGCTTCTCTCAGAAAATTGTTCCAATTGCAAATGTTTTGGTATTCAGATGCTTATTGTTTTTGTTTGCACTGGAACAACACTGAGTATGGAGAAAAGAAAGAATTGTAAAGAGTTGTCTGTGGATTTGAGAGAAAAACTATGCGCAATATCATCAAGAAGTTTGATGATACAGCCCATGGCATTGTAGCTGACCTTCCTGGATGTGGACGGAAGAGCAAAATTAATGAAAAATGACAACAAAGGATTGTTTGAATGGTGGATAAAAAACCCAGATTAACTTCCAAACAAATTCAAGGTGATCTGCTTGAAGGGTACAACAGACTTGGCTTGCACTCTCACCATCTGAATGAAAAGGGACGCTATGGTAGGACACCACTGCTGACACAAAGGCATAAAAAAGCAAGACTGGAGTTTGACAAAACTTTCGTAACAAAACCACAATCCTTCTGGGAGAACGCACTTTGGACAGATGAGACAAAAGTAGAGCTTTTTGGTAAAGGACATAATGGCATTGCTTACGAAAAAAAAATTAGGCCTTCAAAGAAAAGAACACAGTCCCTATAGTCAAACTGGATGCCTTGACTGTGTGAACCGTATCATAAAAATCTGATGATTACCAAAGAATTTTAGGGCGCAACGTAGCGGCCAGTGTCAGAAAGCTGCGTCTCCACCAGAGGTTTTGGGTCTTCCACCAGGACAATGACCCGAAACACACTTCAAAAAGGTTACAAAAATGCTTACAAACAAAGCACTGGAGAGTTCTGAAATAAACAGCAATAAATCCAGATCTGAATCCCATAGAATGCCTGTGGAGAGATCTGAAAACAGCAGTTGGGAGAAGGCATCCTTCAAATCTGAATGACCTGGAGCAGCTTGCAAAAGAAGAGTGGTCCAAAATTCCAGTAGAGAATGTAAGAAACTCATTCATGGTTACAGGAAACAATTGATTTCAGTTTTTTTTTTTTTTTCTAGTTATATTTCAGTTATATTTTGTCCAGTGTATTTTTTGGGTTCTGTGTGGAATTGTATCAGATTTCACTTTTTCACTTTTTTGTGTGTGTGTGTGTGTGTGTGTGTTGTTCCAATGCAAGTTGTTTCTGAAGAAGGGTTGCATTTTCTGACAGAATTGCAAGAGTGCCAGTATTTTTGGCCATGACTCTACCATCTGTAAGCTCTTTCAGTAGCTGTGGTAATCGTATCAGTATCTTTTTTTAAAGCTGTGTATTCAAAATTGTATTGCGGTAAAAATAGCAAAGGGTAACACCAGTAGCTCACCAAGCGCAACAATTTCACATCCTAATGGCACCCCCACAGTCCAAAATATGTGTAAAACGATGTCGTTTTTTAAATAAAGTAAGTCTTTCATGGCTTTTCTACTGCATATTTTAGTAAGAGACATCATTTACGTTATATTAAGCCACACATGTCATAATACCCAGGAATCCCTTTAAAATGTAAAAAATGTATATGTAGACATGTTGAAAATGTACTGGTCATTTTAGTTCTTAATATCTAATTCATCAGAAATAATAATATGACAAAAATCAAATTTAAAAACAAACTATGCTGAATTTGACCTTAAGTCCTATGCACACAAATGCTATCAATCAACTTGTAAGAGCACAAGTGAAGTGTACAGCAGCAGAAGGATGGCCTGTCGGTTCAGGCTCACCTTGAAGACAGCGTTGGGCTGCTCATTCAGGTTGACTTTGGTGATCACTCGTCCTGTGTCCGTCTCCACATCAAAGATACTTCCACTGTACGGAGACAGATCCTGATCCACTCTGTAGCGCACTTTACTGGCAGGCGTACCCTGAGGGAGGAACACAGTCAGTATCAACACATCCCTAGAGCACATCTACTTACGTTTAAAGGACCAAAGTTGGTGTACTATTATATTTAATTCTATGCATCACATTATTGGATAATTACAGACTTCCATTGTTATCACTGCTTCAAAAGGGATTTCATTATATATTCTTTCCATGACATCAAATCATAATCATTTGCAGGATATTTTCTAAGCTCTATTTTCTGTACTACAAAAGAACATGCTTCCAATTTCCAAAAAGGCAAATAAAAGCCCCTTCTAAGTATTTATTTCAATATCTTGTGTGAGGAACACACTGAAATGAGTCATTATTCGTTGAAAATTACACATCACTTCAGCTTTTACATTAATGACATCAAATAGCACTGAAATGTACACTATTATTCAAAAGTTTGGGGTCAGTAAGATTGTTTTTTTGGAGGAATATATTATTTTTATTCAGCAAGGACACATTAAATGAATCAAAAGTAATATTAAAATTAATAGTCATCAAATAATCCTTAAAACAGTTTTCAACACTGATATAAGATGTTTTTTAGAGTAGCAACTCAGCATATTAGAATGACTTTTAAAGGATCATGTGACACTGAAGACTGAAGTAATGATGCTGAAAATCCAGCTTGCATCACAAATGTCAATTATATTTGAAATAAAAAAACAGTTATTTTAAATTGCAATAATATACTTTTTTTTTTACTGTATTTTTAATTAAACGAATGCAGCCTTGGTGAACAAAATGGTCCTTGTTTAAAACCATTTTAACAACCTCAAACCTGCACTGCTCAAACTGTGTTTCTGGTGCGTTTATGGTGGTCTTTTTTGGAGATGGACAGCCCATGTTTGAAAATATGTTGTATGGAAAATATCAGCTTGGACGTTCTGCAAAATATCTCCTTTTGTGTGACTCATAAAGGTTTAGAATGATATGAGGGTAAATCAATAATGACAGAATTTTATTTTTGAGTGAATTTTCTTTTAAAGGATTGACTTTTCTTTGAATAGCTGGTTTGAACTTCCTCAAAGGTCTCTCGGGCATCGTGTTTTGTAGAGCTACAGAGAGCTCCGTCTGCTGCACCTCATTCTACTGATACTTTACAGCTCTTCCGTCTGGCTGCGTCATAAATGTTTGATGCTTTGTGCTGTGGTAAACATACAAAGTCATTTATACTGCAGTAGAAAGAGACAGAAGCAACATCACATTTACATCTCTGACAGCCAAGAAATTAGTTTCTAGTTTTTTTTTTTAAGCTCATGTCAAAATTTTTCTATGGCTTATTATTTGTGTCATATTTCTTTGGCACCCCCCATGTTTTCAAAGCATTATTTAAAGAAGAAATGCATAATTTAACAGCTGTGGCAGGCCATTAAAATAAACAGCACCGTAGTCTATTTGACGGCAGACGGCATGAACAGGAAGAGTAAAACAGACAGATTTACCTCACCCGACCACCTTAATCTCTGTTAAGACGATCACACCACTACGTTTAGGGAAAGTAAAGTTAAATCCGATGACCTGACATTACTGTATCACTCGCTGCTGTCCTGGCTCTCGTGTGTAAAAATCCAGTCCTGATGTCAAATAAGAACATCAGATGTACGCAAAATCTACTATAATGAACGTACCAGAGGTTTTAACAAGCTTTTGAAGCACAGATAACCTGACTTTATGATAATAGTTATAATAAAATCTTTATACGAAAAGATACAGTAGTCTTGATGCAGTATTATGATAAAAAATAGTCATTAAATGCACTATTAAAGTATGCTGTATTATGAACCCATTCACGGCAAAAGGCCATCACAAGCCTTTTAACCATGACAATATTCACAGTGCCACATGGCCCTGAGGAATTCTTTGCTTTGATAAAACTTTTTCTACATAATAAAAATGTTAACAACATTTTTATATATATATATATATATATACAAAAAAAAGCAAATAAAGTACTATCAACTATAAAATAAAATAACAAAACATGCTCTCTATAAATGCTGGGTAGTTTTTTTTAATTGGACATCATGGTCTGATTCACTAGTGGCATGTTTATACAGAAAGCCTTGACATTAATTATATTAAGAAATAATTAATTCCATAGCAGATTAGGACCAAGCTTATAACATACTGACTTCAATAGTCAGTAATATATAATATATATATATATATATATATAGTTAAAGTCAAAAGTTTACATACACAATGTTAATTATTTTACCAAAATAACATGTAATTTTTATTTAGTACTGACCTGAATAAGATATTTCAAATAAAAGACGTTCACATATAGTCCACAAGAAAATATAATAGTTAAATTTATAAAACGCTTGATTCTTAATACTATTGTTACCTGAATGATCCACAGCTGGTTTTTTGTTTAGTGATAGACGTTCACGAGTCCCTTGTTTGTTCTGAACAGTTAAACTGCCCGCTGTTCTTCAGAAAAAAATCTTCAGATCCCCAGAATTCTTTGGTTTTTCAGCATTTTTGTGTATTTGAACCCTTACCAACAATGACTGTATGATTTTGAGATCCATCTTTTCACACTGAGGACAACTGAGAGACTCAAATGCAACTATTACAGAAGGTTAAAATACTCAATGATGCGGCAGAAGGAAAAAAACACCCATTAAGAGCCAGGGGGTGAAAACTTTTTGAATTTGAAGATCATGGTAAATTTAATTAATTTTGTCTTATTGCAAACATGCAAGTATCTTCTGTAGCTTCTGAAAGACAGTACTAAATGAAAAAAAAAAAAAAAAAAAAAAATGATGATTGGTTTATGTAATAAATCCCAGCTCCTTGTGTGTTCCACGTTTGCGAATTGTACTGAATTTACAATACATTTATGTAAGTAAACAACTCACACACTAAGATATAACCACATTGTTACATCAAAACAAGACTTAAAATGGCATAAAACATGATCTGTGGGAGTTTCTCTGTCTGTGACTAATATTTACCCAGCTTGAAGACTGATGATCCGAAAAATTCAAAAATAGTTAAAAAATAACTATTAAAAAGAATATCCAAACATAAGCTTACAAATAAAATATATTGTTTAAATTGCTGCCTTGAGTTATTATTTTGGAATAAATGTAAAATTTTTAAAAACACTAACTTTATGAGATTCATTTTTGGCTTGCTTTAATAAACAGAATATTTAAAATATATTTAATATATAGAATATTTTATATAACATCTTAATTTTTCTAAATTTCTCACAAATATTGAACATAGATGTGAAAATGCACCATGGAAAAAAGGATGAATTTTGAGATTTTAAGTTTTGAACTGATATACTTTCTAATGATTTCTAAAGCCTGATAGAGAAAAACTCAACAAAGTAAGTCTTTTTGTGACAATGGTCAGAAATCCTTTTATGAAGTAGATTTTTGAGGCACACGCTTGTCATTAATTAGTCTACTACTTTTCCTACATAATTTGCATCACAAACAAAAAAAAAGGTAAAATATTTATTTAGGAGTCTTACACTTTTCCAACGATATATAGTTTGTCATGATTAGATTAGGATTTATTTGTAAAATGGTGAAGTAAACTTAGGCCCACTGAGAGGAGTGACAGTTAAGGGGTTAAAAAACAGACATTAAAAAATCCTAATTGTTTGAAACTTTTGTCCAGTATACAGTATGCATTTTTTTTAAAGGATATCCTTAATATCGATTATTGAATATTGTATAAACGAAGTGCTAAAAAGTACAGATAAGGCCCATTCACACTAAAAACGATAACTATAAAGATAACTACATTAGCGTCCACACCTAGCGGACGATATTATCTGTCTTTGTCTACCGCTTTAAAGTCTTGAGCTCGTGATTGCAGGATTGATTCTGATTGGGTGTCAATCCCCCGGTTTCACAAGGCTCAAGCCTAGTCCTAGACTAAAATGTAAATCTGAGCTGTTTCAACTGAAAGAAACTTGCACTGACTGATACTAAAATATAGCAGTGCCTTAGTTTTTTCTTAAGATGCACATCAGTAAAGCACATTTATAAAAAAATACTTAAATGTCCTAATTGAACTATGGCCTAATCCTGATTTAGTCTAAGCCCTGTCTGTGAAACCGGGCCAATATGTTTTAGCATTCATCGGCCGGAAAACAATTGTTTTGAAAGTGATTGCAATGATATTTTGTGGTGTGGATTTTGCTATTCTGTGATACTGAGAAAGATTTTTTTAGAACTCTGGGCCCTATTTTAAGGATCTAAACGCAAAGTGTAAAGCGCACGGCGCAGGTGTGCTCAGGGCGTGTCCAGATCCACTTTTGCTTATTTAACGACGGGAAAACAGCCCGTGCGCCCCGGGCGCATAGTCGAAATGGGTTGACCCTATTCTCTTAATAAGTAAGGGGTGTTTTGGGGCATAACGTGCAGTAAACCAATCAGAGTCTCATCTCCCATTCCCTTTAAGAGCGAGTTGCGCTAGCGCATGGCGGATCGCTATTTACATGGCGGAATTTGTTGGTGGAAAAGCTGAACGCTTCTCAAGCGAAGAAACCGATCTGCTCGAAAATACGTAACATTATAAAATACACTGACTTATTAAATACACTAAATACACAAAACGAGTGATGTTTTGCTGAAATTACCTGTTAAGTGGCCAGTCAATATTTCATTCGTCTGTGTTGGATGCAGGCTTTCAAATAGCTCCGTGCGAAGAGTCAGTTAATATATATGTGTGCGTATTGGCACGATTGTTCAATTAATTAGCAGTACTAATAGGCTGTGTGTAATAAGCAAAGTGAACGCGCGTTGTGGACCTGCCCAGAGCCGCATTATCTACCAATGCGCTCTTTAAATAACAAAAAAAATATTGCGCCATTGACTTTAGACCTTAGACCAGGTTTGAGTTGGTCTATGGCGCAGTCTATTTTCAGTTCCTCAAAATAGCAACGCGCCAACAATGCGCCCGAACACACCTCTTTTTTAGACCAGCACGCCCATGGGCGCACAAACTTGCTAATTAAACGACGCGGTGCTGGACGGGAAAATGTGAACTGCGTCGGACTTAAACTAGCAAACACACTTGCGCTGCGCCTTGCGCCACATTGCGCCGGGTGTATGATAGGGCCCTTCATCTTTATCGTTATCTTTATAGTTATCGTCCATGGTGTGAACAGGCCTTTATCCTTTAAAATAACAAGGAAGCATTCCCTCTGGGTTAAACCGTCAAATTAGACAGGCCTTGCTCCTGCTAATACGGGATAAAATCAGTTAACTGTTTAATGCCTGACATTCATGAGTCATTTTCACCGGGTGTCACTGTCAACACTCGGATGTGAGTCAGTCACATTAGCAGGACACATTAAGTTTCTGTCTGGTGATTGTATTCACGCTCTGGCGGTATGATTAATGGCTCCTGGTTGTTCTGCTCTGTAGTGACACTTCAAGGATGGAAGTCCATTACTCATCCCTTTAAATCTTCTCAAATAAAAGGAAGTCAGCGCTCAGGACATGAGGTTCAACCGGCATAAAGGCAAAGGAGGAGCTTTCATTACCCAGTGACCTTTGCAGCCGTGCATAAAAATACAGTGCCATTATCTCATATCCCCGGCGCGGGCTGGAAACGCAGCGCTGCTCGTACTGTAATCATCGCTGTTTGAGCGAGACCCTAATGAGGACGGTCACTTCCTGTCCTTGTTCTGCAGCACACTTTTCCTTTCAAGGCCGCTTCCGAGAAGTGGATTTTAAAAGTGAGAATTATCCGACTTTAATTCCAGTCATGCCTGAGAGAGACAGAGATTGAGCCGCTCCATGTCTCCATGGTGATTCACAACACAACCGGAATGATGAATCTGGTATTTCAGTGGGGCTTCCAGGGTCATCAAAAAAAATCTTTCTTCCCAGACATCAAAACAAAAACGTACTTGCCACACAAACACACACATGCACAAAACACAGCCTCAAGAAATTCACAAGCGCATGACACTCATAATAATGAGTCCTCTTATAATTTTTCGCAAACCTTGCCTGCAATCTGTAGACGTGTAACCTTGCGAGAATAAAATATGAGCATGTTCTGGACAATAAGGATTTTGGTCAGGTCAGCGAATCAAATAAGCCAGGGCCAGAGGAAGCAAGCATTGAAATTTTGTTTTTCGATTTTTTAGCAACATTTTGAAAGTTACCTTAAATTTAAATTTGAAATAGCATATTTTACAGTTCTTGAATTCAGATCCTGGAGAAACAAACAAACAAACAAAAAAAAAAAACTGAATGGAAAAGCGCATCGATGGTGTCAACAGTGTTATTAAACTTTTTGTTAACAGAAAAAAAACTGAACTTGCAATTCTTGAAGTGAGATAAAAAATTGCAATTGTGAGTTATAAAGTCACAATTTAGTTTATTTTTGACTTTATTGACTTTATTTTTCACAGCTGTTTTTCATTGTATTTCATGCAATTTTGAGAAAAAAAGACAGAATTGTGAGTTTGAATCCCACAATTCTGAGTTTATAACTCGCAATTCTGACTTCATTTCTCAGAATTGCAAGTTTGTATCTCACAATTCTGAGCTTATAACTCACAATTGCTAGTTTATATCTCACAATTCTGAGAATGAAAGTCATAATTAAATTTTGTATCACACAATTTTAAGAAAAAAAGTCAGAATTATGAGATAAAATGTCGCAATAGCAATTTAAAAATTTTATTCAGTGGCGGAAATAGGCTTCCATAACATACAAATAATTGTTTTTAAATATTATTTTAGAATTTAAAAATGTATAATGTTATTAATATTTAATAATACATTATCCAGCTAAAACAAATCTCTCTACAGGACACTCAGCATGTAATAAAGAAGACCCATGTCTTCCTGACATTTATTCAAAGAAGCATCTAAAGTATACAGACCAAAGTTGTTTTTTAAAGATATGTTTACAAAACATTTTAAAAAGTTTTGGGTTTTACAACAACAATTGCGTTCTGTTCCGTTCTGTGCTTTTGTGTTGATTTTGAGGCTTGAAAGCTTCAGTACTCATTGATTGGAAGGGAATGGAATAGAAAATCACCTGTACATTCTTAAAAAATGTTTTCTTTTGTTATCAGCAGAAGAAAAAGAGTTTGGAGCAAGTAAATAATACAATAAGAATTGTCATGTTTAGATCATTTATTCCTTTATCTCTTAGCACAACAAATATTTTATTTACTTCTAAAGTAACTTTTTGTCTATCCATTGCTTTACTCTGGCAATATATATATATATATATATATATATAATCTTACCACCCTTAATAAGCTTAATTTTCCAAATTTCCCACAATATTGAGATTTATACAGTGGTGACAAAAATGATAAAAAAAACTAGTATTTTCACCAGCTAAAAATGGTTTTAAGTCAGTTATTTCTATTTTTTGCTGTAGTGTGTCAGTAGGTAATATCAATTTACATTTCCAAACATTCATTTTGCCATTAACTGTAATAATCCAGTTAGATTTTTGTTTGCACAAGAAATCTGACAACGGCCAGGCCTCCACACAGAGATCTGATCTCATCATCATCCAGTCTGTCTGGAATGACATGAAGAAACAAAACAAACAGACAGACTAAATCCAGAAGAACTGTGGCAACGTCTCCAAGATGCTTCAAGAAACCTACCTGCAAAGCTACCTGAAAAATTATGCGCAAGTGCACCTAGGGCAAAAGCTGCTTTAAACGCAAAGGATGGTCACACCAAATGTTGATTTAGGAGTTAATTGCAAAAGAAAATCTATTTACGGAATTATTTTCACAGCATCCTCATTTTACAGCATTTTTACACAAGTGCCTAAAACTTTTAACAGTACTGTAAATTTGCAGACAGTTCTTCTGGATTTAGTACAGGTCCTTCTCAAAAAATTAGCATATTGTGATAAAGTTCATTATTTTCTGTAATGTACTGATAAACATTAGACTTTCATATATTTTAGATTCATTACACACAACTCGAAGTAGATCAAGCCTTTTATTGTTTTAATATTGATGATTTTGGCATACAGCTCATGAAAACCCAAAATTCCTATCTCAAAAAATTAGCATATCATAAAAAGGTTCTCTAAACGAGCTATTAACCTAATCATCTGAATCAACTAATTAACTCTAAACACCTGCAAAAGATTCCTGAGGCTTTTAAAAACTCCCAGCCTGGTTCATTACTCAAAACCGCAATCATGGGTAAGACTGCCGACCTGACTGCTGTCCAGAAGGCCATCATTGACACCCTCAAGCAAGAGGTCTGTGGGAAGGAAAAAGTGTGGCAGAAAACGCTGCACAACGAGAAGAGGTGACCGGACCCTGAGGAAGATTGTGGAGAAGGACCGATTCCAGACCTTGGGGGACCTGCGGAAGCAGTGGACTGAGTCTGGAGTAGAAACATCCAGAGCCACCGTGTACAGGCGTGTGCAGGAAATGGGCTACAGGTGCCGCATTCCCCAAGTCAAGCCACTTTTGAACCAGAAACAGCAGCAGAAGCGCCTGACCTGGGCTACAGAGAAGCAGCACTGGACTGTTGCTCAGTGGTCCAAAGTACTTTTTTCGGATGAAAGCAAATTTTGCATGTCATTCGGAAATCAAGGTGCCAGAGTCTGGAGGAAGACTGGGGAGAGGGAAATGCCAAAATGCCTGAAGTCCAGTGTCAAGTACCCACAGTCAGTGATGGTCTGGGGTGCCATGTCAGCTGCTGGTGTTGGTCCACTGTGTTTTATCAAGGGCAGGGTCAATGCAGCTAGCTATCAGGAGATTTTGGAGCACTTCATGCTTCCATCTGCTGAAAAGCTTTATGGAGATGAAGATTTCATTTTTCAGCACGACCTGGCACCTGCTCACAGTGCCAAAACCACTGGTAAATGGTTTACTGACCATGGTATTACTGTGCTCAATTGGCCTGCCAACTCTCCTGACCTGAACCCCATAGAGAATCTGTGGGATATTGTGAAGAGAAAGTTGAGAGACGCAAGACCCAACACTCTGGATGAGCTTAAGGCCGCTATCGAAGCATCCTGGGCCTCCATAACACCTCAGCAGTGCCACAGGCTGATTGCCTCCATGCCACGCCGCATTGAAGCAGTCATTTCTGCAAAAGGATTCCTGACCAAGTATTGAGTCCATAACTGAACATAATTATTTGAAGGTTGACTTTTTTTGTATTAAAAACACTTTTCTTTTATTGGTCGGATGAAATATGCTAATTTTTTGAGATAGGAATTTTGGGTTTTCATGAGCTGTATGCCAAAATCATCAATATTAAAACAATAAAAGGCTTGAACTACTTCGAGTTGTGTGTAATGAATCTAAAATATATGAAAGTCTAATGTTTATCAGTACATTACAGAAAATAATTAACTTTATCACAATATGCTAATTTTTTGAGAAGGACCTGTACAGTAATACAGACTGGATAATGCTGAGATTAAAGATCTCTGTGTGGAGCACTGGCTGTTGTCAGACTCCTTGTACACACAAAAATCTCACTGGATTATTACAATTAATGGCAAAATGAATGTTTGGAAATGTAAACTGTCATTTCCTACTGACACACTACAGCAAAAATAGAAATAACTTGACTTAAAAAACATTTTTTAGCTGGTGAAAATACTTTTGGCCACCATTGTATATGAAGAGTTCAGATGCAAAAGCCTCTAAATCCATGTGATGTCTTTCTTCAAAAAAATGCATTTTTATCAGGCTCCGATTCTATGCAAGTAGTGGTACTTCTGATTGGGCTGAGGCTGGGATTTTGGCAAGTTTGAAGTAAAAGTATTTGATGGAAGTATAATATGTGTCACGAGCATTCACTCAGTATCATTATCTCATTTTTGACCGAGATGGCTTTTTAGGGGGTTTTGCATCTGAACGCTTCATATATAAATTTTCTTCATAAGCAAATTATTTTGGGATTTTTTTCTTTAGCTATAAGTATGACAAACAGACTGTCTTGTCCCTTTGGCATTGTCAGCGTTCTTGAAATAAAAAGGAATAAAAAACCTCAACTTAAAAGCTGTCAGAGTCTGGCAGTGTTGTGTCTGTCTAGTGAAAGTCCTTCAGGTTAAGCTGTGTGTCAGAGACTCCCAGCAGCACACACCTCTCTCTGACACACTCCTGTCCCCTATGGTGATGCAAGCACACAGGTTCCTGATCGTACGGAGGGATTCAGAGTCACCTCAAACACCTCTTAGCGTCCTCTCTCACTTGCTGTCAGGACTCGTCCTGTCATGTAAAACACTTATCATTATTCACTGAAAATCTTGCCCTCCATCTCAAATCTCAGTCGTATCCACATTTATTCAGATGGCATCAGGTTTGATGTCAGTGACACCATTAATTGTTGGTTCTTGATTGTCTAAACTGATAGTAGTGTGAATGATTTGAGAGGAAGATTTTCAGTGAATAAAGAATTCAATTGTGGTTTATTTTTAGGACAGACAGACAGACAGACAGACAGATAGACAGATATAATAGGAATAAATTACTTTTTAAAATACATTAAAATAAATTTAAAAATATTACAATAAAGACATTTTAAATTGTAAAAAGTTTAATAAAACTGATTATTGTTTATTTTAAATACTATTTCACAATATTGCTTTTTTAAATGTATTTATTTGAACAAATAAACGCAACCCTAGTGAGCATACACTTAAATTAAAGGTGCTTTAACAGGTTCTTTACAGCGATGCCATAGAAGAACCAGTTTAGGTACCTTTATTTTTAGGCACCTTTATTTTTAGTGTAGGGGACTTTCAAAAAACATTTAAAAAATCTTACCAACCCCAAATTTTTGAACAGTAGTGTGCATATATATAAGCCATTTCTAAGTGCAATATATGCAATTTTATGAACCTTTTGAAGGCCATATTTTCATATCATTCAATGCTCAACTGAATAAGACGTGGGCGAAAAAGTGGTTCTAGCACCCCTGCTGTTCCCTTGAATGTACGTACACAAAACTAAAGCTTGTAAGTCTGTGACCACGCAGCGAAACATTGAAAGCTATAAATTTCAACAGCAACATTGCTGTTCATTTTAACAGCCACTAATGAAAAGGCCATTCCTGAACACTGACTGAAAATGCTTCCTCTGTATAACAGACACCCCTGCTGTGAGCTTTGTTTCCCTTAGAGAAAAGTGATGGGAACAAAATTGACCATGGCCAAAAAAAAAAAAGTGAGACTGTAAAGCTGTTTGTGAAGTTTGGCAGCTGTAATAGACAAATTAACACACTTTAAAACTACTTTTACACACTAACTACATTCAGACGTCTTTGAAACTTTTGCCACCGTGTTCCAGAGTTACAGACAACCAATAAAGTCTGTTAACAACACGTCCTCGCTGCATATAGAGACTCAGAAAGCCACAAAACATCTTTCTATTTTACAGTCTGTGGATGATAAACATTTACAGGCATTCAGCGCATATCCAGCCCCCGGCGTGCGCTGCCACTCTGAATAAACCAAACCTCAGGCAGCGAATAACCTTGTTTATGTAATTTATAAGGTAATAAGAGATGTGTGTCTTTGCTATACTGTAATGGCCTTGCGTTTCCCTCCAGCTGTAAAAGTTGCAGAAGCGTGCTGGGCTGCATTCTAAAGCCCAATAAATATTTCCACTCTCTGATGAAAGCACAAAAAATCATTTCCAGATTCACCACGGTGTCAAAATTTCTGTGTCGTTGTGTGTAATTTCATTTCGGAGTTGTCTAGCGAGCGAGAAACAGAGAGAGACAGAGAGAGGCTGCTCTGCAGATGGTAAACGTAAAACGGCTCTGTCAGATCAATCAAATAAAGATGCAGAGAAAGAGTGACAGCGCAGAACAAACCGATTATCCACAACAGCAGACTAACATGTTAATGGAGGGACATGTAAACAGGTAGCCTCCTGAGAGACTAAACTCTTATACAACACTGCAGTATATAAACACTTCAGATGAAGACATTCAAAAGTGACTAGGGATGAAATCATGCATTTAAATGAATGAATGTACTAACAAGTCTTAATTCTTAGCTAACCTTAAGATAACGCTTTCAAAGTTTTAGTCATATTTAACATCTATCCTTGCCAGGGCCACGATTTGCTAGTTGTTACATTGGAAAACATTAAAAAGGCATGTCGATGTAATGGAATTTTATTTTAAGTTACAATAAAAATGTAACACACATTTATAACATACATAAGTACTTTGTATTTTTAAGTTGGAAACACATTTTATTTAAATACATTTACATTATTTAAATATTTTCTTTTTTATTTTATTAAGCTTTTTTAGTATTTAAGGAAATAATTAAATATATTTAACAATCAAAATTATTCAAATTTAATATAAATAAATTACGAAAAAAATATAAAATTTAATACAAATAATAATTAATAATACATATTTTCCTTTTTTAAACATTCATAACGGTATATACTAGAGGTTGACCGATTATCGGCGCAGATATCAATGGTTATTTTATGGCTATCGATATCGGTCATTTTCAAAACCGATTTGCCGATAAAATAATTTAAAAGCATTTAAAGAGTTTTAATAATTGAATTTTGACATTCATTTTTATTTTTACATCAGGCATATATATCAGTTATCGGTCTACTTGATCTGTATTAATCTGTATTGGCATTAGCCCTGAAAAACACATATCAGTTGACCCCTAGTATATACCGTACAAACGTTGAATTTGATTTTACGTTACAATAAAAATGTAAAACACATTTATAACATACATAAGTACTTTGTATTACTTTTAAATAAATGTACTTGATTTTCATTTTTACACCAGACATATATATCGGTTCAAAATATCGGTTGTCGGTCTGCTTAATCAGTATAATCAGTATCGGCATTAGCGCTGAAAAACACGTATCAGTCGTTTGGGTCAGTATGATTTTTTTATGTTTTTGAAAGAAGTCCAAGGCTGCATTTATTACAAAAATACAGTAAAAAAAACTGTAATACTGTGAAATATTATTACAATTTAAAATTTTTGGAATTTATTCCTGTGATGCAGAGCTGAATTTTCAGTATAAATACTCTAGTCTTAAGTGTCACACAATTCTTCAGAAATTATTCTAATACACTGATATGCTGCTCACGCAACGCAAAACGGTTGTTTTGCTTAATAGGATTCTTTGGCAGCTATTTATGCTGCCTCTTGGCCAGGTTGTTACTGTAAATGAGAATTGGTTCTCATCTGACTTACCTGGTTAAATAAAGGTTATTATAATAATTATTATTTGATGAACAGACAGTTGAAAAGAACAGCATTTATTTGAAATCTTTAATAACATTATAAATGTCTTTACTGTCTTTTATGGTCAATTTAACACATCCTTGCTAGAAAAAGTATTTAAAAAAAATGACTGACCCCAAACTGTATTGCATTCAATTATTCATCTCAAAGCTGTACATCCCTGACTTGACCTTGAATGTTCAGTTTTCAGTTTCATTTGAGACATATTTTAAATATTTAACTCGAACTAAACCATAAATATTTGTAATACCTAACCATAACAAAACCTCACTCAAACCCTGCATTATTCCGGGGTTTTGTTATTTTTTCTAAACCGTATAAAAATGGAGTACAAAACATACTCATATTTTGGACTTCATTTTTACAAATGAATCACACAACCTGCAAAATTACAGCCCTGTCATGAAAATGATCACAGTTTGCACCAACAACGGTTACTGTCATTTGAGAATGAGTCAGAGACCACAGAATTATATTTCATTTGGGCTTTGTGTACTTACTGGAGGGTCTTGATCTTCTGCGAGCACAGTTGTGATGATTGTCCCTTTCTCTGCATTTGGAGCCACCATTCCTTTATAAAGTGCCTGTCTGAAGACTGGGGAGAAGTCATTCATATCCTGAAAAGAACACAGAGACAGAAACATGGATGAAATATGTATTAATTACACTCATTAAAGCAGGACTGAGGTAAGCAGAGCCCGCTGGCAAAGTGATTCTGTTCCATCTGCTGTCGTCTCTTTAGTGAGAAGTGACATAATGATAAATAGAGTATTAATCAGCTTATGGACGCTGCAGTCTTTCACTGCTGTCCACTACCACAACCAAAGAGCACTTTACATGTTCTTTCAAGGTGTCTTAAAGTCAGCATATTTCAAATATTACTTTATTGTCTTCACATAATGTAAAATAGGCTGCAATGACATATGGTTTGTCTAACTTATAATTTGTCTATAGGACTTTTAACACAAGTATGTTTAAAATGACATACACTTACTTAGGTTTATACATATATACGCTCACACACACATATATATACATACACATGCGTTCACACACAAAGTATATATATTTGTATGATAGCATATATATATTTGTATATATATTTGTATGATAGCACAAAAACTAGTAACTGGAAGTAAATACAAACTAAAAATGCACTAAACCTACATCTAAAATTGAAACTGAAATAAAAACAAAATTTAACCCAAATATTAACATTAAAAATGAAAACACATTTCAGGATGAAACTCCCAATGAGGAGAATATCACTGAACTGAATATAACAGCAGCTTCAAACTGCTGAAAATTCATGTCTCTCAGAAGTTTTGGGTCCAAAACCTAGTGAGCCTAACAGCAATATAACCTCATAAATAAGCAAATAAATAAGTAACCAGTTGTCAAGATTTAATACTCTTTTGTTCTGTTTTCAGTTAGTTCAGTCCTTTTTGAGTCTGGTTTCCTCCACCTCCTGTCTGCCTTTATTTGGTTTTGTTCCTGTTCCTCCCCTCATTAAGTCTTTATTAGTTAATCACTAACACCTGTCTGTGTCTCGTTTTCCACCCTACTTTAGTTGTATTCTGTTCAGTGTTTGGTTGTCCGTTCTCGTCGATGTGTGCGTGTCTCCTTGCCTGTCATTATTTTGGGTTATTCTGTTTTGGATTTATTTATTAAAGACTTGTTTTGCACCCGACCTTCATTCTCCGCTCCTCCTTCATCCTCCTCCACACGACCCTGACACCAGTCAAAAGCTTTTGAACAGTAACATTTTGAATGTTTTTTGAAGAAGTCTCTTCTGCTCACCAAGCCTGCATTTATTTGATCCAGTACAGCAAAAACAGTACAATTTTGAAATATTTTTACTATTTAAAATAACTGTTTTCTATTTGAATATGTTTTTAAATGTAATTTATTCCTGTGATTTCAAAGCTAAATGTTTAACATTATTACTCCAGTCACATGACCCTTCAGAAATCATTCTTATTCATAGAATTTAATACTTTTATTTAGCAAGGATGCTAAAGTGATGATAAAGACATATATTTTTATTTTAGATAAATGGTGAACTTTCTCTGAACTTTCTACTAATCAAAGAAACTTGAATAAATTCTACTCAGCCGTTTTCAACATAATAAAAATGTCTTTGAGCAGCAAATCAGAATATTAGAATGATTTCATGTGACTAATTATGCAAAAAAATTCTGCTTTGAAATCACAGGAATAAATTACATTTTAAAATATATTCGAATAGAAAACATAGTTATAATATAATAGTTATATAATATAATAATAATAGTTATTTTAAATTGTAAAAATATTTCAAAATTGTACTGTTTTTGCTGTAAAAGAGACTTCTTTAGAAAACATTAAAAATGTTACTGTTCAAAAACTTTTGATTGGTGTGTGTGTGTGTGTGTATGTATGTATATATATATATTTAGATATTTATGAGCTTTATGAGGTCTCTTAGAGACATGAATTTTCAGCAGTAGGAAGCTGCTGTTAGATTCAGTTTAGTCATATTCTCCTCACTGGGAGTTACCCACCTGAAATGTGCATCGATACACCCTAACCTTTCACCTCAGCATGAGCTCAAGTGGCTGAAACCACAGCAGAGGAGATATGGATCTATATGCAGCGAGCTCTGAGTCAAGGGGACGAGGGCTACAGACACTCACAAGATCCAAACAACCCTGCAACTATTCAGAGGGGTCAAGTGACCCTTTCTGAATGTTCTTAGGGGTCTTGACCCCAGATGGATATGCCCACACACACACAGCCACACTTCGCCTGAGAGTCAGGAAAAAAGCACCTTTCCCTGCAAGCTTCGAAATCTCCCATAAGCCCAGCTATCATGACTCTACCCTGACATTACTAATATTGCCTTCACCTCAGCTCAAGCATCATTACAATTTGTTACACCATCTCCATTGCAGCAAAACTAACAGGGTGCAAACTTTGCTAGGCTGAAGGTAAAGATCACTGCGAGACACAAGAAACTCAAGATTCAAGGCACATCTGAAGAGAGCAGCAGCACAACCACAATTCACCGCTTTGTTTTTGACATCACAACAAAACACTTGCTGCAAAGATCAGAAAAATCTCTGGGGGTTTAATTTCACCTCATAAGAAATAAGTCACTGTGATCAGTAAACACACACTTTAATAAAAGAAACAATCTTTAAAAACTATTCCGGGCAATTTTTTAAACCTAATGTCTTTGTAGCACATGCTGTCGATCACTTCCATGATTCATTAGGTCAATAAAGCTTATTACCTGAGCTCTAAAACTGTCTAATAATAGACAATAAATTGAAATAAGCCACGAGAGGCCATGCAGATCAGTCAATCAGAATTTAAAAGTCAACATTATCCATTATTTAAAGGGACAGTTCACCCAAAAGTGAAAATTACCCCATCGTTTACTCACCCTCAAGCCATCCTAGGTTGTTCTTTCAGACGCAGACAATTGTAGTTATGTAAAAAAATGTCCTGGCTCTTCCAAGCTTTATAATAACAGTGAATGGGAGTTTAGATTTAAAAGCTTATCATAAAAAAAACATAAAAAATACTCCACACAGCTCCAGGGGGTTAATAATGGCTTTCTGAAGTGAACCGATGCATTTATGTAAGAAAAATATCCTTATTTAAAACTTTACAAACGAGAGAGAGAGAGGGAGATGAAGATGAAGGATGTAGGCACAGTTAGAATATAATATTCTTGCGAGAACCAAGTTTTGTTTACAGTCTCCTCTCCACTTATATTGAATCCACATTTTTCTTCACGAATCCTTGTTTTGTATTTCGTTTTTTGTTTTACACTCTGATTCACTTTTGTCTACCTGTATTTTTATTTTTGTGTGAACTATCTCTTAAGCATGGTTTCTGAAAGCATGTAAAAAGCTGTGTTCATGAATAACCCAACAACTAACGTTTCTTATAAGCTGCAATAAATCCATTGAATTTGTTGTTATAAACTAACAATAACAGAATTGTTATATCTTGTTATTGATTATTTTATTGCTGAGATGAAAACAAAGCACTAAAATTACTAACTGGTATTAAATAACTAAAATGAACCACACAAACTAAATTAAAATAAAATAAAATAAATGAAACCAAAATAGTAATAATAAAATGACAAAAGCACATAATATGACTAAAATTTAAATTAAACTGAAAATATAAAAATAAAGCATATTCAAAATATTAATAAAAAAATATAGAAGTAAATAAATAATACTAAATTGTGACCCTGGACCACAAAATTAGTCACAAGTATATTTGTAGCAATAGCCAACAAAACATTGTATGGGTCAAAAATATTGATTTTTCTTTTATGCCAAAAATCATTAGGATATTAAGTTAAGATCAGGTTAAGATCAGGTAATTTCCTACTGAAAATAAATCAAAACATAATTTTTGATTGCTAAGAATTTAATTTGGACAACTTTATTTGCATGTATTTGCTCTGGACTTCCCACAGTTTGGCAAGTACGGACTGGAGTGATCAAAGGAAGCAAAACTGATTTAATGAGCCATTGGCGGCAGCTCGAAGTACTTGTTTGGAACGACCTTGTTCGGGTCAGGCGCTCTCTCTGTCCAAAACAAGAAAAGGTGTGATTTTTCCAAGCATTAACTGATCCATGTTACTTATAGATATACAGTTAATTTTTCGTGCACTAGTTTAATTCAACGTACTGTGAATACGTTACAAAATGTACTTTTAAAAGGACAACAGCTATTGTTCCTTGTTTTCCTCAGAGTGTTTTCTGAGAGTGTTCATTTTCAGTTTGTGTTAGCTATTGCGCTCACTAATGCTAATGCATATACCCTCACTGAAAACCACAACATTTCTATCAGATTTACATAATTAAAAATGGAACTTTTTACATGAAGTTCAAGTTTATTTTTCATCACACACACACACACACACACACACACACACACACACACACTCTCACTCGCTCTAGCTGCTGTAAACTGGAGGAGGCTAATCCTTCTGTTCTGATCCCTCGGCTAATCTTCGGAGGCGATGGAGAGCGCTCGCGTTAAAATCCTCACATAATTGCAGTCACAAAGCTAATGAGTCATTCAGGCCTGGAATAGCTGTGCCAGGCTAGCATCCGAACCTAGCTTTGTCTGTCACTCCTGTCACCGTCAACCAGAAATATCACAACGGGGAAGCAGGCGAACGCAGGCGAGGATCCAGTAAACAACGCCTACAATCCTGCCAACATAGAGGTTTCTCTTTCAAGACTAATTGAATTCAGAGATCAAATCTTTTGTAGGCATTACTGGAACAGAGTCAACGGAGCTTCTGCGAGAAGCGTTAGCATGGTGACACTATGGACGGGCTTTGAAAGATCTAATCCAATCACCACCACTAGACCTGATGAAAATGTGCTTCCTTCCCCTAACTTCAAACCACTGACGAATGGAACCTGGTAAACTTTCAGGAAGAGAGTTTTTCGTGCTGCCATTGAGACTGGTGTGATAAAACAGAGCTTTTTAAAGCTGATGAGCGCTTTGCGTGCTCTTAGCAGCCTTACCGTGATTCTAACGATGACTGTGGCCGTTCCAGGAGGAAGCACTCCTCCGTGATCCAACGCCTCCACTTCAAACGTGTAGGTGCTGTTTCCTGCTGCCAAGTCCTCAAAGTCTAGCGCCTGCAGGACTGATACGGCGCCGGTCAGACGGTTCACGGCGAAGAGCTGCCGAGCCGCTTCTGTTTTTATTCTGTAGGTCACGTTAGAGACGAGATCGGCATCCACCGCCTGAGAGACACAGAGGAAAGAGAACAGAGAGAATAAAGGTTAAAAAAGAGAGAATTAATGATCCCACACTTTGCCGGGTACTACAGGAATAAAGCAGCCTAAAAAGTTTCTTAAAGGCACAGTAAAACATTTGACTTTATCCACTGCAATTTATTGGACTGTCTCAGCTGACCACTGGCCGATCGGACGGCCTCAGAGATCTTAAACAGCATCATGGACAACATTCATAACAAGGCTCTAGACTCATTCTTCCCACTGGTCGCTCTCAGTTGGTCACAGGAGCACATCATTTGGTTGCAAATGTATTTATGTATTAATGTATTAATATCCATGCTGATGAACTTTTATAATTGTTTACATTTATGTGGTAACGAAAGTGGTTGACATCCACCCGTTCTTTTTCATCAGTAGTAGCCTATTATTTGCGACGGGACTTCCTATTTATGCATGTTATAAACCGGGCTTCGGATGTTTTCGCTTTTGAATTTGTGATCTGATTACAAGAAAAAATAAATGTCTGTTTTGCTTACATCTATACACCTTTCACTTTTTAAGACTAAAACAAAAGATGGATTCATTGTTGTTATGCTTAATTAAAAAGCAACAACAATATAACAGTAGGCTACAATGACAAACTAGCTTACATAATGTTTATTAACACAAACAAATACGACGAGGCATAATACACTGCATGCTGTATTATATACCGACTAATACATTTCAGAATGTTTAGAAAAGCTGGGGAATTAAATAAATAAATTATAAAAAAGTAAAAGAAAGCCTCCATAGCATAATGTGAGGTAAATAGCCAAGGTAACACATTTTTCAAAATGAAAACAAAAAGAAAACAATATCAACATGTTCACCTTCTCTAGTTCAAGAAACGGTCTTTACCTTTAGCTTGAAAACCAAATCCTCCGTCATCGTTTCCTCAATATACGTCATTTTTGCCATGCACCTTCACGCTTGTGCTGTCGCGCAAGTATTAAACTAAGTTCTACACTCGAATTTAAGTCAGTTATTGCTATCTTTTGCTGTATTGTGTCAGTAGGAAATATCAGTTTACATTTACAAACATTCATTTTGCCATTAATTGTAATAATCCAAGATTTTTTGCTTGCACATGGAGTCTGACAACAGCCAGCCAGTCCTTCTGGAACGACATGAAGAAACTGAACAAACTGAAACAGACTAAATCCAGAAGAACTGTGGCAATGTCTCTAAGGTGCTTCAAGAGACCTAAATTAACTTCTATTAACTAAATTAAATCAACATTTGGTGTGACCATCCTTTGCATTTTAAGCAGCTTTTGCCCTAGATGCACTTAGTTTTTCAGGTAGCTTTGCAGGTAGGTCTCTTGAAGCATCTTGGAGGCGTTGTAGGGCTGCACAATTAATCAAATTTCTAATCGCGATCACAATTATGGATGCCGCGATTAGACTCCCTGTGCAAACAAAAATCTCACTGGATTATTACAATTAATGGCAAAATGAATGTTTGTAAATGTAAACTGATATTTCCTACTGACACACTACAGCAAAAGATAGAAAAAAACTGACTTAAAACCATTTTTAGCTGCTGAAAATACTAGTGTTCTAATACTTTTGGCCACTACTATGTATAGTTATATATAGTTGTACTGTAAATACACCTATTTGCAATAATGTGCACTGACATATTGTGCACAAATAGCCCAATAATTTGATTTCCTTAATCACATTTCATTTGATTTCACAGTTTGTTAAGCATTAATCAACTTAATAAACTATAAGTATCATAGCAGATGAGCAGTAAACATTCTCTCTGGGATACAAATGTATGAATGTCACTGCATTAGATGACATCGATATCGAGTTGAGTATAGATACTATACTATACTGGACATTTTCTCAAAACTAACTTTTATGCATTTTGACTTTTCAACATCATGGTGTGCAATGTTATACTTGAAAAGTGTGCTTGAGCTATCCTTTTTTAAAAGAAATCCTACTCGGTTTGATATTTTGTTATACAGTGCAATGCAATGACATTTATGCATTTCTAAGTGTGCCTCAGGTGTCCAGATATATTTTGGGGCCACTGCACATGTTAAGCCCCCACAGAGTCATAGTTGCGTTCCACATGCGTGTGCATCTGAAGCTTATTAGGGGTGAAAGCTAACAGGCAGCACAGCACAGGCGCTCTGAGCAGCTCTGTCTCTCTAAGGGTGTGGGAACCTTTCAGGTGTCTTTCTTTGATGTGGGAGGCACAAGGAATTAAATTCTACACTGATCTCCAAGGTTTCAGAAGTATATAAATAAAGCTCAGGACCCCCAGAGAGAAGCAGCACAGGGAATCTGATTAGTTGATCAGCCCCGGACCAGATCCTGTCACCAGGACCCACGGCGCTCTGACACCAGCCAGTGCTGCGGGGACCCGAAGGTGTCAGACACAGCGAGATAAAAATAAAGCGGCAAGATCACTGTCTTCAAACAGTGTCACTCATTTGCCCCTCATCCACCGCCCGCACACACATACATAACCTTATTTTGCCTTCAGTCGGAATCCAAAAGGGGAACTCACTTTTTTTTTTTTTCAATTGTGCCTGCTGATAGGGTTGTGTCTCTGAACATATTGTTTCAGGCCAGATTGGACATGTACACTAACATGTGGCATCTGGCCACATCTACACACATATGGCTCTAAAACAACATGTGCTCAATATATACATACACACATTACCAGTCAAAAGTTGATATGCTTGATTTGGTATTCGATTATTATTGATACTCATTTATTAATAGTGTTATCAATTTTAAAAACAATTTTTGCCACTTAATATATTTGCGGAAACCAGAATGCATGTATTTATGTATGTACTAATTTATGCATTCATTCATTCATTTGTTTTTTTTGGGAAGAAAAAAAGGTAAAAAAAAAACAGCTTTATTTGCAATATTTTCTAACATCATAATTGTCTTTAATGTCACTTGTATTTATGTCTCAGATTTTGTGATGAAAAATGTTCAAAAGAACATAATTTATTTGAAATATTTTATTATAAATGTCTTTAACATCATTTTTTATTTATTTATTTTCAAGCTTTGTGATAAAAAAGTTCAAAAGAGCTGCATTTATTAGAAACATTTTATAACAGTATATGTGTCTTTAAAGTCACTTTTATTTTTGTATTTATTAATGGATTTATTCTATTATTTATTCATCAATTTTTCAGATTTTTTTCAGAAGAACAGCATTTGTTAGAAATATTTTATAACATTACACATGTCTTTAATGTCATGGTTAATTATTTATTTCATTATTTTTTTTATTTTTCGGATTTTGTGATGAAAAAATTCAAAAGAACAGAGTTTATTTGAAATACTTTATCACTTGTAAATGTCTTTAATGTAACTTGTATTTATCTATCGAATTCTGCGTTAAATGTTCAAAAGAAGCATTTATTTGAAATATTTTATAACATTATAAATGTCTTTAATGTCACTCCTATTTATTTATTATGTTAGAAATATTTTATAACATTACAAATGTCTTTAATGTCATGGTTATTTATTTATTTTTCAGATTTTGATTATGAAAAAAGTTCAGTAAAACAGCATTGATTTGAAACACTTTAGAACATTATAAATGTCTTTAATTAAACTTTTATTAATTTATTAATTTATTTATTTCTCTGATTTTGTGATGAAAAAGTTCAAAAGAACAGCATGTATTTGAAATATCTTATAAGGTTATAAATGTCTTCATTTAATTCAATTCAATGTTCTAACATTATAAATGTCTTTAATGCCACCTTTCTTGCTTGCTTTCTTTCTTTCTTTTTCAGATTCTGTGCTGAAAAAACTTTTTTAAACTTCATAACATTGTAAATGTCTTTAATGTTATTTTCTTGCCTTCTTATTTACGTATTTACTTTTCAGCATTAATAATGATAAGAAATGTTTCTCATCAAATCAGCATATTAGAATTATTTCTGAAGGATCATGTGGCACTGAAGACTAGAGTAATGATGCTAAAAATTCTGCTTTGTTATCACAGAAATAAATTACATTTTAAAAATATCTAAAATAGAAAACAGTTATTTAAAATTGTAATACTGTTTAACAATATTACTGTTTTTCCCCTGTATTTTTGATCAAATAAATGGAGCCCTGATGAGCAAGAGATCTTAATTATTCAAGCCTCTGACCATATATATACACAAAATCTAATAAATCTAAATCTAAATCAGAATCATATGGTCATCAGTTTTTATATATTTGTATAAAAAAAAAAAAAAAAAAAAAAGTGGCCATATCATGCCTGATATTGTTTTAAATGCTTTAATGCAATTTGTATTCTGTTTTCTCTTAATTTGTATTGTGCTAATTAATTTCAGAAACCAGACATTCACTATTTACCTTTTGATGCTTCAAACCAAATCAAAATTTATGGCAAACAGTAATATTTTCAGACCATCGATATTTACCTAAATAAAGTCATACAGATCTGGAATGACATGAGGGTGAGAAAATGCTGACAGTATTTTCATGTTTGGCTAAATCCTGCAGGCTGCAAATGATATCCAAATAAGACAGTTTTGCACAATAAAGTGGCGTAACAGTCTGCTGAGTTTGTCTCTCAGACTTTTTTCTCATATTTGTTTCTAGTTTATGTAAAATTCATTGGTGATTGTGTTGTTACGTTGGCGTTCTGCTAAAACTCCCAAGAGCGTGATCGTTTAGAGGCACATTTACCACAAGACAGCATCTCCTGCTTTTCACACTGGGTCTGTCAAGCTTGTCAATATTTATCTAGTTAAATATGCAGCCCGTCAGGAATAAACAGAGAAATGCAGAGACGTTTTCCCCCCACCACTCTCTGGGGAAACTAAACACACACATAATCAGCCAGTTACTGTCAGGCCAGCAGACATAACACAGATAGACAGACACATAAATAAAGACCCACCCACAGACAATCTGCTTTTCCTTCCTTTCTGAAAGTCAGGTTAGACGCCCGGGTCAAACGGAAGGCACTTCACCTTTAACTTTCTCAACAGCTTATGCCACTCAGCAACGTCAAATCGTGAAGTATTCAGATATGAGAAAACGCTTACGCTGAGTCTCAGGATGACGGTTCCAGCTGGGGTGTTTTCTGGGACGTTGACGGTGTAGATGGGCTGGGAAAACACAGGGCTGTTGTCGTTGATGTCTGTCACCTCCACTAGGAGTGTGATGGTGGTCCTGCGGGGGTCCACCGCTCCATCTGACGCCTCCACGATCAGATCGTACCGGCTCCGAGTCTCTCTGTCCAGCGGAACCGCAGTGAAGATGCTGCCCGTGGCGTTAATGGTGAACAGAGACATAAAGGAGAGCAAGCGGTACCGAACCTGACCGTTGAGCCCAGCATCAGGATCGGTGGCCTAAAAACAGAGACATTCACAATAGTACATTCAACTGTTCTAGTTATGTGAATCATCTTGATTTGAATGTTGTTTTGGTCTGCATCGATCAAGTTAGGCTGCTACTGAATCATTCTCACTGAATCAAATATGAATCACCTTCTCTATAAAGTGTAATGCTGAAAAATATATAAAGAAGTAAGCAAGCTCAGAGCTAATGTTGTTCCTTTGAACTTTCTGTTTATCAAAGAATCCTCAAAAAAATTGACAATATATATTCAAATTGAAAAATAGAACAAAAAGAGTTTTAAATTGAAATAATATTTCACAATATTATTGTTTGCACTGTATTTTATAATAAATAATAAATGCAGTCTTTGTAAGCATGAGAAAAAAAAAAAAATATATATACATACATTTTTTACTTTAATATTACTCAAATCATTGAATAAAATAAAATAGAATAATGAAATAAAATAAAACAATAAAATAAAATAAGTAAGCAGGCTTAGAGTCAACATGTTGCTCCTTTGACCTTTCTATTTATAATAATATTTAATAATAAATAAATAATATAATGTGTTGAAATAATATCTCACAATATTATTGTTTGCACTGCATTTTATAATAAATAATAAATGCTGTCTTTGTAAGCATAAGAATATATATATAAAAAAATATTATTTAATATTAATATAATATAATATAATATAATGAAATAATATTTCACAATAACATTGTTTGCACTGCATTTTATGAGAAAAAAGTATTCTGATATAAAATAAAATAATAAAATGAAATAATGACATGAAATAAAATACTAAACTAAATGAAAATAAAATAATAATGAAATTATTTTATTATTAACAAAGCATCCTTGAATAAAATAAAATAAAATAAAATAATGAAATAAAATAAATAAATACTCAAATAGGAATACAACATTTAAAAAAAAAAAAAAAATTAATTGTATTTTATAAAGTATTTTATTGCATGTCATTTTTTCATTTTATTTTATTTTAAATAATGAACTAAAATGAAAATAAAATAAAATGAAATGAAATAAATACATAATAAAAAATAAAATATAATATGGAATAAAAAAAATACAATTAAAAAATATTAATGAATGAATGAATTAATTACTATTAATAATACTACTAGGCTACTACTGATAATAATAATAAATAATAAACAATACAGCAAAAAAAACAAAAAAACGAAGTCGCAGGCGGTCCTTTAGGGCAAAGAAATAAAGGCTTGCTGAACTAATCTTAATTCCTGCGTGGTTACAGCGGCTCATTTGTATGTGAGCAGGGAAGCAGCGCTCGGCTGTAATGGCTTCAGAGGTGCCTGCTATAATTCCTTCCTGTAGTAATTACAGATGCAGATGGGGAGAATAACTGGGGGGGTTATTAGAGAAGCATGCCGGGTTAGCGACATGAACGACACAGACTCCGGGAGAAGAGATGAGAGGAGGGACAGGAAGATGAGGGGGATGAAGGACCAAAATCCAAATGCCGACGAATGGAAATAAGTGAAATGAAAAGAGCATGTCTGAGCCTTGAGAAATTACAGCCACATCTGAGCGCTGAGGAATGAAAGTGCTGCCCGTGGCCCTCTCACCAGCAGCACTCATCAAACGGCCTGACAGCACACTTACATGGCATCTGCTCGCCTCAATAATTAACTAATGGAATGAATATGTAAACAGAGTGATAAATAAACAAACAACACTTACACAATACATCAATACAAACCCGCTTCCTAACGTCACTGCTGACTGCTATTCCGTCAAACATTTCACCACTTAAGTTTACATTTTTGCCTTTGCGAGTTCATTTTAAATGACAAATTCATTTTTAAAAGTATATTTAGTTCATCTACAGTGTAATAAATCCGAAAGATTAGCAAAATGCTTTTTAAAATATGATAGCAAATTATAGCACATCAAATACTTATAATACTATAGAACCTGCAATATTCATCAATCAGCATCTAAAACTGGAACAATCGATAAAGTTCATTTCAGTAAGATTTTAAAATGTTTCTTAAAGAAGTCTCTTATGATCATCAAAGTTGCATTTACTTGATCAAAAATACATACAAAAAAAAAACAGTAATATTATGAAATATTATTGCAATTTAAAATAAGAGTTTTCTATTCTTATGCTTTAAAATATAATTTATTCCTGCGATGCAAAGCTGAATTTTCACCAGGAAAGAGTTTAACAGTTTCTTCTTATTTTTTTTTTTGGAACCTGCGATACCTTTTTCAGGATTCTTTGATGAATAAAAAGTTAAGAACAGCATTTATTCAAAATAGAAATATTTTCTAACAGTATAAGTCTTTACTATTACTGTTTATCAATTTAACACATTCTTACTGAATAAAAGTATTAATTTCTTTCAAAGAAAGAAAGAAAGAAAAAAATTACTGGCCCCAAACTTTGAACAGTAGTGTATAATATTATATGATACCTTCAAAATTTCTCACATTATCACAGTTTATTTGCTTTGTTTAACTATAAAATTTTACAGTTATTCCGATATAAAATCACTCAAATTGGGATACACAGCAAATCCTTGAATAAAATAAAATAAAATAAAGAAATCAAATGAAATTAAAAATAAAATAAAATAAAATAAAAAGATATAATGAATTCAATAAAAAAATGAACATGAAATAAAATAAAATAACAAAATAAAATAAGTAAAATTAAATTAAATAAAATGAACAAATAAAATATAAAATATAATTAAATAATTAAATGAAATCAAATGAAATACAATAGTAAATAATATACAATAAAATGAAATAATGAAATAAAATGAAATAAAATAAAAAATAACAAAAAAATAAATAACTTAATTACTATTATTAAGACCACTACTGATGATAATAATAATAATAATAATAATAATAATAACACAAAAAATAATGAATTAAATAAATTTTAAAAAGTTAGAAATTAAATTAACTAACTAAAGTAACTAAAGAGTTAAACTGAGTCAGAACAAATTTATCTCTATAATGTCAAAAGGTATGTAACAAAACATAGGTCAAAATGTTAAATCAAATTTTTGGTCTCAAATATGTCACAGTTTACTTAATTTTGCTATCCTCACTTACATAAATGAACTATAGTGTCCTGCACCCACTAGTAAAAAAAATATGAAAAATTATATCAGGTGTCCGAATATTTTTTGGTTTGACTGTAAATAAAATAAAATTAAATAAAATTAAATTAAATTACTACAACAAAAGCCTTGATTTGTTAGCAGACACATTTTGTCCCTAAGGTGAACATGTCTATCACATCAATATGGATGGTTTTGTAGAATCCAGTTTGAAGCTCTCAGAGTGAATAGTATCTTAAGGCTTCTGGACATGTTAGCCTGTGGCAAACAACACGGCAGTAAGAAAACACGCTGATGTGCATTTGTGATGTGTGAAGTAAGTGTCCGTATGCGTACGCTTGTTTGCTGTCATAGCGCAATAAGAATCCAGGTGGTTTTGATCTCCACAGGGATCAGCCTGGGAATCTGAAAGCGAGGACTCAAAGTTTGGTGAGCACCTGCTTGTTGTGAACATGGCAGACTACACAGAACATGAGAGGATGATGAAACGAAAAGAAAGATGATGGAAAGTGAGAGAACAGCTCATAGGGAGGGATCCGACTTGAGCAACATCCAAAAAAGCTAATTTGAAGTTGTTTAGTACTTACTTTGTGAAAACAATACCATGTCATATGAGGACAACACGCACTAAATGATTTCAGTCGTGGTTTTCTTGATGCACGAGCGCACTGTTGCGTCACCTCACGCCTGTCAATCACATCGACACCGAACTCGGTGATCAAGACATCACAGTGCAACAAACGAGCGCTAAAGAGATGCACGATGACAACGCAGCATTGTGAATGAAAGCCTGACGCATCTCTCATTGATTATCTTTCTAACCAACCAAAGCATGATTAATCAAACACGCTAATTAAAAACCTAACCGCTTGGCAGGGCGGAACAGAAGCAGTCATCAGGGACAGACTGTAAGGTGACTAATGACTCTAATTTACCACGACTTAATTAGGGAACAATAGAAAGTGATGTCTGAAGATCTGTGCGCCATGACAGCTGAAGAGGCGGCAGGTGTGAACCAAACGGGACCCTCAGAAGCTGACAAGCTCACCAAAACTAAATACACTTGATTTATTTTGCCATGGAGCTTACCCTGACTTGACCCACAAACATGTTGGCCTCTTCCTCCCTCACAGTCAGGTTTCTGGGTAGAGTGAGGTCGAAGGTGGGGTCGTTGTCATTAACGTCCGTGATGACAATGCTGACGGTGGCCGTGGAAATCTGCAAATGTGGAGAGATCCATTAAATAACAGCAGGAATTCATCTTAATCTCTATCTATAATATCTATAATTATTTGATTTTTAGAGGTTGGTAAGGGTTGAGTAAGTTGATAAGAATATTGTTTCGATGCAGAAAACGTGGGCGGAATCGTAAAATCCAGTCACAGAAAGGATTAACTTGAAAAAATTGTGACAGAAATGTAATTAATGTGATTATAGTACTACTAGAAAAATGCAAAAGCAACACAGTATTTCTGACTAAACAAACAAATAAATAAAATAAAACATTAAAATAGGAAAAACAGAATTTGGTAAAAATAAAGCTGAATTTAAGAAAAAGGTAAAAGTTTTAATACATTTCTGTTACATTGTATAGTAGTTTCATGATTTCCATTAATTAGACATGATTTTTGATTAATATATTTTAATTTTAGCCAATAAAACACAGTCTAGGAAAAAAATGGAATTTGAAAAAAAAAGGAATTTGGGAAAAACTGAATTTGTGAGAAAAAAAATATTCTTTCCTGAATAAAACACCAATTTGAGCTGTAGTGAATGAATGAATGAATGAATGAATGAATGAAACAAATTAAATGAAATATATAACAAAACCTCTGATTTGTTGGCAGACAAATAATAAATATTATGAATTATAAAAAAAAATAAAATACATTTAATTCAAGCTAGTTTTAGTTTATTAAAAATGATACAATATAATACCATGTATTTATTTTTGTTTAGCAAATGGTATATTATAAAACTTGACAGCTTTACAACCCAGCTAACTAAAAACTAAAGCTAAAGTAAATTAGAAAGACAAATTGGTAAAAAATGTAAACAAAAATTATCCAATTAATTTTAGTTAATTTAAATATAATATAGCAATTATTTTTTAATGGTTGGTTTACTGTTTACTGTAATAATAGTACTACTACTACTACTAATAAAATAAAATTCTTATTATTAAAATATATATATAATAAATAATTACCAGAAACAATGTAAATCTTTTTTTTTTTTTTTTTTTTTTTTTTTTGATAAAACCATTAAAATGGAATAGAGACAATTAATACAAAATAAAACTGAATTTGAGGGGAAAAAATCATAGGGCCTTAAAACTTTATTTTTGTTGAACTTTTAATCAGTTACTGTTAAATTCTGTAAGTAGTTTTATGATTTCAGTTACTTATACATGCTTTTTGATTCATATTTTTTTAATTTAGCCATTAAACAGAGTCTAGAGAAAAAAAAACAGATTCCAGATCAATTAAAATGGGGAAAAAAATTATAATTTGGAAAAAATAAAATTAATTACATAGTGCCCTAATTATGGCAGTGTTCAAAATAAATAAATGAGTGAAAACATTTTTGTTAACTAAAATCAAAATAAAAAATGTATATAACTAGGAAAAACCAAAGATAAACTAACAGATTTACATGACTCTACATTTAAAATACATTTAATTCTAATTAATTTTACTTTATATAATTTATCTTTTTTTGTTTAGCAAACGGCATATTATAAAACTTCACAGCTTTACAACACAGCTAACTAAGAACTAAAACTATTCTAAATTAGAAAGACTAATTGGTAACAAAATAGAATGTAAAAAAAATAGCTAATTAATTTTATTTAATTTAAAGCTATATTAATTATTTTTTGAGGTTTGGTTTAATGTTTAAAACACTAAAAAGCAATAACACTAGACTGTGCAGAGAAATAAAATGCCATTAAATATTTTCAATGATAGCACTTCCAGCATTCACTTCTGTAGCCCTAAAAAAAACAAAAAAAACAAAACAAAACAAAACAAAAAAACATATTATAAAAATGTACATGTAGAACACTAAAGCAAAAACAGAAACTAAATTGAGTTTGAAATAGTAAAAAAAAATAAAAGCATTTAAGCTTTTCAGACAAATTTATACTGTTCAGACGAAGGTCTTTGCAGATTTAGGGAGGTATTGTTATTTTGTTTGTGCCTATAAACCTACAAAAAGCACAGCCCTGACAGTTCTACTGAACCCTGGAGTTCAGCGTGCACTCGCTGTCAAACCCTGAACCTTTCACAGCATTCACTCTGACATTCACCCTGCTGCTGTCTGTCAGTCTTTTTTGTTGCCTTTTTAAATATTGAAAATGACTTCTCTTTGAAAAAAAAAAAAAATAGTGTCACCATTTAGTTTCTGACTCTATTCCAGAAACACATTTGCAGAGATGTAATTAAATCATAAGCAATTGAGTTCCTGGGGCTTAAAAGTTTAATAGCACACAGTGATGAATATAAATTCAACCGATCAGTCAAGATCAGCATGTAGAGTTTAAATCCCAGTGGGATGTGCATGAAAAATTAATTCACCAAAAAAAAGGAACGGAAGAAAATAAAAAAATCTTCTGGAAAGGGAATTATATATTCATAGATGGAGTTGTTGTTTGGCAAAAACGTGTTCAATTGTTCCTTAAATTTCTATCAAAATGCAACAACACCATCAAAAACACACACATAAACACTGACTGAAAGACAGGTGCGATAGGAATGTACTGAATCCCACTGAAGCCTGTTTGATCTCAAAAACGTGAGCTGCACTGAATATTTCATTAGATATCATTATCATGCTTTAAGAGGTGAAGGTCAGGTAAATTGCATTGATTAATTAACCACTTTGAACTTTCCATGACCAAATCTGAAACGAAAATGATTTAATGGACTTGTTTGACCAGATGAAAGTCATTTTGCTCAGTCATGTTGCGCAGAGAAAGATGAAGGCACGTCCTTCTGTCTCAAAATGCTTTTTACGTGCTTGTCTTTCTTGAAAACTCCCTCTTCATCAGCTCTACAGCCTGTGTTTGATAAATGAGCTTCATGCACTCATTTAGCACTCCAGTTTGCCGAGGTTCTCTCATTAGAGAAGCTATAAGCTGATAATGCAAGTAAATGTTTTTTTAAAAAGGTGAAATTGTTTAAACAGAACGTGCATTGAGTCTCATTACAGAACATCCTTGAGGAGTTTTTGACAGCAATGACTACGCTAAAGGAATCAACAAATGAACACCAAGCTTTGTTAGTGGTTGCTTTTGTGTAGATGTGCGCTTAAAGCAACTGGGTATGTGGCATAAAACCTATTATATGAAAAGAGGATGTGAAGAGATCAGACGTTTGAATCAGAGCAGCCATCAGTCAGTGTTATAGTGCTGATTTTGTGGGATGGGTGTAATCTCACCCCTCCCGGGTGGCCGTCGGATGCGGTGACGATGAGGCGATACTGGTCAATGGTCTCTCTGTCCAGAGGTTTGGCCAGCAGCAGAAGACCTATACTGAACAGACACAAAACACTTTCATTAATTGTATATTTAATTGCTTACCTCGGTTCAATATCCAAATATTTTCATCTCTTATTTTTTAGCTTCATTTTCTGTCATTTAATAAAACTGCAAACAGGGAAGGGATGTAGGGTGATAAAAAATAAAATGAATGCTTTTTTTCAGCTGCACACCGTCAGAAACCAACCACTAAATTGATCAATATAAGCAAAGACCATCATTGTACATAATATAACAGTATTGTTTTTTTGTTTTTTTTAACATTATGCCTTGATTAATGTTTGTTTTTTATGTTTACATATATCTTTTTTATTTTTTTATCTTGATTGTATTTATTACTTTTTTTTCTTGTCGTTATTTTTGAATAATAATTTGTATAATGCTGTATGTAAACACAATCATACCAATTTATCTAAACACAATTTGTCTGAATTGACAAAAAATAAATTACAGCCCAAAAAAAAAAAAAAATAATATATATATATATATATATATATATATATATGTTTAGTCTATATTGAGGACAGAGATAAATCTAATCAACTAAATTAAATGAGCTGTTTATTCAAACTTGAAATTTAAGCAATTTACTCATGATGATGTTTCAAACCACTTTGATAGATTCTATGTTCATGTGGCTCTTTTCATAAAATGTATGTGTGTGTGTGTGTGTACATATATATATATATATATATATATATATACACACACACACACACACACACACACACACATTTAAAATACCATACCATTTACCATTTAAAATATTCAATATTAAATATTTAAAATATTAAATAAGTCTTATATGCTCATCAAAGTTGCATTTATTTTAACAAAAATACTGAAAAAGGTTAATATTATGATTTTACAATTGTAAATAATTGTTTACCATTTTAATATACTTTAATAAATAAATAATAAAATATTAATAAAACATAATTTATTCCAGCATCATTTTAGCATCATTTCAGCTTCAGTGTTACATGATCATTCAGCAATCATTCTAATATGCTGATTTATTAACAATATAGGAAACAGTTTTTGATTTAAAAACCTTAAATATTTTTGTCAGGATTCTTTGATGAATAAAAAGTAAAAAAGAACAGCATTAATAAAAAAAAAAAAAAAAAAATTATTGTAATAAAACACATTACCACTCAAATGTTTAGGATCAGTATTTTTTTTTTTCTTTTTTGAATACTTTAAATAGTACTACAAATGTAAATATTTTAGATATTTAATAATAATTTTAAATACTTTTTTTCAGCAAAAATGTGTTAAATTTATAAAAAGCCTTATTTCTTAAAATATTTTTATTTTGAATAAATGTTGTTCTTTATAACTTTTTATTCATCAAAGAATCCTGAATAAAGTATTGCAGTTTCCAAAAAAAACAAAACAAAAAAACATTAAGCAGCAAAAACAGTTTCCAACAGTGATAATAAAACAGCATATTGTTAATAAATCATAAAGGTTTCTGCAGGAATTCATGTGACACTGAAGACTGGAGCAATGGATGATGAAAATTCAGCTTTGCATAGAAAACTGTTTCCAACAGTGATAATAAAACAGCATATTGTTAATAAATCAGAAATGTTTCTACAGGAAATCACGTGACACTGAAGACTGGAGTAACTGATGTTGAAAATTCAGGTTATGCGTCACAATAATACAGTTTTTCTGTATATTTGATCAAATAAATGCAGCCTTGATGAGCAGAAGAAACATTTTTAAAAAACATTACAAATCAAACTTTTGAATGGCAGTGTATATTTAGTATGGTGCTTCAAGATGAGTCACATCAGTAATGACAAACATCATTGAGTCTCATAACCCAATCATGATGCACCAGATTTGAATACGCTCATACTCAAATAGCACAAATGAGATTTGAGGGCACAATTTTCAATGCACAACATCTGTTCCACATACAAAGCTATTGCAGCTTTTCAGAATTATGAATCACGCAGGCTATTTTTGTGACACTTCTAACATGCTTTTTGTCATTTTTTGATCTTGTCAGCTCTTCCTCTTTCATTACATAGAAAAAAAGCCAGCATTAACAAAACTTTTAAAGCCATACAGGCTTAGAACAACATGATAGTGAGTAAATAATGACAGAATTTAAAATTTTGGGTGTACTATCTTTTTAATGCTGTGATTATTTTCATAATGATGAGGTTGGCCACATACTCAGAACACAGAACGACCTGAAAGATCAGAAACTGTGCCTTGGAAATTGTTTTCAGGATTACATTTTTTGGGTGTGTTTGTGTCGTGACCGTAATTTGCATTATTCCTTTGGTGAATCAGGCGCTAAAACAATGCAGATGGTAAATAAACAGTGGTATCTACGGGTGCAATTCAACAAACAGTATCTGTGGATCATCCGTGCTGAAAAAACAGCCACAGGGACGCCATTATCATTTGTAGACCAATAGGATTTCTGTGAATCGCCAGGCTCATCCTACAGTGAGTTCACATGTGTGCAGGGGGGGCTGGCGGATGAGGATGGACAGACAAGATCCTGTTAACATTGCAGTCACACACAGCAGAAGAAGCAGGCTGCTGTGCTGCTTGCTCATGTTTGTGTGTGTGTAGAATTATATTCATCCTCAGTTGACCCCTACAAAAGCGATATTGAACGTGTCCTCTGAAGCCTGTGAAAAAGGCGTATAAAACACTTCAGTGACTGGGATTCTCTTTTCTTTCGGCCTCACAAACCTTCTGCCAGCCACATAGCATTCAAGGCAAAGTCTTTAAATTTTAACATCCCTTTTTAATGACTCTTCAACTGTCTTTGCTGTTTCTTCAACAGAAAAAAAAAATCCTTTGTAAGACAAATCAATGAAGGAGAGTTTTATTTCAGCAGTCGCCTCACAAAACCTCTCCACCGACATTTTTACCAGTGGTATTACTGATGACATTAATCATCTGTCTCTTTTAGTGACTTTAACAGAAAACTGAAGTGAAGTGAAGCAAAGAGAAGAGAATCGAAGAGAAAAGACGCAAAGAGAAGAAACGAAAAGAGACGACAATCATAGAGATGAGACACAGAGAGTAAGAAAACATGGTAACACTTTAGAATACTGTTTCTTACTTACTACATAACGAATAAGGAATTATTTTAACTAACAAGTAATTATTCATTAACGCTTAACTCACTACTGTTAACTACTAAGGAAGATGTGGTAACTAATCAGTATGTAATACAACTGTATGACTGTGTAAAGTAACAGTTAGCTAATCAATAACTAATGTATTCTCTCATACCTCTTGAAGAACTATTATTAATTATCTAGTAGTTAAGTTTTTTAAGAAAAATAACTATGAAATAACTACTTATGAACAGTTGTATGCAAATAGTCACTATAATAATCAGGTTGTGGCCCACAAATCAAGTACTTAAAATCAAGTAGTAAAAGTACAGATACCCCAATAAAGTATCACTGGAATAGGCCTAAGTACTACTACAGTAGCAACTTTGTTACAGTCCACTACTACTATTATTATTAGTCTATAATGAAAATGAAATATGCGTTTTGTCTGCTGCACACCCAAAAGGATTACTATAATTGTACATAAGTTTTTGCCTGTATGGTAAATAATTGCTTTGCATGCAAGTTCTATAGGAAATCTGCTTTGAAAAGGAACCCCAACTCCACTGTCTTGCCATAATCATCCAATTTACTACAAATACACAAAATAGTGGTCTGTTTATTTATTTATTTATTTACCAAAACACTGGGATGAAGCTGTTGGGTCATATTTTTTTGTTTGTTTGTTTGTTTTTTAGTCTTGGGTAGTTTTTGTGTTGTGTTAACATCTAACTCTTTATTAATTACTAATAGGTCCCCTATATTTTCACTTTAGAATACTGTTTCAGTTTAATTATTGCAATAAGTAATTACTGCACAATTATCTGATAGTTCTTTATTTTCACTTTAGAATAGGCCTACTGTTTCAGGTTCGAAATAGGCCCTGCAGAATTATTTGATAATGATTTATTAATTACTAATGGGTCCCCTATATTTTCACTTTAGAATACTGTTTCAGTTTCTAAGTAATTCTTGCAGAATTATCTAATAATTCTTTATTAATTACTAAAGGGTTGACTTTATTTTCACTTTAGAATAGGCCTACTGTTTCAGGTTCCTGTATTGCCTGTATTTTCACTTTCCCCCAGCCCTGGCCTTACATACAGGGATTGAATTAATGGTAACATGGTATATGCTGAGGAGGCACATGTACAGTACTGTATATATATATATATATATATATGTATATAATTATCGCATGGCACTGGAGTGGTGGTGGAGTTCCTGACGGAAGCTGATTTCTGATTAGCTAACTGATGAGACGAAATAAGGCAAGATAAGATGAGATGAGATGAAATGAGCCAAGATGAGATAAGATGAGATGAGATGAGATGAAATGAGATGAGATGAGACGAAATAAGGCCAGATAAGATTAGATGAGACAAGAAGAGATGATGAGACAAAATGAAGCAAGATGAAATAGGACAAGATGAGGCAAAATAAGGCAAGAACAATTGAGATGAGATGGTATGAAATGAGGCGAGATAAAATTAGACAAAATTAGATGAAATAAGGCAAGATAAGATAAAATGAGGCAAGATGAGATGAGACAAGACGAGATGAGATGAAACAAAATGAGATGATGAGACGAAATAAGGCAAAATAAGATGAGATGAGACGAGATGAGATGAAATAAGGCAAGATAAGATTAGACAAAATGAGAAAAGATGAGATGATGAGACGAAATGAGGCAAGATGAGATGAAATCAGACAAGACGAAACAAGATGAGATGATGAGACAAAATGAGGCAAGATGAGATGAAATAAGGCAAGATAAGATGAGATGAGGCAAGATGAGACGACATGAAGCAAAATAAGACGAAATGATGGAAAACAGGATGAGACAAGATGAAGGCAAGATGAGATGAAATGAGACAAGATAAAATGCAAGTAATGCAAGATAAGATGAAACAATATGAAAAGAAATGAACTTACTTGAGATGAGATCATGAGGCGAGATGAATTGAGACCAGATGAGACAAAATAAGGCAAGACAAGACGAAATGAGATGAGACAAGATGAGATGAAACAAGATGAGACAAAATAAGGCAAGATAAAATGAAACAATATGAAAAGAAATGAACTTACTTGAGATGAGATCATGAGGCGAGATGAATTGAGACCAGATGAGACAAAATAAGGCAAGATAAGACGAAATGAGATGAGACAAGATGAGATGATGAAATGCAATGAGCCAAGATGAGATGAAACAAGATGAGACAAAATAAGGCAAGATAAGATGAAATGAGGCAACATAAGATGATATGAGACAAGATGAGTTGAAACAAGTTAAGATGAGATGAGATGATGAGATGAAATGAGGTGAGATAAAATGGGACAAGATCTCCTATATACGGAGTAATAATAGTGATAATGATACAGTGAAGCATAAAGACACAAAACAAGGTGATACAAGATGTGAAGAGGCATAATGAGAAGATAAATGATAACAAAAGACATGAAACAAGAAGAAAAGACCAGACCAGAAGAAATTAGACAAGGCAAGGCACAGCAAAGCAAGATGAGATGATACATGAGGAGAAGACACAAAAGCGGAGAACCGACTAGGTGAGATGAGATGACAAAAAAAAGAAAATACAGAAAACAAAACAGAGGAGATTAAACAAGAAAAATGAGCGCTGCTCTTCTGCTCTGCTAACTCTCTTTTGTTACAACTAACAGCTGTGAGTGTCATTATTAAATCAATTACATGTTACTAATAAACAAAGCCTTTCGGTTTCTCACATATTCTCTCCCACCCACAGACATGTTCACACTGTAAGCTTGCTTGTGCATGCATTGTCTTGTCTTCATGCCTCCAATGAAGGATTCTCATGCAAAGAAAGCATATGTACGTGCTAAATAGTCAATATGCCTCAGTATACCAGATCGTCCCATCCTTAAATTAATACCTCAGTCAATATTGCTGCGTCGAAATGGTCAGAATGTGCAAACAAATCTAACTGCAATAAATTCAATACAAGATCTACTGTATACATTCTTAATTGATGAGTTTTATTTATTAATGAAAACTTACGTTCGTGAAAGGTTGAAGACTTGCTGTGGGTCACCGCTCTGTATCTGGTAGGTGATGGGATCCAGCTCACGGTCTGTAGCCTGTGGAAGTACACCAATTCACACTCAGTTTACACTAGTAGTTCAGACAAGTACTGGCTGGTGAAACATAAAATCAATGTAACATAAAATCAATTGCAGGATAACAATACACTTAAATGAAAAGGCCAAGTCTGCTTGAAGGACATGATGAACAAATGTAGAATCAGTGACATTTTACAACACATATACATTTATAACCCTACACCTTTGCTAGATTTTCCAGGATGCCTGCTGATATTGATTACACTGTTTTTTAGTTTGACGGCTCAATTTGTCTATGCGCTTGAGTTGAAAAAAAAAATCCTAAAGTATTTTATTATACAATTCTAATTATAAAAATCATTCCATATCATATGTATAATATGTGGCCATGTTCAGGATGGCTTACTACACACTCTACTTCAGCAGTATCTTTACTGTGCATTCAGTAGTATGCTAATTTATTGCATGCGCAGAATACCCAGATGACCTACTACATTTATCAAAATGTGCAGTATACAAAAGGGCATACTGCGTGGGATACTGCATCCCACAATGCAATGCATTCAACTTGACCTTCTATTTCCAGTGTATCTGCCAACATCTTTTTTTTTTGGCTCATAATTTGATCGGACTGCAAAGGCTTAAGACCAGGCTTCCAACATTTGTTGACCCACGGATTTTCAAGACTTTTTCAGTCATTCGTGATAACTGGATGAGGATTTCCGCAAACCATTTAATAGAGATTGCACGCACAAAAAAAAAAAAATGTAAAAGTCAGTAGAATAATAATAATAATAATAATAATGATTTAAATGTGAAGTTAAAATATAATATTAAAATATCTTATATAAACTATTTATTTAATATAATATTATAATTATTATATTAAAAAAAAAATTAGTCATGTTCCAGATATTTTCCTGACATGTTTTGCATGAACAAGTTTAAATACTGTTAAAAATAGTTGGCAGTTCTTAGAGCAGGGATCCTCAAATCTGGCCCACGAGATCCACTTTCCTGAAAAGTTTAGATCTAACCCTAATCAAACACACCTGAGCATGCCAATCAGTGTATTCAGGATCATTAGAAAATCACAGGTAGGTTAGTTTGATCAGGGTCGGAGCTAAACTCTGAAGCGCATTGGCACCTCCAGGGCAAGATTTGAGGAACCCTGTCTTAGAGTATACTGTACAGTATGCAGTAAACAGGGTTTAATATTCCATTCCAAGTCAAATCTGTGTGTTTACCTGCAGATTAAGTAGTATGGCTCCTATCCTCATGGCCTCGCTGATCTCCAGGTTGTAGGTCTGTAAGGGGAATCGTGGTGGACTCTGATTGTTTGGTGGCAGAACCTCGATGTAGACTGTAGTTATGGAGCTCCTATATGCAGAGTGACAAAGAAAATAAAAGACCAACGACACAAGCAAACACTGAGAGATGTAACTGATGTAATGAAGTCACATCTGACCTTCTCTCTGTGTCTGGAGCGTTGTCTGATGCTCTGACGGTCAGTGCATAGGAACGGCCGACGGTCAGCGTGACCCCTAGCGCTAATGTGATTCGTCCTGTGCGGTTGTTGATGATGAAATCGCCTTGATCTCCAGCCAGGATGGCATATGTGATGAGGCCATTTAAACCAGCGTCAGCGTCCTGAGCCGTCAGCTAAAAGAACAAACAGGGACATTATTATTTTAAACCACATGCATTTATTTCGTACTGATCTGGTCTGTGTGTCACAACAGTTTGATATCAATCTTCCAAAAAAGTGCTATGGTAATGTACTTGGATTTGATTATATTTTGTTTTTTAATTTGATTTTTAATGATTTTTAATGTTCTTCTTCTGCTCACCAAGCCTGCATTGGTGAGCATGTTGAAAACAGCTGAACACCCTTTTTCAGCTTTCTTTGATGAGTACAAAGTTCAGAAGAACAGCATTTATCTGAAACAGAATCTTTTGTAACATTATAAATGTCTTTATCATCACTTCTGATCAATTTAAAGCATCCTTGCTAATAAACATATGAATGTCTATAATTTCTTTCCACAATAAATACTTAGCTGTTTTCAACATAATAATAATAGTAAATGTTTTTGAGCAGCAAATCAAACTATATTAGAATGCTTTCTGAAGGATCATGTGACTGGAGCAATGATGCTAAAAATCAGTTTTGATACCACAGGAATAAATTATATTTTAAAATATATTCAATTATTTTAAATAGTAAAAACATTTTACAATTTTACTGCAGGCAGGCTTGGTGAGCAAAAGAGAATTCTTAAAAAAAAAACCATTACTCTCAATATTATATATACATAAATATATATATTTATAGAATTGTATTAGTATCTGTGTGACTCATAATTTAATCAGACTACCAAGAGTTATGATCTTATTACCAAGAGTTATGATCTTACTCAAATCATTTAAATACAAATCAACATATAGAGATAATTATAATAGAAATTTTTTTTTTATATATATATTTTATTTATATTTTTTTATATATAAATTATATTTAATTATACAGTAAAATAACAATATAAAATAATTCTAATTATATAGTCAATATATTTAAATATTATTATATAATTAATAGTTAATATATTATTAACTTATTATTTAAAATATACTAAAATAAATTGTATAACTAAAATTAAATATAGACATATTATAACATATTACCATAAAATTTTCCATGGCATTTCAGAGCAATTTTGTGTATTTTCTTAATATCAATGACTTTTCCAGGACTGAAAAATTCATGTCTCTTTATTTATTTCTAATAATAATATTGCAATATAATAAATGTTTATCTGGTAGTATACTTTACTGAATACCATGATACTCCTATAATGCATGGCTTAAAAACCATGGTACCATGGTATCGTGCTTTAAAGCCTGATACTTTTCTCATAATATATACAGATAAGGTCTTAGTTCTATTCGCTGAACTTTTTCGTTCTTTAAACTCAACACTCATTACTTTAAATCAACCATAACAGAAAATCCCTCCATCCATCCTTATTAAAATTCAGATTAGACTCTCCGTATTAATGAGGTTTAAAAGCAGCATAATATGATTATTCAGGATAAATTCTCAAACACAAAGGTACAGATCAAAGACTAAACACGTTTGATTAGGTTCAAAGACGCGCATTTAGATGTAAACACTTAACTCCGAACGTTATCGTCTTTAAAAGCACCAGGGCAATAAATACACCCTAAGGGTAATTAATTCAAAGTCCTGCTAATAAGAAAGCGCCACCTCCATGCACGGCTCTCATTATTGAGAAAACTCTCCAGAAGCACTGAGCCGTACCGCCGTGCCTTTAGCTGCTTGGAGTGCTGAGGTAAGGGAAAAAAAATTCACACACGCACACTTCAGCGCTGCAAATATGGCTTATAAAACACATCCAAGTGGCCCGGCTGACCTAGCTGCGACCTGTGACCTCATTTCAGCAGGATCCGGGCGGCTTGTTATTTCAAGAGAAACTACAGGCCTTTATGTGACTGATTTTCCTCTGAATCGTGACCCAGCCGTGACGGAATGAGACAAACACAGGCGGAGCAGAACATGAGCAGAGTGCCAAAATAAAGCTGTGAGAATCATTACTGCGAGAGAGTGAATATGCCATAGCCTGAGGGACAGAAAAGCACACATTATGTTCACTTATATCATTTTGTCCCACTTTTTGTCAACCCACCATGCCTACACAAGCCACTTTCACAATGCAGATGAAAACAGTTGTCATCTGTCTTCTGAGAGCTTAATACTGCTTTATGCAAACAGAGTTTGATTATGTACAGGAATGTCAACTACCAAACACACAACCTAAGCTGCATTATGGTAACAGATCAAACTAAACAAGTTGTTGAACTGAACTTCAATGCACCTAGATGTATTCGTCACTCACAAACGTGGCAAAAGAAAGAGACAGAATGAGAGCGACAGATGGACAGGTCATCTGAACAAATCAGTGCTGGGAAAGCTACTTTTAAACTGAATAATTGAAAGCAATTTAATTATAGAAAAGCTATTTAAAAAAAGCCTGGCTGAAGCTAAAAAAAGCAGTTAGCTACACAACAAGCTAAACATAGTGGAGCTCTAAATGTAAAACTATATTCATGAATACATGCATTCAACCTCTAATTCACAATAATACACAACTAATAGCACTTTATTTGATAAGACAGTAATGGTGATGGTGATGGTGACACTTATTAATTTTTTCACGTTTTATGTTGTTGCCTTATGTTAAACTGATATAAGTGCATTGCATAAGTATTCATACCCTTAACTCAGTACTTAGCTGAAGCACCTTTACAGCCTCAAGTCTTTTTGAGTATGATGCAACATCAACATTTTTCAGCTCACTTCTTCATCAGGTTGGATGGGGTCTAGCAGACATTTTCAGGTTTCTCTAGAAAGGTTTGATTGGGTTCAAGCCCAGGCTGTAGCTGGGCCACTCAAGGACATTCAGAGACTCTATAAGCCACTTTTGCCGTGTGCTTAGAGTCATTGTCCTGTTGGAAGGTGAACCTTCTGCCTAGTCTGAGCTTCTGAATGCTCTGGACTGGGTTTTCATTAAGGCTATCTCAATATTTTGGTGCACTGAGCTTTTCTTCTACTCTGATGAGTCCCTCAGTCCCTGCCACTAAAAACAGCCCCACAGCATGAGGCTATTACAAGCACACATTGCTTTTGGGATGTTACTCTGCAGTTGATGAGCAGTGCCTGGTTTCCTTCGAACATGATGCTTGGAACTGAGGTTCATCAGACCACAGAATTTTGTTTTTCACAGTCGGAGGGTCCTTAAGGTTGCAAATTCCAAGTGTGTTTTCATGTGTCTTCACTGAGGAGAGGATTGTGTTTTGCCACACCACTACAAAGCCCAGTTCGGAGGAGTGTTGCAGTGATGTTTGTCCTTCTTCTGTTTCTTCCATCCGCACATATGATCATGGAGCTCAAATAAAGTGACCATCAGCTTCTTGGGCACCAGTATAACCAAAGCCCTTCTCCATCAATTGTTCAGTTTGGCCAGAAGGCCAGCTCTAGGAAGAGTCCTGGTTGTTTCAATCTTCTTTCATTAAGGGTAACGGAGATTACATGCTTCTGTGAACCTTCAATGCAGCAGAATTTTTTCTAAACTCTTCCCCAGATGCGTGGCTTGATGCAGTCCTGTCTCTGAGCCCTACAGGCAGATATTTATTTATTTTTTTTTACCTCAGGGCTTGGGTTTTGCTCTGATATGCATTTACAAGCAACATCTACACGCAATATGAATGCTCCAGAGCTACATTTCAACTGTACCAGATAAGGGTATGAATACTTATGCAATGGAATCATTTAGGTTTTCAATTTTAATACATTTGCAAAGATGTTAAAAACTTGTTTTTGCTTTGCCGTTATGATGTATGGAGTGTAGATTGATGTGGGAAAAAAAAATAATTTTAAAGCAGTTTAACATAAGGCAGCAACATAAAAAAGTGTGAAAAAAATTAAGGCAAGGCACTGTAAAAACATGTCATGGAATTTTACTTGAAATATTTAACAATAAAAAATGCTATGCAAATACTTATATCAAATAAACTGAATAATTCCTTCATTTTCCTATAATTTATTACTTTTTTTTTTGAAAAAGTAGTTTGTTACTAGAAAAGTTATATTGTTGAAAGCACTGACACAACTAAAACTTGCAGTTAAAGGATATTTCCTGGATTATTTCCTGATAATTTACGCATCCAAGATGTTCATGTCTTTCTTTCTTCAGTCGAAAAGAAAGGTTTTTGAGGAAATTTCGAGGATTTTTCTTCATATAGTGGACTTCAATGGTGGTCAACGGGTTGAAGGTCCAAATTGCAGTTTCAATGCAGCTTCAAAAGGCTCTACATGATCCTAGTCGAGGACTAAGGGTCTTATTTAGCGAAACAATCTGTCATTTTCTAAAAAAAAAAAAAATTATGTATATACTTTTTAACCACAAATGCTCGTCTTACACTAGCTCAACCTCATACATTACGAAAGTACCGACCCAGTGTTTACAAAGTGAATGTGCAAAAAAAGTCAAACGCCCTTTATAAACAAAGGTAAAACAACAATGTCTGACAATTTTGAAGTTGGAGTAGAAAATGAGATGGAGTTTTTCCTCCATCTCACTGGAGTTTTCGTTGAAACTGTGTTGAAACTGCAATTTGGACCTTCAACCCGTTGATTCTCCATTGAAGTCCACTATATGGAGAAAAATCCTGAAATGCTTTCCTCAAAAACCTTAATTTCTTTTCAGCTAAAGAAAGAAAGATATGAACATCTTGAATGACACGAGGGTGAGTAAATTATCAGGAAATTTTTATTCTGGAAGTGAACTAAACTTGGCCATCTGTAGTAGGCAGTTACTCCTCAACAATGAAGCAAAACAACTGAAAAGTAAACATAAAAATCTATACAAATGATTCATAAGACACCCCAGGGAGAAAAATGATAGTTTAGGCATTTGAATGAGGTTCAGTAAGTCTGGTTAAAGATGTAAACAGATCGCAGTATGACTCACTGCAGTTCATTAGCTCCGGTTCATATGATCTGGTTCTTTTTAAAGAGTTCCTTTATTGCCTGCTCTCCTTTGTGTTCATTTAGCTGAATGACTGTTTGCCTCATTTTCAATGCATTTTTCACTTCTTTTTTTGGAAAAAAAAAAACCAGACGCTGTTGAGTCAATAATTTGACTAGAATCTTCAGTTATTAATGAAACAAACATAGCGGCGAGTTCATTTCACACTCCAAATCACATTTAGAGTTCTCAACAAACACTCTGAATAAATGATTCATAAATGGCTTCTCATGAGTGAAGTGGAAGTTTTTGAGCTGTAGTACTGCGTATTAACTGCCCTCACCTGCAGGACAGTCTCTCCGGGAAGCATATTAGTGAAGAGCTCCACATTGTAGGACACCTGACTGAAAGTGGGTGTGTTGTCATTTGCATCGATGACAAGGATGTCCACCGTCACGGGTCTGCTCTGTTGAACGCCATCGGATGCCAGCAGCTTTGGGGAGTGAAAATAAATACAAAAAATAATTTTACCAGCATTATACAACACAACTCAACACAAAACGATGTCTTGATTTATACATTTCTGATATATAAATATTTGAAAGAGAGATATATGTTTGAGACCATCCTCTTGATTCTTAATATTGTGTTGTTACCTAAATGTTTTTTTGTTTGTTTGTTTGTTTGTTTAGTGATAGTTGTTCATGAGCATCAGTCAGCATTTGAACCTTCTGTAATAGTTGCATATGAGTCCCTCAGTTGTCCTCAGTTTGAAAGGATGGATCTCAAAATCATACAGTCATTATTGGAAAGAGTTCAAATACACAAAAATGCCAGAAAACCAAAGAATTGTGGGACCTGAAGGATTTTTCTGAAGAACAGCAGACAGTTGAACTGTTCAAGACAAACAAGGGACTCATGAACTAAAACAAACAAACAACAAACAAACAAACAAACCTGCTATGGATCATTCAGGTAACAGCACAGTATTATAAATCAAGTGTATGTAAACTTTTGAACAGGGTCATTTTTATAAATTCAACTATATGTAAACATATTTTATGTGAAATATCGTATTCAGGTCAGTATTAAATAAACAATAATATGCATTTTGTATGATCCCACTTATTTTGGTAAAAATAATTAACATTTTGCAGATTCTGAATGGGGGATGTAAACTTTTGGCCTCAACTGTATAATTAATATAATTATATATAATTTGACATTTTAATATCAAAACTAAATGTTTTCTTTGGTAACACTTCACAATAAGGTGTCTTTTGTTAACATTAGTTACTGTATTAACTAACATAAATGAACAATGAATAATACTTTACAGTATTTATTCATCTTTGTAAATGTTAGTTAATAAAAACAGTCGTCCATTGTTTGTTCATGTTAGTTTACAGTACATCAACTAATGTTAACAAACACAACTTTTGATTTTAATAACGCATTAGCAAATGCTGAAATCAACATTAACTAAAGATTAATAAATGCAGTATTGTTCATTCTTAGTTCATGTAGTAATGTAGTTAACTAATGAACCTTTTGTAAAGTGTTATCATTTGTTCCTATATATCTTTTGCAATTTTACTGGAAACCAAGATTTTTAATTTTTTTTTGCGCATTGCTTTACAGTAGTCCTGCTGATTTTATTTGATCTGTATCTGACGTATAGCACAGCATGTAGGCACTTCATACAACAAATTCTCAGTATTATGGGACAGCTTACAAATGTTATCGGCTAAAACTGCCACAGCAAACATTTGTCCAGAGTCTCCCACTGCGCTCCTTTCAAAGGCACTCAAAGTGCTGAGCTAGCAGCCGTAGGTTACTCCGTTGTTCCTCGGCTTGCATTTCCATGAGCTTTTCCCCCAGAGAATTGTGGCAGTAAATGTGGATCAAAGCCCAGCGGTTCCTCGGTTTGAGCAGGAGAGGAGAGCTTTGCATACGTAAACATTGCGTTGGAGAACAGCTCCAGGCCAGCAGGGATCTCCAGAGTAGTTTGCTCTATATCCAGGTGGACTTCTTGCATCAGCCCTAGGCAGGCTGACCGCTCGAGTGTGTCGTTATTAGACACTCGCTGTTACTGACCACTTGCTGGGTTTGACCTTAAGGAGTGCTGGCTGCTGATTCTTAGAGATCTTTCAGCTGCTTGGTGTCTGCTTATAAAGCTGTGGTATGTGCTTTCAGTTCAGGCAGTGGGATATGGAGGACTTTTGGAATAGTAGTATTATAGAATTAAGCTTTATATATATATATATAGAAACATAATATTTATGCCATCTATTTCCACTAATATTAAACATCCTCTAATGGAATTATTAAATGATGACAGAATTAACGCATGAATAATAATAAGGATGAAAATAGTAATGATGATGATGAAGCTCCAGTGTTATTTTAGTATAATGCTATTTTAGTTTTTATTAATGTTTTAATGAGTCTTCATTTTTACCATTTTTGTTTTCAGTGTAATTTATTAAATTAAGCCATTTTTAATTGTAGTATGTAATAATTTTAGTAACTTTGCCATTTTTTTAGTTGTTTAACATGTCTATATAGTTATTTTCTTTTAATTTCAGTGAAATAAATTTAGTTAAATCATTTTTCAGTTAAATTTGTAACAAAATATTTGTTTTATATTTTCAATAAAACATAGAATTTATAACTTATAAATGTTATAAATGATTTCATAATTAAGATGATTTATTCTTGCATATGTCTTATTGTCTTGATTTAAGCAAAGTTTATATATATATATATAAAAATATGAAATATTGTGTAATTAATACATCTATAGAAGTTGGCATAACTTCTAAATGATTTTTTTTTTTTTTTTACCAAATTGCAGTTTATCCTTAAAACATAAAAATATTATAGAATTAATATAATGATATATTCCACTGATATGACCAATCAAACATCCTAGAATGGATTTAATAAATGATGACCGAATGCATGCAAGGTGTAAATAATAATAAGGACGGAAATAGTAATGATGGTGATGATGTTGATAATAAATAAATGAATAAATAAACAGTAACAAAAACATTACCACTGTCATCATCATAAAAATTATTACTATTATTAATAATAATAAACATAAAATATATTATAAAATAAAATAAGTTCCAGTGTTATTTTATTATAAAAGACATACTATTATAGTTTTTATTTACGTATTTTTAATGAGACTTCATTTTTACCCATTTTGTTTTCAGTGTAATTTCAGTTAAATTAAATAATTGTAAATTTTAGTAATTAATCATTTTAATAAATTTAGTAATTTTGCCATTTGTATTAGTTGTTTAATATGTTTATATAGTTATTATACTTTTTTCTCAGTTAGCTTTAGTTATTTTACTGCGTGAAGTTAAACAAAATGAAAATGAGAAATGTTGCCTTGTCAACTAGCCAAAGTAAAATACGCTTGTATTATTTAATTTTATTATTTTACTTTTTTTTTTTTTAACTATAATAACCCTGGCAAGTTCAGCTCTAAAACAAGCTCTTCAGCTGTCTATCTGTTCCTCAATGCCTTTGAAAATGATGTGAGAGTACTTCAGATTAGTAGAGTCTCAGAGCTGCACGTATTCAATCAAACACAATCAAAAGGCATATTATGGTACAGCAATAAAAAGAGGAATTGAAGAGACAGAATAAAGTGCAAGTCCAAGACAGCATGAAAGACAGTGTCATCGGATCTCTCAGTGATCAAAAACTTCATTTTTTCCTTACAATAACTTCCATCACAAAACTCAGAGAGTGAGGCACATCTCAGCGTCTGCCACAGAAAATTGCAGCCCTGTTTCTGTCATTTAAAGAGCATTTTTATGCAGTTTCCCCTCTGTGTGCTTGGCCCTAATGGATTTAGAATAGGCAATGAAAGTAAGAAATTGAATAAACAAAAAACAAGGCTAAAACATGCGCTGAGAAAAACCAACATCAGAGGAAAACTCCAGAAGTTGCTGTTTCACAGCTCACTAGACTTCTCACTCGTGTTTCCTCTGAAACTCTAGAGGAGAAACATGTGAGATACTGACAAGCAGGAGACTTCAGCATCAGTGTCCATTTGCTCTCTATTTAATGTATTTGCTGTCAAGAAGAAACAACTGAGACATTAAAGAGATTTAAGTTTCGATTTTTCTCTCCAGCCGCTTGTGCTGAATGAGAGAGGGAGGATAAGAGGATGAGGGGAAGGGGAAAAGGTGTTTGTCAGTTAAAAGGAGGCAGGAGAATCGTGAAGGGAATTCAAACTTTGGCCTGTCAGAGGATCAACTGTCCAGCTGAACCCCTGAGACGGGCCGCGTGTGAATGATGTGACCGCTCGCAGCCAAAAAGGACACAGTGCATGAACAATTCACCCTCACTCCAGAAGCAGACTGTTAAAAGGAACAGTTTTAAAAGACAGTTTTGTCACCTTTTACTTCACTTTCTTGGAGCTTGAGAGCCCCTGATCATCATTCACTCCAAGTGTATGGAAGTTTGCAGCTCAAAAATTCTCCTAAACTTCTTTTGCGTTCCATATTTTTCTTCACTGGCATCTATAGCTCCATGAAGAATCTTTAAAGAGCAGGTCATAAATGCATATAGGGTTAGAAAACATTGTCATTTTCTCAGAATATACATTAATACATTTCATTTGTCCATGATTGCGAAATGGTTCGTTTGAATCAGTTTTTAGCGTAATGTCTGTAAACCCCTCCCATCCATAAGCGTATTTTGCTCTGATTGGTCAGCTGTCCAGGCCTGTTGCGATTGGTACAGAGTTTATGATGTTGCGGGCTGAAGTGACCACAATAACATCATCAACATATTTAACCCCTGAAATGCGAATTTACCAGGGGAACCCTGACATAAAATGTGTATTTTACACCGCGGAACGTGATTTTTAAAGGGGGACACCCTTTGAAACGCATTTGGGCTAGTTTTGAGTAACAATTGGGCGGGTTTTGTTGTAAAAACCTGCCAACCCTAGTATGCACCTTTACATAAAACAATAATATAGTGCTCCAATCTGTTATAAATTAATGACATTAAAAAAATTTTTGTTTAACACTTATGCAAGCGAATCAAACTGTTTTTTTTTTTTTTTTTTCTATTTCTATTTGTCAATCTTTTTGTATATTAAACAATCTACTACATTTAGTCATTTTCATTTAAATGAAAAATAACAAACGAAAAATATACAATCATAATAAATGACAAAAATACTATTATAAGCTAGTTTAGTGGATAATTCAGCAGCAAAATTTATTATAGAAAAATCATGTGTGTACAATGTTATAAAATCTAGTGAAACTTTTTTATTTACAAATAAAAATGAATAATTGTATGACAAAGTCTGGTAAAATATATTAATTAAAAAACAAGTAAATATATATATATATATATATATATACACATTATAAAATTAAAAGACATTTATTTTAAATAAATAGCACAGTAATGAAGGCAGCAACATAGAGGTGCATCTCAAAAAAATAGAATACCATGAAAAAGTTCATTTTTTGTTTTTAACTTATTTCAAAAACTGAAACTTTCCTATATTCATAAATTAAAACATTTAATTTTTTTATTTTTATTTTGATGATTAGAGCTTAGAGCTTATGAAAGTCAAAAATCCAGTATCTCAAAATATTAGAACATTTCCTAAGATCAATCAAAATGGTTTTGCAAAACAGAAAGTTTCAAGTTCTATAAAATATATTAATTTATGCACTCGATACTTGGTCGGCAGCACATTTTACAGCAAATGACTTACTCCTAGCCGAAATTACAGCATCAGTGAAGTGTGGCATGGAAGTGATCAGCCTATGGCACTGCTGAGGCACTACTGAGCCTTCAGATCATCTGTATATTGTTTGATCGACTGTTTCTCATCCTTCTCTTGAAAATATCCCATTGATTCTCAATGGGGTTCAGGTCAGGCATGTTGGCTGACCAGTAAAGCACAGTAATAATATCATGGTCAGAAAACCACTTGCAAGTGTTTGTTGCACTGTGGGCAGGTGCTAAAGTCCTGCTGGTAAAGGAAATCAGCATCTTCATGAAGCTTGTCAGCAGATGGAAGCATAAAGTGCTCCAAAATCTCCTGGTAGATGGCTGCCTTGACTTTGCACTTGATAAAAAACAATGGACCAACACCAGCAGACGTCACAGCACCCCAAATCATTACTGACTTCAGAAACTTCACACTGGACTTCAAGCAGCTTGGATTCTGTGCCTCTCCAGTCTTCCTTCAGACTCTGGGACCATGATTTCAACATGAAATGCAAAATGTACTTTTATCTGAAAAGAGGACTTTGGACCACTGAGCAACAGTCCAGTTGTTTTTCTCCTTAGCCCAGGTAAGATGCTTCTGACGTTTCTGTTTCAGAAGTGGCTTGGTAGTCCTTTTCCTGAAGACGTTTGAGTGTGGTGACTCTTGATGCTCTCCTTGTGAAGCTCTCCCAAGTGTTTGAATCTGCTTTACTTGACAGTATTTTCAAGCTTGCGGTCATCCCTGTTGCTTGTGCACCTTTGCCTGCCCAATTTCTTCCTTTCAGTCAACTTTGCATTTAATATGCTTTGATACATCACTCTGTAAACAGCCACCCCATTCAGTAATGACCTTCTGTGACTTACTCTCTTTGTGGAGGGTGTCAATGATTGTCTCCTGGATCACTGCTAAGTCAGCAGTCTTCCCCATTAGTGTGGTTTCAAAGAACAAGAGACACCTGGAATTTATACTGTAGACAACAATAACACAGAATAGTATACGCACAATATAGAATTTGGATCGGTCTCGTATAACCGATCCCCATTCCGAGAGAAATGCGAGTATCGGAGTCAATACCGATGATAAATATCGGATTAATGTATCCCTAGTACTCATCACATACTAGGCTAAAAAAATTATATTCTGAGCACTCAATGTGTTACCCAGTGATGTAGATCAGTAACAGGCAGAATATTTGCAAATATGACGACTCGTTAAGACAATTCAGAGTCGATTTTTTATTTTGAGAGACAATGGGCCTCATTTATCAATCTAACGTAGAAATTAGCGTAGATTCGAGCATACAATTTAACTTACGACAGAGTTCACGTGTGATTTATGAAACATTCGTATGCCGCCAATCCCATCGTACGAATGATCGCACGTTTATAAATTTGGCGGCTGAAAGCAATCGTCATTTAAAATAAAATTGTATCTTAAACTATAAAGTAAAACACCAAATAGACTAGTGAATACAGAACACAAATACCGAGGTAAAATGAATAAATGAGCAAAGTGAAACTAAACGTCTCATCGACATCCAAATGTTTCCTTTTTTTTTTGGTCATGTAACATTTGGTTGCTAAACACATCTTTGTACTTCACTTGTGTTCCAATATCCACGTAAAACACCCTACACATGCGCAACAATTTTTATTTTGGGGCTGCACACTGACGTTACCTTTTAAATAACTTTTACGTTTGGTTGACTGTATGTTAGTTTGATTAAAATGTCAAGTTTGCACGATCAGTTACATTTAACAAAGCAAAGATATAAAGAAAACTAATAAAATGCGTTAAGAGTGTCACAAAAACGCAGTTGTTTTTTCCCCTTTTCAAAATCTGTTAATTAATTAAGAGAAATACATTTCGTGTAGACTAGCCCTCTTTATTAATTTATTCTTTTCACCAAAGTGCGGCCAGTTGGGTAATGTAAAGACATGTGAATCCTCATGATCTGTTGTTTATGCTGTCATTTGCGCATACAAATCTAACACCCTAAAAGAATTAAAAAAATATGCTTTGATTGTCAGCCAGGTAAATAATCTAAATCAACAAAATGCTGTCATTATATAATTCTCTGAAATGTTCTAGGCTGCATGCAAATTCAGGCTAACTAAAAAACTTGCGTACACAAGCTCAGACTTGACGTGAGATTTGATCGTAGCCACCGCTCACGTCCATATTGATCAATTCCAAGTTTTGCGTAGAAACGACTGTACGCCCAATTTTCTGTCGTACGTTCGTTTCATAAATGAGGCCCATTATCTTACGTTACAAACTGCAAAAAAAATATATTTTTCGGAAACCCATATTACCTGCTCTTTAACATCCATGAAACCTTTCTAATGTTCTGTATAGTGGAAAAAAGATCACAAATTGTTCTTCACACTAAGAAAAAATGGTTCTTTACTGAAAGGTTATTTGGGGAATGAAAAACAGTTCTTCTATGGCAACATGCACAGAATAAAGAAAATCACACCGGTTTTTTAACAAGTAAATGATGACAGAGTTTTCACTTTTGGATGAACTTCAGCATTAAAAACACTGCAGGGAAGTGGTCTGTGATTATGCTGGTCTCTCTCCAGGTCTAATAACTCTACCGCTAATTTCCTTTCATCTGCCTGTTTGTTCTTTACAAAAGAAAACACATTAAATGTGATTGAGTCTCTGTTTTGTGCTGATAAGCCGACTATTGTTAAGCCTTTCGAATGGATTAACGCTGATTATCAGAACCCAAATCATCAAGATCTCACAGTGAGAAGGGGCGTGTCTTGACGAGTGCAATTTGATGGGCCATCGCAAAATTTGAAACTTTGATCATTATATAGCTAGTATAATTGGCTACCAGTGTAAATTTGAGTTTAGTTTGAGCAAACTGTTTTTTCAGGTTCAAGAAGATACTTTTTTTTTTTTTTTTTTTTTAGCAGTGTTCATTGCCATGGAAACTCATGCTACACAGCTAACCTGCTCCGAAACAGGTTTTATTCTGGGTAAGAGCCTGCAAACTGAAGCTGGACCAATCAGCTGTGAGCAAAATGACATATGTGAGACTATAAAGCCTGATTCTATCAGGGTTAACTACTTAAAAGAATAGCTGAACATACGTTCCCAAATAATTTATTTGTTTAAATTGTTACTGCCTTGAGTTATTATTTTGGAATAAATGTAAAATGCTTAAAAACACTAACTTGATGAGATTCATACTTGGTTTTAATAAATAGAATACTGATTACATTGTTAATGTAAAAATATAAAATAGACTTTTTTTTTTTCTAAAAGTTTATGTAATGTTTATTTAACTAAGAAAATGTGACTGGGACATACATTTACATAAAAAAAAAAATAAAAAATTGAGGACTTTGCCTGCTCATTTCATATATTCACATATACACACACATATATATCACATCACTACAGCGAAAGACCCACGAAACAAACACCACCTCTCAGATTAAACAATGATCAAAACACTGCACTCAAACGTTCCTCCTGTGATCCAGCTGTCTTTTTAACTGCTCCTTGGAGATGAGGGATTCTGGAAAGATCAGAGGCACTTGAGCCCAAACCTCAGATCAATAGATCCGATCGATGGACAGAGTCCTGAAGAGACACTTCACATACTGAACAAACAGCATCGTTTCAATCGCTTTGTTTTGTTCATCAGAGCGAACAGCTGTCATGCTGAGACTTGATGTTCAAGACAGAAATATTAATCTTAAAGTAAGAATATTCCCTGTTGTTAATAAATTAGTTGCTCCTCATGTCGGAGGAGTCCCACAGGGCAGATTGTGACCCACACAGGGTCTCAGAAGAGCAGTAAATAATCTCAAGAGGACAGTAGACTGAAGAGACTGAAGTGCCCAGTCTATCATTTTCAATGAGAGAAGAGACATGAGTAACAGGGACTACAAATAAAACCGCAATATGTGTTCCAGACAAATACATAGTTAAAATATTGTCTTAATTAAATAGTTACAACAGATTTGTTTTGTAAAGACATTATAATAATGTTTTTATCACATGAGTCATTTTTAATCATGAGAATAATTTGCTATATATATATATATTTTTTTTTGTATGCATTAACATATGGAAATATATTTTTTTTAAATAATAAACCTTTTGCTGAAATCAAATTAAAATTTCAATACAATGCAAATATTACACATATTTTTCTTAACTGTTAAAATGCATTTACTCTTTTCATAACTAAATGTATTATATGTGACCCTGGACCACAAAACCAGTCATAAGGGTCCATTTTGAAATCATATTCATTTATAAATGAGCTTTTCATTGATGTATGGTTTGTTAGGATATAGCAATATTTAGCTGAGATACAGCTACCAATCAAAAATTAAGTTTTGGTATATTTACAGTAGAATATTTACAAATGATCCTCTTGGAACATGATCTTTACTTAATATCCTAACGGTTTTTGGCATACAAGAAAAATAGATAATTTTGGCCTATACCATGTATTTTTGGCTATTGCTATGTGCTACTTAAGACCGGTTTTGTGGTCAAGGGTCACTTATATTTAAACATTAACATTAATATCTTTAATTTAGGTTGATTTGGTTTTTAATTACTGACCTTTTTCCTCTAATATACATTAAAAATGACACAGGAACAATACAGAAACTGTATTCAGAAAAATTCTAAACCTTTTTCTTTAGATTTTGGGATTAAATGCAATATTTTGGAGTGATTCAAGGGTCAATAAGAGTCAATAGGAGGTTTTCAAGCAGGTAGATGTGTGTATACAGTATGTTTGTGTGTGTCTCATACCGTTAAGGTGTAGTTAGTCTGTATCTCTCGGTCCACTGGTTTCAGCAGCGTAAGGTAACGTGTGATGCCAGCAGACGTGATGGAGAAGATGGAGGTGTAGTCATTCAGAGTGATCTTCAACTGAGGATCTTTTGTCTTCACAAAACAAACAAAGATGAGAAGTCAAATGCGGCATTACAAGATGTTAATATGAGCATGACACACCGTCCAAACAAACCACATGCAGGCACGCAATCCTCATGTTGCATAAACACGCAAGTCAGAGTCAGTCGACCACCTCATTCACTCTGACATGCAAAAGCCTCTACAGCTTTAACTGCTGGTTTGCAAGCCCATGAGAATTCAAAAGTCAAAATCTAATGTAGAGAAAATGAAGTACATGCATATTTTAAAGTGACAGAACTGCTGTGTCATTAGAATTGATCATATGTCAGTGCAAGCTGTTTGCCTGCAGACCACCTGCATTAGTTTGTCTATTGATTTATCACATCTATTCAGTCTGTTTGATTACTTCATACATAGACAGAGTGAGAGAAAATATACATATGTATATGTAAAAATATAATGAAAATATAAAATATGCATATGTATAAACACATATGTAAAATACAATAAAATAAAGTGTGCGCATTGATACACTGCCGTTCAAAAGACTGGGATCAGTAAGATTTTTAATGTTTTTTAAAGAATTCTCTTATGCTCATAAAGACTGCAAAATTGAAATGAAATGAATTATTATTACAGTTTTAAATAACGTTTTTCAATTATTTTTTTTTAACATTTAATTTATTCCTGTGATGCAAAGTTGAATTTTCATCAGCCATTATCCAGTCTTCAGTGTCACATGATCGTTCAAAAACCATTCTAGTATGCTGATTTATTACTTTTATTATTAATGTTGGAAACAGTTGTGCTGCCTAATGTGCTTTTGTAACCTGTGATGATTTTTTTTTAATTCTTTGATGAATAAAAAGTTAAAAAGAACAGCATTTGTTCAAAACAGAAATCTTATCTAACAATATAAGTCTAGTTTACTGACCACAAACCTTTACATGGTTTTAAATAAATGCTTTGAACTTTTTATTTATTAAAGAATCTTAAAAAAAAAAAAGATCAGAGGTTCCAACAAAATATTAAACAGCACAACTGTTTTCAACATTGATAATATAATGATTTCTGAAGGATCATGTGACACTGAAGAACGGAGTAATGATGCTGACAATATATTTTTTCTGAATTTTTGATCAAATAAATGAGCATAAGAAACATCTTAAGTATGTTTATAAAGGAAAAAAAAAATCTCTATCTATCTATCTATCTATCTATCTATCTATCTATCTATCTATCTATCTATCTATCTATCTATCTATCTATATACACACACCCACACACACACACGTAAATCTGGTATTTTTACAAATAATTTTAATTAACAGTATAATTGTAATTGTATTTTTATACTCATTAAAATCAAAATATTTTTTTTTTTCTATTTACAGTATATATAACCCAGGATAACATTGGGTTACATTTGCATATACAAGTTACAATCTCTCTTTTCCAGAAAAAACATAAAAATACAATGTTAACTCATTTTGCATGCAAATTTTTGTGTAATCAATTGATGTCTCGAATGCAAACGTCTGCTTCATTACCACCTACATTACCAACAAAGTGTAACAAACAATAGCTCACAGCTGTTCCAAATTAAAGCCTACTGGCTAAAAAGAGACACACTATTCAATACATCATGTCCCAACTTCATGTATCAATAGCAAACACAGCAAAAAAGGAAAGAAAACTGCATTTGTCAAACCACTATATTATAAAAAGAAAAGAAAAGAAAAGAAAAGAAAAGAAAAGAAAAGAAAAGAAAAGAAAAGAAAAGAGGGCACACATCACTTCACTCGGGTACCTACTGGTGTGGCCCCTGGCAGCAGCTACAATATAAAACATATGGACAGACTGAAACCATCTGTGATTTTTTGCATCTTTGCATTCCCAAGACAGGAGTGAAGCAACAATGTGAAAATGTCCTGGCACTTTTCATGGGAACATCTCACCTCTTCTATGTCATTGTCCAGTGCGATGATGCCCAGAGGGGCTGTGAGGTTGGCGCTCCCTGAGATGGTGGTGCCAACCGAAGCAGACTCACTGATGAAGCCCTGGTAGGAGGAGCGCTGGAAATATGGTGCCTGGTTGTTCTCATCCAGAATTTCAATCTGCAGGTCAGCGTATGCAGGAAGTGGGTGACCGTTATCCTGTTCGGCCTGTTCACAAACAATATAAAACTGTTCAAATTAAACTTTTTTTTTTTTAAACTCCAAATGTTTTCATAAAGTTGAAAGCAGCTTAACACACTTTCAATTTGCAAACAAACTGGTGGTTTTCCATACAAAAATACAGAAAAAAACAGTAATATTGTGAAATATTATTGCAATTTAAAATAGTAGTTTTCTATTTTAATAATTTGAAATCTAATTTATTCATGTGATCAAAGCTAAATTTCAGCATCATTACTCCAGTGTTCAGTGTCACATGATCCTTCAGAAATCATTCTAATATGCTGATTTATTATCAACGTTGGAAACAGTTTTGCTGCTTAATTTTTTTTTTGGGGACCTGTGATAGTTTTTTTTTTCTTCAGGATTCTTTGATTAATAAAATGTTAAAAAGAACAGCATTTATTTAAAAAAGACATCTTTTGTAACAATATACAATACCATTCCAAGTTTGGGGTTAGTACATTTTAACTTTCTTTGAAAGAAACTAATATTTTTATTCAACAAGGATGTGCTAAATTGTAAAATATAAAATGATAGCAAAGACTTCTATTGTTAGAAAAGATTTCTTTTTGGAATAAATGCTGTTCTTTTCAAATTTTTATTCATTGAAGAAGCCTGAAATAAATGAGCATATTAGAGTGATTTCTGAAGGATCGTGTGACACTGAAGATGATGAAAATTCGGCTTTGCATCATAGAAATAAATTATATTTAAGATTATATTTAAATAGAAAAATTTAAATAAAAAATTTAAATTGCAATAATAATTCATAATATTACAGTTTTTTCTGTATTTTTGATCAAATCAATGGAACTTTGATGAGCATAAGAGACTTCTTTAAAAAAAATGAACAGCAGTATATATATATATATATATATATATATGAATTTATGTAAATCTATGTATAATATATATATATATATATATATATATTATAAAATATATATATTTTTTTATATTTTATGAATCCTTTTTTGTAACTAGTTCAGCTATTGCAAAGAAATGATAGTAATGTGTGCAGCCAATGAAGTAAAAAGTACTTTTCTTTTCAATTCAAATTCATCAAAAGATTTTAATTCATCGTCACTCATTTCTAATTAAAATCCAGCAGTTAAAATACTATCCAAAATTCATGGGCCTAAAACGGCTCAAAAACTGGTCTTTTGTTTATTAAAGAGAAGTGTGCGGATACATCTCCCTGAATATTTTTACTTCAATTATGAGCCCCGTCTATCACTGATTTCATTAAGCAGCCATGAAAGACTGCAGCACAGTAACTCAATAGCCACTTCACACATTTGAATCACGCACACATACGCACATCTGACAATGTTGACAGCGGCAATGTTTTGTTTGTTATTTGGTCTCGAATTTCAGCAAGCTTGAAGCGAACTGAGAATAGCATTTCGCTCTTTGTTATTATGAAACGACGAAATCATAACAGCAAACACAGTCATGCATTGTTTCACAGAGGAAACATTTAAATTACCCCTGCTGTTACACTGTTGTTCCACCCAAATCTATGACAGAGCAGAACAATTTCACACCAGCGCTCGCTTAATTTTTGCAATTTCTCTCTTTTGCTCTTTCTCTTCCAGCTCAATTCAATTAGAAGATACAGCATGTTTAATGTAATTAAATATACAAAGCTATATTCCAAAAGCTAGTGAGCTGCTTTGCTGTCTACCACCTACCAAGGAAGCATCCTAACTGAAATGGGATCTCAAGGAACGCTCTACATAGAAACTGTGTGGCATACAAATAGCGCTCTCACAAGAAACCTAAATGATCAATTGATTTTAGTGCTAAACTAATGATGTGTTAAGAAGCATAAATATATGTACCACATACAAAAACTGGGTAAAATAGTATATTGTTAATTAGACAGCACTAAACTACTATTCCAAAGTTTGGTGCTGGAAAGATGTTTTTTTCATAAGAAGTCTCTTATGCTCACAAGGACTGCATTTAATTGGTCTAAAATTGTGAAATATTTTAAAAATGTTAAACAACTGTGTTCTATTTATTATATTTTTTTAAATGTAATTTATTCCTGTGATAGAAAGGCTAAATATTCCGCAGCCATTTTCAGCAGTTGTGCTGCTTACTATTGTTGTGGAAACCATGATGTTCACCAGGACTGCATTTATTTAATAAAAAATGCAAAACAACTGTCTTCTATTTTAATATATTTTAAAATGTAAAGGCTGAATTTTCATTACATTTTTTAAAGAACATCATTGTTTGAAACAAAAATCTTTCAAAACATTATAAATGTCTTTACTCTCACTTTTGATCCATTTAATACTTTCTTGCTGAATAAAAGTGCTTATTTCTTTTTTTTTTTTAAATCTAACTTTTGAAAAGTATATATGTTTTGGCAAAATGTTTTAGTATTGAATAAAGCATTATGATAGAGCATTTCACTTTCTTCGTAAATCCATCGTAAATCAACTGTGGAAAAGTGTTCTCCACAAAAAGTATATGTGCAGTGATGCCTAGCAGTAATTTTTACAGTAATTACCGCATTGAAATATAAGCTGACCCTGGTAATAAGACGACCTCCCTTTTTCAAGATGTACCTTTTGGAAAAAGTCTTTTTGGAAACCAAATCTTGTGTTTTATTAAGGAAAATAATAATAATAATAATAATAATAATAATAATAATTATATTATATATATATATATATTTTTTTTTTTTTTCTTAAATTACTTTTAGATTTTCATTGCATATTTTTAATTTTTTAGTTTTTGTTTTGAAAGTATGGTAAATACTGGTAAAATGCACCAACAATTAGGCTATCCATCTCATAGTAACCTACCAACATTTCATTAACAGTAGAAGCAAAATCATATTGTAGTCTGTAGTTTTTCCAGATGTATGTCCAAGAAAACAAAACTTGTCTTATATTCGGGTCAATACGGTATGTTGAATACCTTTTATGGCGACTATAACGCATTAAAATGCTTCCTGCATAGACAGTTCACTAGGTTTTTAAATGGAACCACAGTGAAAGTGTGTCCATACAGACAGCGTGTTCAACTGCTGATACCTATTGCTGTAATACAAGGAGAGTATTTTCAGAAATATACTGCAGTTATTACCGGCCATAAAACATTCAACCAGTACTATTGTAAAAATGATGACACCCTTACTGACGCCTAAATGTAAGAGCCTCTGGAAACGGTGAGCAGGGGGTTAGATGAACCTCTCTTATCTTTACAGCCGCCTGTAGAAGATAACCTGATGATGATATAATGACCTTAATGACGAGACTGAAGCGCTGGAACAGCTCTCTGTCCACAGGCTTCAGTAGCCGCAGCTCAGCCGTGCTCCTGTTGAGCGAGAAGTATTCGGGGTACATTGCAGGTTGACCTGAAACGCAGTACAGAGAGAAACACATAGCTTGTGCTATTATATGATTCATGATATTATTTATACTAAGCTATCAGACACATTAAAAAAAAATGAATGCCATATGCCCCAACAGCACACCCTTTTAAACCTTAATAACACATTTATTAAAGAACTGAATTTCTCTTTTAAATGTATGGAAACATTAGTTAAAGTGCTTCTATTATGCCAAGGCTCCTAATATTGTTTTCTACAATGTGTGTACATGTACAGAAGGTCAAACAACACTTTAATTTTCTCAAAATATGCATTTAATATCACTTTGTTTTCCGGTGATTCTCAATCTATTCGTTTTAAGTAATTCAAAGACTCAGTCTCTCTAAACCCCTCCTTTCTATGAGCTTACTCTGCTCTGATTGGTTAGATGGGCCAGTCATAGGTAGGAATTATGCTACCCTGTGATGTAGGGTTCAAATTACTAACAACTCGTTTAAGGCTGTTTAGAGTCAAATGTTTTTTTGGCACTTTTAGCTTTCCAATTTCAGTTTGCATTCACATACAGCTACATTACACATTATAGGAAAGGCAATATTTAAAATGGCATAATAGGGGCACTTCAAGCGTGCAGTTGTATACATATATATATATATATATATATATATATATATTTTTTTTTTTTTTCTCAGCATTTGGAAAATATGGGGATTACCTACCAACCAGTATGAAGTACAGGACTCCTGGTCTGTCTGACGGAGGCTGGATGTTTCTGTCCTGGTCAATGGCTCGAATGGGAGGTGTCACATTCAGAGGGTTTAGTTTGCTCTGAAAAAAAGAACAAGACAAGAATAAATGACTAAGCTGGCAAACAAGATGAGAGTTGGCTAAATGATTTCAAATTTGCATTTTTAGTATCGTTTTATATCTATGGTTTTACCATAGTCTGAACTCAAGCATTTCTAATACATTTTTTTCACAGACCAAATGATCTGAACTATGCTATCGGCATTAATTTATATCTTGGTAACACTTTACAAAAAGATCTAATTAGACCATTTTAGTTAATGCATTAAAGAAATAAGTCACCCGGAAATAAAAATTTGCTTGAAAATGACTCACCCTCAGGGCATCCAAGATGTAGAAGAGTTTGTTACTTTATTGGAACAGTAATGGAGAAATTTAGCATTTAATCACTTGTTCACCAATGAATCCTCTGCAGTGAATGGGTGCCGTCAGAATGAGAGCCCAAATAAAGGCAATAAAAACCACAAGTAATCCACAACACTCCAGTCCATCAGTTAATGGTGTTTTAACTGAACCATCACTTCTGGCTAAAATACAAGTCCACAGTTCATAATAACAATTTCTCCAGTGAAAAAACTCCATCCCCTGTTGTCCTTTCACATCGAAATCAACCAATATACTTTTTAAGAATTATTTTGGACTGTTTTTAGCTTGTAAACGATGGTTGATGTGTGTACATTTCTGTCCTGATTCAAATGAGAAAACGTTTTCAGTGAAGAAAGCTAATAGAGGACAAAAAAAGAGGCAAACAATTTTAGGTTAAAACACTTTTCACGTCACAAGCAAACTTAAGCAACTGTTAGACTGGAATGCTGTAGAACACTTATGGATTGAACTCTCATTCTGATGGCACCCATTCACTGTAGAGGATCCATTGGTCAGTAAGTGATGCTAAAGGAATGCTAAATTTCTCCAAAATTAGTTCTGATGAAGAAACAAACTCATCTACATCTTGGATGAGGGTGAGTACATTTTCAGCTTCATTTTCATGTTCATTTGGTGAACTATTTATTTAACTAACATTAAGTAACAATGGGCAACACATTTGTTACAGTATTTATAAATCAATGTTAACATTAGTTTAGCTGTTCATTGTCAGTTCATGTTAGCTACAGGATACAACTTGAAGGAGTCTCCAAATTGCAGGAGAAACATCTGAAACAAAGCTGACACATAAATAAAACACTTTTTGAGATCTCCATTAAGTCTCAAGCTTTGAAAGAACATTCATTGAGGAACAACATTTTCCTCTGGGCTAAAAGCAAAGCTCTTGGGACACTTGATTGTATTAATCTGTGCTCTACAGATGAGTGTGCATTTTGTGCAGACAAATACAGCCTCTAACAGATATGATAATAAGAAGCATCTCCTTTGGGGTGGGTGCTTCATTAAAATGGCAGCGTAAATACAGACGCTCAATGTTAAATATGTGAGCACAGTAAATCAGAATTCTTTCCCACCTGAGACGTTTAAAACTACCCATAATCCCCCCCTCCAGCAGGCATTAGGCCGATTAATCTGTGCCTAGAGACAGGAAAAAGACTCTCGAACCACATCCCAGCTCTAATTGTGAAATATGTGACCTCATTAATTACCACTATTCCTGCCAAAGGAAATGAGAGAGAATCTATGCTGGGAATGGAACACTAGCATAATGCTTACTGCATACTGCGCAGTACACACTGACTACTGACCAGTATTGTTTTAAAAATAGTATCTGACACAGAACGCATTACGTATTAAAACAGGACGTGTTTACAATAACTTATTAAAATGTAAGGCTCTTAAAATCTCTGCCGTACCATGTGTAGCATGTGCATTTTCAGTATGTACCATATGAGAAGATAGCCGAAAGCCACCGTAATGAAGTTATGTGACAACAATGTTACATAAAACTTTTAAACAGGTGCATAATGCATCCATTCAGAACATAGTCAGTTACTTCAAATAATAGTATGCTAAATTGCCGTCACATAACTCCATTATAATTTAGTTAATGGTATGAGTTATCATCTCAAATAAATAAATAAATAAATAAGTAAAGATACACTACTGTTAAAACGTTTGGGGTCAGTAAGATCTTAATTTATTATTATTGTTATTATTAAAGTAATTAATGCTTTTATTCAGCAGTTACATTAAATAGTTTGGAAATGACAATAATATTGTCAAATGTATAATGTTAAATTTTTTTTTACTTTCTATTTATCAAATCCCTAAAAAATGTTTCATTGTTTCCACAAACATATTAAGCAGCACAACTGTTTTTAACATTTATAATAATAATAATAAACATTTACTGAGCAGCAAAACAGCATATAAGAATGATTTCTGAAGAATCATGTAACACTCAAGACTGAAGTAATGATGCTGAAAATGTAGCTTTGCAATCACATAAATAAATTACATTTTAAAATATATTCAAATAGAACAGTTATTTTAAATTGCAATAATATTTGATGACTTTTTTATGACCCTATTATCATGATGTTTAATTTAGTTAAGGGTATGAGTTATCATCCCTAATACATGAATTAAATGAATAAATAAACATACACTACTGTTAGAAAGTCAGTAAGTTCATTAATATTATTAAAGAAATTCTGCTTTTATTTAACAAGGACAGATTAAATTGATTGGAGATGACAGCAATTTTGTACAATTTATAATGCTGCAAAAAATTGTTAGAATTATATGCTGTTTTTCTGAACTTTTTATTTAACTTTCTATTTAGTTATTTAACTTTTGTCAGAATAAATAATATATTTTTTTTCATGGTATTTTATGTTTGCACAGAAAATGTGCATTATTCTGTAAATAGGCCTACTGCAGAAATAGTAGTATGCTACTCCATGCACAGCCACTATTCTGTTAGAATACCTAAAATGTGAAAAAAAAACCTAAAAATCACCTAATCTAAATAAAATTTCTAAAATGGATTTCCTCACACACTAATCCTTTATAATTTGCGAGATAATCAGAGAACAGCAGGAAAAGCGAAAAGAGATTGTCTCTGTGAAAACGCATGAATTGCAGCAGGCAGAATGCAAAAAGGAAAATGAAACAGCTTGAAATGAAGCAAATCTGCAGCACATTTATTCAGTGCAGAAATTGGCAGCCGTTGGGAGTGCAGCGTCTGCAGTGGAAAACATTTTTAGCATAAATTACGCCAGTCCCCCCTGAGCAAAGATCAGCCGTGGCTGTATGTGCTGGACTCTCTCTCTCTCTCTCTTTTTTTCTCTCTCCATGTGGTTTGGTTCCATAATGATCCATCTCCTCAGAGGTCTGCCCACCCCAGCTCACCTCAACTGGGTTCTGATTTCATCAAAGCTTCACGTCTTGGCTTTGATGGGTGATGAACCCTTTGGTTTTACTGAGGGTCTCATCCCGCTTTGTCTCTACCCCCTGTCCCTGATCTCATTCAATCTGTACCAGCTAACTTTCATCAGCCACCTCTTTTTCTCATCTAAATCCCTCGTTTCTCACCCTTCCTGCCCCTGCTGTATGAGTCTTATCTTTAGCCAAGCACAGGTCAGTAGAGCAACGTATGTGATGGGAAATATGAAAGGACTGACATTTAACCGGTGAAGGGTCAACAAAACACCAACAACACAATGACACATATACTAAACTTTACACTTTCTTGAGCTTGTCCATACAATGTAGAGTGAAGACATCAAAATGTCTTGCAAGTGTCCATGAACAAGACATGAATATTGTAAGAAGATAACTAAATGCTCATTACTGGATTCTGCTGCATTCTGCAGTCAAACATGCTTAAGTAACTGCTGAACTGTATAATTTTTAAAACCATTTATATATTATTTATAATTTTGTTTTATACCATTCAGAAGTTTAAGGTGAGCATGCATACTAGGGATGTAATGAAATGAAAAGCTCATGATACAATAATATCTCGATATGAAGTCCACAATATATTTATTGTGATATTCAAAAAAAATCTAAAATCTAATGCAATTTGAGAGTTCAAAATTAAGAGATCCAACCCATGTTTTTGTCTAAGAAAATTTAAGTCAGAAAAAAGTCAGTGAATTGACTTGTACCTGAAATTTAAAGGGGACTCAACCCTCTTTTTATTTGTGGTATACTGTCTCATAAATTACATTCACACTGGTGTTTAAGAAAGCCTAACAAATTAGAATATTATTGCTATTCCTATGATAGTAATATCCATAAATTGTAAAACAACTGCACTGTAAAATAAATGAAAATGAATATTTTATAGGTATATTATTTTTGCTTTACACTACAGTAGGGAAATTGCAATACTTATTTTCTAAGTTCTACACTTGAAAGAGATATTTTGAATATGGACTGCAGTAACGCTACCCATTTAAACACTAGCTGTCAGCAATTAATGGGGACCTATTATGCAAAATTTGCATGGTGTTTGGACAAAAATGTGTGTTGGCAGTGTGTGTACACACCACTCTATAGTGACAAAAATCCACCCATTCCTTCTTTTTAAATCCCCATATGTCATAAACTGTCTCCCAACGACCTGTTTTCAGCATTGGCGCTAATGTGACATCACCTTAGCCACAGGCCCCGCCCACAAATGTTGACAGACACTGACGTTTTAACTTAGAACCACCCCCTGAGTGAGTTGACACAGTCCGCCATTGCTGCACTGACGAGAATGTCCCCCAAGCGTTTTAGGTTCTAGAAACTCCATCTTCACCTGAAAAGGGGGCGGGAGCGCGAGCTCATTTACATTTAAAGGAACAAACACAAAAACAGTGCGTTTTGGTTCATAGCTTAAAAGTGGCAATTTCAACAAGCTATAAAAAATTATCTATAGGTTATTTTGAGGTAAAACTTCACATACAGACTCTGGGGACATCAGAGACTTATTTTACATCTTGTAAAAAGGGGCATAATAGTTCCCCTTTAAGCTTTTATTTTGACAGAAACATCAGTAGAGCTTTAATTTTGACGGAAAACTCCAGCTTCAGTGAAAACAGGATTACAAAAACACGTTTCACCACAAATATAGTGAATTTCTGTAATAATCCACAGTGAAAATAAAGCATAACTGGACTCATAGCACATGCAATAAACGCGTTCACTGCATTCACTCTCAACGGAGCCGTTCGGAGATCCTGAAAACACCAGATCGCGAGCTGATCGCCTGAACTAAGTGAACACTTTGCTTTTAAACACGCAGTGAACACAGACTTGATGAAGGGATTAAGCCATATTGTGCTTTTGGTTTTAGTTCATTTGACAGATACTCTGCCAAAGCATAATGGCCCAAAACATGACTTTAAAGACCTTTTATGTTAAAATAAGAAGTTTAAATATATTTTAAAAACTACACTTTTTGCTCAGAAGATCTATCGTTTCATATTGCTACAACATTAATAATACCGTTACATCCCTAATGCATACTTTTATTCAGCAAGGATGCATTGCTGGTAAATGGATCAAAAGTGACAGTAAAGACATCTATAATGTTACAATTATTTAATTAAATGCTGTTCTTATGAACTTTCTATTCATCAAAGTAAAAATGTATTGCAATTTCCACAGAAATGTTAAGCAACACAACTTAGCACTAAGACATTACACTAATAAATGTTTCTTGAGCACCAAATCAGCATATTAAAATGATTTCTAAAGCAGTTATTCTCAACTCCAGTCTTCAGGGCCCACTGCTCTGCACATTTTGTATGTCTCCCTCATTAGGAGAAAGATCCATGGACTGAACTGAGGCTACATCTACATTAATCTGGATACATTTGAACATGGAGTTTTCGTTTTAAAATGCTCTTCGTCCATACTAGCGTTTTCAAACGTTTTCCAGCAGTTTCTCATCCACATTAAAATGTAGGAAAACGTTAAATTTGCCTTACTGAACATGCGTAAAACCTCCAAAAACTTTCACATCAAAATGAAATTAAGTAAATAAGTCTAAGACTAAAGGAAAATTAAGTTCATGCCTGTACAGTACAACTATAGAAAAAGAAAGTTCAACACTTTTCAGCAATGAGAAAAAAACGCAAATATTATTTAATTTTGCTTAATAGTACACTGCAAAAAATGCTTTTCTTACTTAGATTTTTTGCCTTGTTTTCAGCCAAAATATCTAAAAATTCTTGAATCAAGAAGGATTTTCTAGACAAGTAAAAATTATTGTCTTGTTTTTTTCTGAAAACAAGTCAAAATTAAGTGATTTTGCTTGAAATAAGCAAAATAATCTCCCAATGGGGTAAGCAAAATAATCTTGTTTTCTGTTTGAAATAAGATTTTTTTGCTTACCACATTGGCAGATTATTTAGCTTGTTCTAAGCAAAAACTCACTTAATTTTGACTTTGACTAAAAAAAATAATTATTTACTTGTCTAGAAAATCCTTCTTGATTTAAGAATTTTTTGATATTTTGCTGGAAACAAGACAAAAAAATGTAAGTAAGAAAAGTATTTTTGCAGGTCAGCAGCAAAGTCACTGGTTAATAAAATGAGATTAAATACATAAAGGAAACAAAAAGTAACTGGCATTAATTTTTTTAAAAGGTAAATCAGATATTTTCTTGGAAATTAAAAAGTAATGTGTTACTTTACTAGTTACTTGAAAAAAGTAATATTATTAAGTAACTTGCGTTACTTGTAATGCGTTCCATGCCGCGCTCGCTCATGTTTGATCTAAAAAGCAGCTGCCCTCGTGTTTTGCCGCAGGACTCAGGACAGCAACTGTAAGTAGATTTTCTGGACTGTAATATGAAGAGTGTACAAGGTAAATATCTTTAGCAGCAGTGTGAAAATGAATAGCACATAACACAGGCACAATTACCGGTATAAACATAGATGTCCATTGGTACATGACTAAACCTGCGTCATAACTTTTAAAAGCCTCCTTTTTCACAGTCTACTCTACAATGTAAAAAAACAGCGTTTTCAAATTTATCCACTTTGGACAGGGTTCTCCTTGAGGACGATAGGCCAAAACAGAGAAAAATAAACGTATTAGTGTGGACATGGCCTAAGCGTGTCAGATTCAGAAACATACATAATGTGCAGAGCTGTGGACCCAGAGGACTGGAGTTTAGAACCTCTGTTCTAAAGGATCATGTGACACTGAAAAATCCAGCTTTTCATTACAGTAGTAAATTATATTTTAAAATATATTAAGAAACATTTTATATTGCAAACAATTTTTACTTTCTTTAATCAAACAAATACAGCCTTGTTGAACATATAAGACTTTGTTCAAAAACATTACAAAATCTTAAACCCCAAACTTCTGAACGGTAGCAAACAGTCAGTGAGCGGTCCATAGGCTTGCTGTGTGAGGCTGAATTATTAATACACATACAGTGCATAGTTTCTTTCTTTCTTTATAGTTCAAGGTACAATCTCACACACAAACCTTGTTCTCATGCACTCAAGTCTTTCTCTATGAGAACATGTATCCAGGGCTGCCCACTGCATAGCCTCAGGTCACCCTGTCTTGCTCAGTGGGTCACAGGTGAAGTGTTTCAGTCAAGTTAAGACATCTTTCTGCCTTTACACCTAGCTATGCCAGATGCTGCATACAGCATCATGGTTGTAGCTTGTGGCAAAAATAAGTATCAGACAACATCCTTACTCGAAAATCCAGGTAAAATAAGATGGCAGTTTGTTTTATATGGTTTCTAGTTTCTAAATATCCAACTGGAACCAGCAAGAAGCCATGATTATTAGATTCTAGATCAACCTAGCAGATCAACCTTGGTCAAGTCTGTTAGAGCTGGTAGATAATCTCAGACAATAGCATAAAGAAGCTGCCTGGTTTGGGCCTTTTTTTCTCCAAAAATAGATTTAATTATAAATATACAACATTTAAAGACATTTGAGTTCTTACCGGGTCGGTGAGCTCAGGAATGGCCACACGGTACGTGATGGGGTTACAGTCCTGTGTGTTGTTGACCAGAACACATGGCAGGAACATGGGACCCAGATCATCTCCATCCGAAACATCCAGAGTTAAAGTAGTGGTTGCTGTGCGACGAGTTCCTGGATACGGAGCCCGGTCCTGGAATAAAAAAGCTTGCATGTTACCATAGATACAAACCTTCAGATACAACAGTCACAGATCTGCATACAGAGAAACAATGATTATGAGAACAGATGAATGAGGCAAACAACAATAGTTGAATTTAATTTTAAATATTTAAACTCTTAATCATCTTAAGTCTTATTTTTAATTACATTTTACTAGAACAAGCAAAATGTGTTTTTTAATTAGCTTTTAGTTAAAGAAAAAAAAAGAAACTTTTTCCACACAAAAACTCTTAAATACTGTCTTAAATTTTAAGGCGTGACACTGCAGGTGAATAATAATAATAATAATAAAAAAAAAAACGAATAGTTATCACCTTACTTACCCAGTTGATTAATTACATTGATAATTGCAAACATTTTTTGTATTACAAGTTTTCTAAAATGTTAGGTTTAACATTCATTTGCATACATTTCTACTACAAAAATCTAAACACTGGATAAAGTCAGTTTCAAAATTGTTTTAACAGAAGCAATCTCATTTTGTCACTTCATAATTCAGAAAATACTTAGAACAGACATAAAACTATATACAGTTGAAGTCAAAAGTTTACATACACCTTGCAGAATACTGACCTGAATAAGATATTTCACATAAAATAAATTTACATATTGTCCACAAGAGAAAATAATAGTTTAATTTATAAAAATCACCCTGTTCAAAAGTTTACATACACTTGATTCTTAATGCTGTGTTGTTACCTGAATGATCCAATGGTCTTTTTTGTTTAGTGATAGTTGATCATGAGTCCCTTGTTTGTCCTGAACAGTTAAACTGCCTGCTGTTCATCAGAAAAATCCTTCAGGTCCCACAAATTATTTGGTTTTTCAGCATTTTTGTGTATTTGAACCCTTTCCAACAATGACTGTATGATTTTGAGATCCATCTTTTACACTGAGGACAACTGAGGGACTCATATGAAACTATTACAGAACGTTCAAAAGCTCACTGATGCTTCAGAAGGAAAAACTATGCATTATGAGCTGGGGGTGTAAACAGAATGAAGTTGTGTGCATTTTTCTTATTTTGCCTAAATATCTTTTTTTTTTTTTTCATTTAGCACTGCCCTTCAGAAGCTACAGAAGATACTTGCATGTTTCCAAGAAGACAAAATTTGTTAAATTTAGTCTCTCAGTTGTCCTCAGTGTGAAAAGATGGATCTCAAAATCATACAGTCATTGTTGAAAAACTGAAAAACTAAAGAATTTGTGGGACCTGAAGGATTTTTTCTGAAGATCAGCGGGCAGTTTAACTGTTCAGGACAAACAACTGTTCATGAACATCTATCACTAAGCAAAAAAGTTTACATACACAAATTTTGCAGATTCTGCATGGTGTATGTAAACTTTTGACTTCAGCTGTATTTTTCACAGTTTTAAAAACCTTCAGGATATAGACAGGAATAAAAATGTAAATTTTGGTTTGTGTAAGTGTTACCGAATTGGAGATTTATAGCTCAGTGTAGAAGAAAAAGCTAATTTTGGGAAAACGGCCTTTAAAAATATGTATTGTAATTGAAATCTATTGACACAAATAGCGAAAGTGCTACAAAAGCAACACTCAACAGTGTCTTTTGAATGTTTTCTTTCTACTAGTCTAAAAAAACACTTCTCAAACTTGACAGGTGCATGAAAAAACAGTGTTTTTCCTGCAGTGTCTCTCCTTAAATGAAATTTAATAGCACAGAATCCACACCAACAGGTAAAAAAATCATAAAATAAAGTTTCATGTAATTCTCCAAACTGTAATTACTGACTTATTGAATTCCAACAGTCAGGGTCTAAATAAAACATGTATTATTCATATCAAAGCCAACTCTGGTGTTCTGTGTTTTTCCCTTCAATAAGATTTCAGAGAGAAAAAGAAAAAAAAAAACAGTAACAAATCCATCCCCTCATTTTCCACATCCTGAAATGATTCCATTTTCTTCAAGGAGAGCTGTTGCAGCCTTGATGTAAAGCATTTATTTGAGCCATTTGGCTCTATGAAAACATGCTCACGGCCTCTGGGGTCTGGACACCCTCACAGGGATGCTGTTCTAGACGGGTTTGCAGCTAGTTGTGTATGCAGCTCGTGTGAGGGTGGAGGGATGCATTTGGAAGTGAATCAGGATGCCGGTTATTCAGTGACAGATATAAGGAGGTGCCTGGAATTTTAAAAAGTGCATTGTGCAAACTGGCAACCTAACAGGCCCAGATCGCTTGACCAAAAAGTCAAGGTTATTGTTTGCAATCTACAGGAAAGGTTACAGAGTAAGCAGTCGTTTAGCAAACATCTTTATCCAAAGTGACTTACAGCTCATGGCTCACTCCTTACAGGGTTTAGATCAGTAACCCTTCAACTACTAGCACAAGTTTATGCAAATAATTGAATTTAAAGCAATGTTGTGCGTTATAAACAAGTTAAGTCTATAAACAACATATGAACAACATCAAAAACAGTGTTTATAGTAAAACACTGCACTTTTAGCAATGGTTCCAGGTGTAGTTCTAGGCAGATGAACGTAGAGTAATGCACAGTACTCACAAACACAAATTCAAACTCATTCACCCTCAAAAGTAAAGTAAAAAACTCTGAAATGCAAAAAAAAAAGTTATCTCAATTTCAAACTCAAATGCAACTTCAAAAACTCTTAAATATAAAATTAAAATTACAAATTCAAACTTATAAACTCATAAACAAAAAACGAAAAACTCAGAAGTACAGATTCAAACTCATAAACCATCAAATGCAAACTCAAAAAACATACAAATGCAAACTCACAAACATGAACTCAAAAACAGAATGTAAACTCAAAAACACCTAAATGCAAACTCACAAATGCGATTTTAAAAACTCGCAGGTACAAATTAAAACTTAAAAACTTAACCTAAAAACTCACAAACTTGAAACATTAAACTCACCAGTGCATATTCAAAAACTCAAACATAAACTCACAAGTACAAGCTCAAACTCATTAACCATCAAATCAAAAACTGTCAAATGCAAACTTAAACTCTCACATGTGCAATAACCTTATATTTATTTGTTACCACCTCCATCCTAATGCACCCCTGCATCTCAAATTTTTTTTTTTTTTTCATCAACAGCACAACTGTACATACCACTTATTTCTTAATTTAGTTTTCTATATATTTTTGTCTATTTATATTTAAATATGTATATTTTTTACTCTCACCTTATTGTATTTTTCTTATTGTCCGTGTTGTTGTTGTATACTGAAAGCTACTGTCACAAAAACAAATTCCTTGTATGCGCAAGCATACTTGGCAATAAAGCTCTTTCTGATTCAGATTCTGATTCTGATTCTTATGCGTTTGTGAAACCCCGCTCTAATGGTACAGCCCACAGTGCAACGATCATTTCCGAAGTCACAATTTAGCAAAAGTAAAATTGAAAAAAGGAGAGAAAATGGCAATTATAAATTTATGAACTGGAAAAAATAAAAAAATGAATGTTTTGTTCCTTTTTTTTTGCATTTGCATTTGCATTTGCACCATATGGTCTGAAAATTTAATTGTGAAGCATTACATGGACCCAAATACAAACACAAACTTGAAAACTCAAAACATTCAAAACATTAAACACAAATACATATTCAAAAAGTCTCAAACAAAAGTACAAGTACAAACACAAACGTAAAAACTTTTCAAAGTAAAATGTCAAGTACAAATTCTAACTTAGAAACTTAACATCCCTCCCCAAATAAACGTAAACTCACAAGTATAAATTCATAACAAACTCACCAATGCAAAAAAAAAAAAAAAAACTTCAATGATAATTCGCTCATACAAATTCAAACCCATAAGATCAAATTCAAGCTGAAAAAACTCTCATACATTAAATTGCATGTAGAAATTCAAACTTATAAACCTCCAAATGCAAACTCAAAAACTGTCAAAATCTAAACTCACAAACTTGAACTCAACAACTTACACGTAAAATCGCAAGTACAAGTGCAAATTCAAAAACTCTCAAACAAAAACTCACAAGTTAAGATTGAAACTCATAAACTCACATATTGCAATTCAAAAACTCTCTCAAATAAAAACGCAACAACAAATTCAAACCAACAAACGTACATACACAAAGTCAAAAACATCCAAACGTGAACTGGGAAGCACAATTCAATCTCATAAACCCTCAAATGCAAACTCAAAAACTCTCAAATGCAAACTCTCATGTGAACTCAACAACTCGTAAACTCAAAGGTACAAATTTAAACTGATAACCTCACAAATGCAAACTCAAAAACACTTCAATGCAACCTCAAACACCCTCAAATGGAAACTCACAAACAAATCTAAACTCTCAAATGCACACTCACAACTGCACTAACCCCACCAAAAACTCTCAACTATGCTAAAACTGATTTAAAAAGGTTGTTTTTCTTTGTTGCTAAAAAATATATAAATAAAATGCATATGCAAATAAAAAATAATAAATATATAAATGCACATTTTCCACATTTTTCTCTCAACCAATGGTTAGTTTAGTTACTTTCACACTAGTCTCATGATAACCATGTAATGTTTCAGCTTTTTGGCTGTACTTTAAAAATCTTGTATTTATCTCAGCATTAGCCCTTGCCCAAAAGACATCAACATTGTTTGTACTGTAAGTGCAATATTGCAAACACAATTTTGAAAGTTATTATCTGTGGTAATCAACAACATGTCACTATAGCTGAAGTTGCATTTACCTTGAAACGCTCCTCTTAAATGTATTAAGAGTAAAGGAACAACACTGTATGGTAGTGAAGGATATTTTATGTGTTAATAATCTTACATTAGCCTGGACTATAATCAGATAGCGAGTCCTCTCCTCGTAGTTCAGCCGCTCTGCCAAAACAATATTACCAGACAGAGTCCCAGCGACACGTACGGTCCTGTTTGACATCTGAGACACAGAGACAAAGAAAGATAGCGCTATTTTCAATAAAACATTGCAGTTCGGAAGTTCACTCATAAAGTCACTGCTTTAAATTAATCATTAATTACAATGAAGAACTTGAGTGTAACTGCAGAAGGTCTGTTTGATCGGATGAAGTACCGGGTCATTTGGGTTGTACTGAATGGCGTATTCGATCTGTCCGTTTGGTCCGTCGTCGATGTCCGTGGCTCCATTGTTTCCTGAGAAGCCGGTGAAGATGGTGGTACCGACTGGAGTGAGCTGGAGAGATATCATTAAAAAAACACATGAAACAAACATCAGACAGTGGCTATATGCTTGTGTAACAACACAGCAACTCTGACAGGCCTCAGATGTGACCCATCTGACCCAGATAGTGTGCATGTGTGTGTGTGTGTGTGTGTGTGTTCCTTCTGGAACCCCTTAGAAGACAGACTAGACAGGGACAGAAGAGGAAGAAAGAAAATACAAAGAAAAAGCGAAACAAAGAGAAGGCAACAAAATGCAAAAATCAAAACGGAAGGAGAGAGAGAGCAGCACACACTACTGATATTAAAATAACAGGTTAGGGTCATTCTACAAGTGCGGTGGCATTTCCATCTGCTATTTTTCTGAAAAGTAAACTCAATAATCATACACTAAACCTACTGTGCTATATTAATGATTTTTTCTTTCTCATTTCATAGGTCTCATCGAATCATTGTAGGATTAAAAAAAATAAAAAATACATTAATGATTTACCCATGGATGTGGCATTACACATAATTAAATATAATAAGAAGCAATGACATCAGAGACTGTAAATTTATTAATAAATCAATTGTGGTGGAAGACATTACAAAGACAAAAAATGCTAGCATTATTTTTTTCATTTTTTAATTCTGAACCTTTTACAAATAATTAATGGTAATGCTTATATTATCTTTTGATCAACAATGCTGGATTAATCGCTTCTGCTTGTATTATTCTCATTTGCAATTTGCTTTGAATAAGAGAGTCTGCCAAACGAATAAATGGAAAAGGCATAACAGATGACAAATTTAACTGAGGAAAAAAAATAAAAGACAAACTCACTGGTTGATTCTCTCATCGCTCATGACTTTTACTCTAAGAAATAATCACATAAAATTAAAAATGAAAACAAAAGTAAGATATGTGACATATAAGATATGCTCTGTATAAGACACTAAAAATCAATTGCAAATGTATTTATGTAAATGATAAATAATATTTTAGAAATTACAGTTTTATATGATCTTTTAATATATTTTTAATATTTGTATATTATTTCAATTTGCCATATGTATTTTATGACAAATATTTAGCTATTTTTAGTGTTTTAACCATAAAAATACATTTATTTTTATATATGTGTATATGTTTGTGCGTGTGTGTATGTATATATATATATATACAGGTCCTTCTAAAAAAATTAGCATATTGTGATAAAGTTCATTATTTTCTGTAATGTACTGATAAACATTAGACTTTCATATATTTTAGATTCATTACACACAACTTGAAGTAGTTCAAGCCTTTTATTGTTTTAATATTGATGATTTTGGCATACAGCTCATGAAAACCCAAAATTCCTATCTCAAAAAATTAGCATATTTCATCCGACCAATAAAAGAAAAGTGTTTTTAATACAAAAAAAGTCAACCTTCAAATAATTATGTTCAGTTATGCACTCAATACTTGGTCGGGAATCCTTTTGCAGAAATGACTGCTTCAATGCGGCGTGGCATGGAGGCAATCAGCCTGTGGCACTGCTGAGGTGTTATGGAGGCCCAGGATGCTTCGATAGCGGCCTTAAGCTCATCCAGAGTGTTGGGTCTTGCATCTCTCAACTTTCTCTTCACAATATCCCACAGATTCTCTATGGGGTTCAGGTCAGGAGAGTTGGCAGGCCAATTGAGCACAGTAATACCATGGTCAGTAAACCATTTACCAGTGGTTTTGGCACTGTGAGCAGGTGCCAGGTCGTGCTGAAAAATGAAATCTTCATCTCCATAAAGCTTTTCAGCAGATGGAAGCATGAAGTGCTCCAAAATCTCCTGATAGCTAGCTGCATTGACCCTGCCCTTGATAAAACACAGTGGACCAACACCAGCAGCTGACATGGCACCCCAGACCATCACTGACTGTGGGTACTTGACACTGGACTTCAGGCATTTTGGCATTTCCCTCTCCCCAGTCTTCCTCCAGACTCTGGCACCTTGATTTCCGAATGACGTGCAAAATTTGCTTTCATCCGAAAAAAGTACTTTGGACCACTGAGCAACAGTCCAGTGCTGCTTCTCTGTAGCCCAGGTCAGGCGCTTCTGCCGCTGTTTCTGGTTCAAAAGTGGCTTGACCTGGGGAATGCGGCACCTGTAGCTAATTTCCTGCACACGCCTGTACACGGTGGCTCTGGATGTTTCTACTCCAGACTCAGTCCACTGCTTCCGCAGGTCCCCCAAGGTCTGGAATCGGTCCTTCTCCACAATCTTCCTCAGGGTCCGGTCACCTCTTCTCGTTGTGCAGCGTTTTCTGCCACACTTTTTCCTTCCCACAGACCTCTTGCTTGAGGGTGTCAATGATGGCCTTCTGGACAGCAGTCAGGTCGGCAGTCTTACCCATGATTGCGGTTTTGAGTAATGAACCAGGCTGGGAGTTTTTAAAAGCCTCAGGAATCTTTTGCAGGTGTTTAGAGTTAATTAGTTGATTCAGATGATTAGGTTAATAGCTCGTTTAGAGAACCTTTTCATGATATGCTAATTTTTTGAGATAGGAATTTTGGGTTTTCATGAGCTGTATGCCAAAATCATCAATATTAAAACAATAAAAGGCTTGAACTACTTCGAGTTGTGTGTATATATATATATATATATATATATAATAGTGCTGTCAAACGATTAATCGCGATTAATCTCATCCAAAATAAAAGTTTATGTTTACATAATATATATTTGTGTACTGTGTATATTTATTATGTATACATAAATACAAACACATGCATGTCTATATTAAGGAAAAATATTTTAGATTTATATATAAAATATATATATATTTATTTATAATCTAAATTGTATACAGGTATAAATATATATACATATAAATATTTTGTTTTAATATATACATGCATGTGTGTGTATTTATATGTACATAATAAATATACAAAGTAAACACATATATAGTATGTAAACATAAACTTTAATTTTGGATGCGATTAATCGCGATTAATCGTTTGACAGCCCTAATATATAAGTATATATTCATACAACGTGAAAGTGAAAATACCGATATTTACTAAAAGTTTTTTCATATGGCAATGTTTTAGCAATGCAAAATATGTAATTTTTGTAATGTATGTATATCTGTCTGTGCTTTTTTAAATATATATATTCATGCAACGTTACAAATTAGAAGTGAAAATACCGATATTTCACACAAAAATTATTTTTAAGTATGTTTTAGATATAAAATATATTAATTATTTATATTTATACTAAAATAGCCTTCATTTTTTTTCTATAAAAACATATTCAGCCATTTGAAAGTCTTTCTGTAGTGACCACAATTGTACCATGTCCCTTGCAATTTGCTCTGTGCTGGAGAACATCAAAAACACACCAAGTCAATGTTAAAGCATGGTACACTGAATAATTGAAGACACTTCAGTTTCAGACTCTTTCCCACATCAGGCACGAAGCCGAAAAGGATTTTTGGAAAACAGCCTGACAATCTAGTGCTAATCTCATCTTGCTTGGAATTCTGAGGTAGATGTCAGCATGTCTTGAGGACTGAAATTCATACGTGAAACCTCTCTCTCCCACACATACAGTACCAGCCTGCCTCTGGGGCTCCAAATCACCCAGAAAACCCATGAACTAAGTCACGGCCCTTTTGCATCAAAAGCAACTCACATGATCGCGTCCGCCCCCAAATGCAAATACCACCTGATACTTTCCCCTTCCCATCCTGCACTCCTCATCACTTCACTGTATTTCTCTCCCTATCTTTCTCATTTTGCATGTAAAGGAGGAGAAAGGCAGGAAGAAAAAGGATGACAGCATAGTTGACTTCAAGGAGAGGAGGGAGATTGACAAGCATAAAGAAGTCAAGCTTTTACACACTCAACACGTACACGCTCACGGAAGATATTCAAACGTATTCCAAATAAATGAAAGCCATTAAGTTTAAAAATAGTCCCCATATCTGCACTTGTGGAGAGAAGGGTCAAGCGTGTGCGTTCGTGCATAATTTTAAGTATCATTTTGAGCCGATGCCAAAAGGGGATAGTTTTAGATCTGAATAACTGATGGAGCACGCCAACAGACTATACAATGACTTCATATGTGTTGGCTTCACTCTCTACTCTCTATTCATTCATGAGTGAAGTGTTGATGTATTTCTTACTGAAACTGTACGTTTCGAAGGGCTTGTGTCAGTTTTTAATAACCAGCTAAATTTAGTTGACACAGCATCCTTCAGAAATCATTCTACTATGCTTGTTAGAGTTGATGCTCAAAAACATTTCTTATAAAGAAATATTTCTTAAGATATATAATATTTTCTTAAGATAAAGCTTTTTTCAGGATACTTGAATAGAAAGTTTAAAAGAACATAATTTATTTGAAATATAAATATTTTGTAATATTAGAAATGTCTCTCACTTTTGATCAGTTTAATGTGTCCTTGCTAAGTAAAAGTATTAATTTCTAAAAGAAAGTAAGAATCTATTTTTTCTTTCTGAAATAACACATACCGCACACTAAATTAAACATGAAAAATAATTAAATATATTAATGCATACATTTAAATAAATTAATAATCTAAATTAAAAAATGCATCATTGCTAAAAAGTATTAATTTCATTCAAATAATATAAAATTAAATAATGTTAATGACCCCAAACATTTGAACTGTATTTTTTTCTAATAATATAATTGTAATATTATAAATGTCTCTCACTTTTGATCAGTTTAATGTGTCCTTGCTAAGTAAAAGTATTCATTTCTATTCAAAATAATTAATTTCTATTAAAAAGAAAGATCTATTTTTTTCTTTCTGAAATAACACATTCCACATACTAAATTAAACATTAAAAATAAATACATTTAAATAAATTAATTATATAAATTAAACATAATAACACATCATTGCAGAATAAAGGTATTAAT